>JANRMT010062854.1:129794414-129843186 GCA_026402145.1 Polypterus bichir lapradei | reverse complement strand
GAAACATTTTGTGTGACAAACATGCAAAAGAATAAGAAATCAGGAAGGTGGCAAATAGTTTTTCACACCACTGTAAAAGGGGAAACTTCTTGTCAATCTAGTTTCAATCTGTTATCTCATTCACTGCACAGAAGTACATACGGTCAGAAAACAATATGTCCTTAATGCCTATCTAACTAACAGTTCATGTTTTTATCTGGCTAACTAACTCTAATCAATGAGCTGTATTATTGTCACACAACGCTAACTTTAAGAACATTCAATTAACTTTAACTTATGGGGATGGAACAGAATATTCTATTATCTATGTTAAAGCTACATTACATTCAAATTCAAACTAAGCAAAAATAAAGTATATTTGCCATTAACAATAACTTAAATGATTTGGTTCTTACATAGTATATATTTTTTTACTTTTATGAAAACCTGAACTACAGTATCCAGACCACTTCACTTTCTGCACACTTTGTAGTGTTGTAGTTAATGTTGTACTATTGTTGTTAATTTTAAGGGGATAAATTTGCCACTTTTGCCCATCAACCTACACTCACTAACCCATAATAACAAAGTGAAAACATGTTTTCAGAAAGGTTTCCAAGAAGCACAGTGGCCTTAGTCATTGTGAAATTGAAGATGTTTGGAGCCACCACAAATATTCCTAGAGTTAACTGACTGGGTAACCAGGCATGAAGGGCTTTCCTTGGTCAGGGAGTTGACCAAAAACCCAATTGTCATTCTAATAGAGCTTCAGAAGTCTTCTGTTGAAATGAGAGACCCAGTCAGAAACATAACCATCTTAGCAGCACTCCATTAATCAGGCATTTATGACATAGTGGCTAACTCCGGCTTTGAGTTTCTCAAACAGCATTTAAAGGACTCTGAGAGCATAAGAAAACATTCTATGGGAAATAATTTCTATGATTTGGTAAAACAAAAAGTGAACTACAAGCAAAATGCCTTGCAAAGATATGGCACTGCTCATCACCTACCTAATACCATCTCTAAGATGAAGCATGGTGGAGGCAGAATCATGTTTTGCATGTGCTTTTCAGAGGCAGGGACAAGCAAGCTGGTCAGAACTGTGGGAAGGGTGAATGCAGCCAAATACAAAGAGGTCCATGAAGAAAATCTGCTCTGAGGTGCATGTGACCTCAGACTGGGATGACATTTCACCTTTTGGCACTACAATGACAAAAGTATATAGCCAAAACAATGTTGGAGTTGCTCGGGACAAATCTCTGACTGTCTTTGAGTAGTGCAGCCAAAGCCCCTAAACATCTGTAGAAAGACCTGAGCATGACAGTTTACAGGTACTCCCATCCACTCCAATAGAGCTTGAGAAGATCTGGCAGGAAGAATGGGAAAAGCTGGCCAATTTTTGGTGTGCAAAACTTGTAGAGCCTTCCCAAGAAAACTTAAAGCTGTAATTACTGTCAAAGGTGCTTCTACAAAGTACTCAATTAAGGATCTGAATACTTATATACGAATGAGAGAGTTCAGTTCTTGACTTTTAGTAAATTTGTAAACCTTTCTGAAAACACATTTTCATTATGTGTTATTGAGTGTAGATTGACAGATCAATTTAAAATTAAATCTATAATGCAAAAAAGTGTACAGAAAGTGAATGGGCCTGAATGTTTTGTGAATCCACTATAAACCTTTTATGCAACAGACTAGAACAGCACTCAAGTCTCTAAATATTACATTCAAAGCCATACTTAAAAATGTACAAACACAAATATAAATGATATCAAGTTAGCTGCTGCACCTTCGGCTAGCTGCTTAGTTATTTACACCAGATTGTTCATTGGCTGGTAGGTAAGAATAAGGAGTAATTAATTTTCAGAATCTTAAGATCAAGTTAACTAAAATGAAAAAGATTCTACACTATATAATAGTGAAATTGTGACAATAAACAACCTACTTCCCAGTTCCACTAAGGAATACAATTCACATTACTGTTAATTTGGAAGATCACAGACAGAGACCCAGGGTATGCCATTTAATTAAACAAGATTTTTGACTTACAGTAAACCAAGAAGTGCCTTCAAATTGAACAGAAGCAAAATGATTTGAACAAAATCTTGCAAGCAGTGAGAATCTTCAAATGTATTAAACTACCTATTTTTAATTTCATTAACAGTATCATGATAGCCAGTGGCTATCCCAACAGCATCGAGTACAAGCAAGGAACCAACAGTTGATAGAAAATTAGGCTACAGTGTAATATTTATATACTTCTCACTTTATTACAAAACAGTGGAAATACAATTTCTTTACTTTATGTACGTCAAGGGTGGTCCATTGTGGAAAGTTCATATATTTTGTTTGCATTTATTACACAGCTACAGGAATATTACTTCACTTTCTCATTCCTGTATAATGTTTTTCACTTTAGACTGATGTAAAAAAAATCAATTCTATTTTTTATTAAAAAAAAAGTCTAGCTCTATTTACTGCAGGTAACAACAGCAATATAAACCTTTTCATTTTTTCTATTTATCTTGGAAGGATAATTTGAGATCAACAGAAAAGGCCATAAATGAAAGAATTATTATAGCAGGAGTTCAATTAAAGGCACCTTTTGATTATGATGATTAGGTTTGGATTGAAAACCAGCAGCCACTGAGTTACCATAGTAGCAGGATTGGGAACCCCTTGTTTTAAATCACAGCCAAATTGAGCCCCACTGTGGCAGAACTATAAATAGCCCAACCCCAAAAGAGAAAAGCAAAGTGCTTCCTGACCAATCAAGGCACCCACAGAGGAAAATGAGGTCATTTCATAACAGGACTAATCAGTGAAAGTGAATGAGGGCCCTCATTATGGCTCTAAAAGTAGACTAGCAGCACAAACCAGTGCACCAGACATGGCAGAAGCATGGCTTCCTGCAAGCTAGGTTCTTTTTTCCAATTTCATGAAAATCTATGCTTAAATAGCCAAAAGCTCCAGCATTCTCTGTTGCATTTCACATCTTTTTGATTTCCTACATTTATTTGCCTCTTTCAGTATTGTATTCATATGGATTTTTTTCTCCTTCAATTATTTTTTTTCCCTTTGGGTCAGAGAAAAGCACAAATTTGTGATGTGCTTCGTAGCATTTTGGACTTTAAATAAAGAGATGAAGCTGTTCGCTTGTCCTTGTCATTTGGCTCTGTGGGAGGTGCAGCTTCTTCACCGTTTCGCCCGCTGCAATAAAGCAGCCACAGCAGTTTGTCTAATTAGAGCTTTTGAAATTCCCAGCCAAACTGTGCTTGCTAAACTGCTTTTTATTTTTCGGCTCTTTTCTAAATGAATCCAATTCATTTCTTCTTTTGAAACCCATAAAAAAAATGTTAGGTTCCTGTATTTTAAATTATTTTCAGTATCACCACTTCTGATGAAATGTCATCCAGGATATTTTGGACAGAACAGCCCTAATCGATGTGCAAATAAATATAAGTAAATGCATATGATAAATTAATATCTTTAATGAACACCATTCAACTATGCTGTTTAGTGATGATTCACCATTGTGCAAATTGAGATGAGTCAGTATCAATTTAGCCAAAATGGTGCCTGAGCACACTTTTATGGCATTTTACTGAAGGGGATGTTCATTGGAAGAAAGTGTTCTAGTTCCCTATTGTTGCTTAAACCAGCCTGGATAGGTTTGGTAGGATAATCTTACAACACCAGTGTCCCAACAATGGGGACAAAATGTCTGTCTCAAATTGTGCCCTACTTCATAGCATCTATACATACAGTTTACTCTCCCACAAAATTATATGTAATTTATGTTAAGGGAATTTATTTATGTACAGCTTCCCTTCACAGATTGTCAGATGAGATTGTTGTACAGTATATGGTAGATAATAAAACTGCAAACATAATATACTTTGAAAATAATAAAGCTCACCACTAGTATGTAATAAAACAGATCTGGCTGTATGCTGTATTTAATCGATGATGGTTGTGAGTTAAGGAGAGGAAACAAAAGTAAAATATGAGTTCACATTCACATTCATATTACAAACTATCCTGGAATCCTTTCTTAAGAGAATGGGCAGAAATTCCTGTGAACACAAGGAAACCACATGAGTCTCACACACAAACACCCAAACCTGTGCTCAGTCTCTGCGAGGTAGCAACAGATCATGTGTGCTATCCTACCACTCAGTTTGTGCATATGTAGGATAGTAAATACATTCCCAGATCAAGAATATGTTGTTTATTGCTACTGGTAAAGCAAGGAGTTTTTATTTTAGTGCTTAAAGTCTCTTACAAGAACAAAACCATACAGTTTATTACAGTGCTTGCAACCACTATACACTTTTTATCACCAGTCAAGTTTTTATTTTAATATGACTTATGTTTTTATTCTTGCCTGCCGGTTTGAATCCCGTAAACGCCAAAAGTGACTCTACTCCATTGGGCCCTTGAGCAAGGATCTTAACCTGCAATTGCTCCATCCTTTGTATGATGTTAATCTGCACCCAGCCCTGTAGGTAGGCCCTCCAACCTACAGGGAAAAACCTTAGGGTTGGTGGCAGAAGTGTGGTGCGGAGGTGTCACCCGTTGTATGGCTGCACTTGGGTCCTAACCTGAGGTCCTGAGTTGGTTTGTCACGTGGTGGGTGCGGCAATGCGCTGTATCAGCACATGCTCCTAACCTCCTCCTCCTCCTGCCCCATTCCCCCAATACAAAGTATATTTTTACCATATTTTGATGACTTTTCTTTCTGACCATTACACTTGCATCACTTTGAGGCTATCATCTTTCTTAGCACACAATTTCATTTCCATGCCCAATCACTAAGTGTGATGCTACTATTATTAATCTATTTTAACCATAACTTTACTCCAGTTAAAGGACAACATCTTGCTTAACAGTACATTATTCTGGCTCCTTGTCCTTATCCCTTAGAATGATACAGGAAGATTCTGAGGGCTGGTGAGCTCACCCTAGCAGCTGTGCAACTCCAGCGTAATAAACATTAAGTAAATGACCAGGGACGCAATCTCTTTGAAAGAAACCGAAAATGAGCCAAATGAAAGGACCAGAATAAAACAAAGCAGAGCCGAGAGGCACTTCTCCTGGGAGGCTGTGCCCAACCATTCGTACTGATCCTTAAAGAAACATTTAACTCCCTATGGAGCCAAGACATAGATTATTCTCTCCACTCACCCCCCCCACCCCCCATCTTTGTCAATCTCTTCAACTTCCTCTCTCTTCTTCCGCCTATAAACCCCCACTTCTTCTTCCTGAGTAATCACAGCGGGAAGTCTTGTTCCTAAAGATCACAGTATTCCGCCTGACTGACCAGCGCACAGAGAGAGAAGAAAGTGTGGCTGTCTCAAAAAAAGAGTGAGAAACAGTGACCAGCTCTCAAAGGAAAGGACAGAATGATCCAGAATTGGATAAAGATAGGCTGAACACTATCTTTCTGACACAGAAAAAAAAACCATTAATAAAGAGTGTGTGAGAAAACCTCAGCCACATAGCTAGTGACAAACTCATGGACAGAGGCAAGCAACAATCACACAACATGTAAAGAAAAATAAAATGAAATAAATATATGGAGGCGGATGACCGACAGCAAATCAATATCAAACACAGCAAGGGCATGTGGCATTCACACATTGAGAAAATGGCTCTCCAATTATTTCAGACAATTTGACCATGGACCACAGGTGGAGAGAAGCACCCTGTTCTACAGCAATAGTCTGGAAACTTTAAGGTCACAGGTTAATCCCCACCTACTGTATACTTATTGTTTCACCATGCCTCTGCCCCAAATATAATCACCAGTCACCTATATAAAAAACATACTCAAAAAAATTAAAGGAACACTTTGAAAACGTATCAGATCTCAATGGGGAAAAAAATCATGCTGGACATCTATACTGATATGGACTAGGTAATGTGCTAGGAATGAAAGGATGCCACATCTTTTGATGGAAATGAAAATTATCAACCTACAGAGGGCTGAATTCAAAGACACCCTGACTATCAAAGTGAAAAAACTGATGCAACAGGCTAGTCCATTTTACAGAAATTTCATTGCAGCAACTCAAAATCGTACACAGAAGTTTGTATGGGCCCCACGTGCTTGTATGTATGCCTGGCAACGTCAGGGTGGACATGCTCCTAATGAGATGACGGATGGTGTCCTGGGGAATCTCCTCAAAAATCTGGAGCAGGGCATCACTGAGCTCCTGGACAGTTTGAGGTACAACCTGGTGGCACTGGATGGACTAAAACATAATGTCCCAGAGGTGTACTATTGGATTTATTGGTCAGGCGAGCATGGGGGCCAGTCAATGGTATCAATTCCTTCTTCCTCCAGGAACTGCCTGCATACTCTCGCCACATGAATCCAGGCATCGTCGTGCACCAGGAGGAACCCAGCACCCACTGCACTAGTATAGGATCTGACAGTGGATCCAAGGACTTCATCCCGATACTTAATGGCAGTCAGGGTGCCATTGTCTAACCTGTAGAGGTCTGTGTGTCCCTCAATGGATATGCCTCCCCAGACCATCTATGACCCACCACCAAACTGGTCATGCTGAATGAAGTTACAGGCAGCATAACGTTCTCCACGGGTTCTCCAGACCCTTTCACGTCTGTCACATGTGCTCAGGTTGAACCTGCTCTCATCTGTGAAAAGCACAGGGTGCCAGTGGTGGACCTGCCAATTCTGGTATTCTATGGGAAATGAGCACAGGGCCCACTAGAGGATGTCTGGCCATCAGGCCACCCTCATGAAGTCTGTTTCTTATTGTTTGGTCAGAGACATTCACACCAGTGCCCTGCTGGATGTCATTTTGTAGGGCTCTGGCAGTGCTCATCCTGGTCCTCCTTGCCTAAAGGAGCAGATACCGGTCCTGCTGATGGGTTAAGGACCTTCTACGGCCCTGTCCAGCTCTCCTAGAGTAACTGCCTCTCTCCTGGAATCTCCTTCATGCCCTTGAGACTGTGCTGGGACACACAGCAAACCTTCTGGCAATGGCACGTGTTGATGTGCCATCCTGGAGAAGTTGGACTACCTGTGCAACCTCTGCAGGGTCCAGGTATTGCCTCATGCTACCAGAAGTGACACTGATCATAGCCAAATGCAAAACGAGTGAAAAAACAGTCAGAAAAGATGAGGAGGGAAAAATGTCAGTGGCCTCCACCTGTTAAACCATTCCTGTTTTGGGGGTTGTTTCATTATTGGCCCTCTAGTGCACCTGTTATTAATTTAATTAACACCAAAGCAGCTGAAACTGATTAACAACCCCCTCTGCTGCTTAACTAACCAAATCAATATCCCAGAAGTTTCATCGACTTGATGCTACACTCTAATTAAAACGTGTTCCTTTAATTTTTTTGAGCAGTATATATGTAGTCTACTTCCTGGTAAGGACAGGGATGACATGACCACTTGAGATCATGATATAATGGGAACATTTCATTACCGTGCAAGTGCAGGAAGGAAGTCACTGTTGAGGGTGGGATCAGTATATTTAGGAAGATTTATTATGGCAGAAGGAAATGTCATTATATTGGGAGTCCTAGACTTTTACTAGTTAAGGCTTACCAACTGGAAGCTCTGGTTGTTAAATGTAAAAACCCTGGCCTGACTCATAATTATTCTGGCTGGCAGCATGCAATAAAAGTTAAACAGACTATTTTTTTAAATGATTATACAAGTCTTGCAAATCTGGAGGTGGCAAAGCACTAATTCTGTGTTTAATTAAACAAATTAAAACTAACATACAGAGACGCACAGACAGCATTTGCTAAAATAAATTAACAAATTTCCTGCCAATGTGGCAGAAACCACCCTATTAAACAAGAACAGTTCATCCAGGACACAACTACTTTCTGGACGCACAGATGGCAATGACAGTAGACATGGGGAGAACATGCAAAATCCACACAAACACAAACACGCACAAATTGAGCCCCAGTAACTGTAGCAGGCAACCAGAGTAAAAAAGCTGTCACTAGCTACTCAATCAATTGTTTTTTTATTTTATAAAATTCCTTTCACAATGTTAAAGAACAAGTTCACAATATTTAAGTCATGAAGCATGGCATGCATAGTTTTAAATAGAAAGAGGCATAATAGGAAAGTGTGAGGTATCCTACTTTAAAAGGAATGACAGAGGTTAAAAAAATGTGACACAGACCTATTGCAGAATGACTATTTTATAATGTAATCTGGCAATACTTGTTGAAGAAGACAAAGAAATGATTTACAGAAATCCAACAGGCAGGCAATGACGGTAGGGTATTTCAGCATGATAAACAGTGAGGGGGCCTGACTCTGATGATGTTTTGTAGATGAGAAAATGATGTTCTGACTCGAGCAGAGACGTATTTGATTACTTTACATAATTCTCAGGGCCACCTTAACAGCATAAGCATTGTTGCCCTCACGCTGATATTGTTGTTTTACATGCAGATTGTTCTCTAAGTGAAGAAACTCACAGATAAAGCCATTTTAATAACACTTAACACAGTATTAATGACATTCACAATGCAATGCCAGGCATATTGTAATTGCTTTGGCATCAAGGCTCAGGCAGTTTTGCTATTAAAACTCCTTGAACTGAAACTGAGCTGAAAGAGTGAGACAGTGAACAGCATCCCAGACACAAAGCATACAAAGAAGATGATGTGAGAATAATTTAGCTCTCCTTGATAAAGAATATTTTAAGTGAGAAAAAAAGCTCATGAGTACAACTCTCCTCACACGTTTGCCCCTGCAGGTTTCTCATGACACTTACTCTGTTGTTGTTTTTTTTATTTTCACTGAATATTCACATAAAAGATGGAGTCAGTGAAATGGCTCAGTGGCTTTCCAAACAGACCGATGCCTATTCAAATAGGAGCAGCAGAAGGTACTGATCCGCCACACTCAGCTTGGAGAGATCCATCCTAACGCAATAAGCTCTACTGTAGGGCAGCCAATGAATTTATTCAGTGAAAAGAATGGGGATGAAAATAGTACAAATAACACCAGGACTAGCAACTGTTAGAGATGGGTTATACTGTGTTTTTTGTAGCATATAAAACATAAAACACAATACCTAATACAGGTCAGAAACTACTGCATTAAGCCTAAATGATTTGGTGGCACCATAGCATGACTGATCAATCTACAAATCATTGGTTCCTCCCACCCAAAAATACAAAGGGCTCCACAAATGTAGAAAATAATTAATAAAAAAAATCATGAATTTATGCTTCACTAAGAAAGTTTTGTCCTGCAAACACCACCATCCCAAGACACCAAGGAGCATGATCGCTAACTCTCTTCTCTTTTTTTACCAACAGCTCCAAGAAGATGCCCAATGAGGGCAAGTGACCATGCCCCTTCTGCCAAAGCTATAAAAGTATGGTGGTCCCAAATGGAGGAGTCTCATTTAGGATTACATTTATTATAGCACCATCATGCTCCTGTTCTTTTTGTTTTTTCTGTTGTATCAATAATCGGGGTAGCCCAGAATTTCATTTGGACTTTTGTATTACTATCGGTTGACAACACAGTCTATGTAAGTTATTTACATAGTATCTTTCAGATCAGTCCAAATATTTTTATAGACTGTAGCATGTTTAATATCTAAATAATTTTATATAGCATTTTTATTATCTACTGTAATGTGCCACTGTCCCACTCAAGCCTGTTTCTTGCCTTGTACCCAGACTAAGCTCTTGACAACCCAGGGATTCTGAAATTGATTAGAGAATGTCATGTTACCCAAACCCTCTACATTTTTATATAGCACCTTTCAGATCTGTCTTTTAATTTGTTTAGTTTTCTGTACTCATGGTACCACAGATAATTCAGAAAACAAGCAAGAAAGGTTCACCAGCATGAAAGGCTTGCTGCTTTGCGCTGTGTTTATCATATCTGTATGAGTGTGTATATACTGTACAACCGCTTCTACTCAGGCACACATCTGTGAGGCAGTCGGCGGCACTTTCTCGTCTGCAGAAGACAATTTTACTATACAGCGTCTCATTCTGTGCTGAACCTTCTCCCATTTACTCACAGTGCACATCAAAGCCACTGAACTGAATAGACCTGTCACTCACAAGGCTGCCCGCCTCACAGCCCATTACAGCAGTGCATATTGTGCTTTTTAATGAAGCTGTGTTGACTCAAGTGGCACTACATGTTGTTTGGGAAGATAATGGATAGGAAAGTTAGGTCTAGATTGGGATTTGAATTCCACACCAGTGCTTCATCTGTCACTACCCGGTATATAACACTGATGGTGCACTTCAGCAACACCAAAAAATAACAAACCAATAATGTAACCTTTCAGCAGCTTTTTATTGACCAGTGGTTAACAAGTACAATAAATCCCAGATGAAATAAAGGCAAGTGGTTGGCATATACATGAGAGTATGCTGGGTTTTTCTGGTATTTACTTCCATGCATGCAAGAAGTGTCTGACTATCAAAGTTACAGAAACACAGAATGGATAGCATTGATTCAATGCCATATATAGCTCTCTCTATATATATACAGTACAAGCAAAGGGGAAAGGGTAGAAGTGCAAAATTACAGAACTTTAAAACATTAAAGCCACTCCAGGAATGCAACCAACATGTTGATTGAATCAATTGTTGTGTTTTGAGTATTTTTTCCCAATCTGCTGATGTGCAACTGACAAAGGTTGTATCTCAAGGAGCTGAAAGGACATTAGGCCATTTCAGGTAGTTTCCAGACATGTGACTCTCTCAGTCAAAATAACAAATTTACTTCCCTTACATAGTAAGTAAGTGGAGGAAACAGAAAATCATTGTTGCATAAAGTTGCCATACTTCAGTAAAAGTAGATATATCTTTCTGGAAAGTGACCAGAAAGTAAAAGTAAAATCTGCTAATAAGAAAAATACTCAAGTAGAAATTTTAAAGTATCAGATTTTAAATGTCTTTAAGTATTAAAAGTACAAGTAAATGTATGATCTCTCCCTTTTTTATATGCATTCATCAGCCACTTTATTAGGTACATCTGTTCAACTGCTTGTTAACGCAAATATCTCATCAACCAATTACATGGCAGCAACTTAATGCATTTAGGCATGTAGACCATCACACACGTGCACATGGGAGGAAGCTAAAGGGCTTGAATAGTGACAATTCCTTGTTTGACCAGGGGGTGGCGAGGTGTACTGACTTTTTCTCTCAATCCTCTGCAGACCATTCAGGGGCAATCCCACAGGGTCCCGGCACATGTGATGACGTCACTTCATGCCTGTGATGATGTCACTTCCGGTTCCAACACCCGTGATTACATCACTTCCTGTCCAGACCTTTAAAGCCTCCACCTTTGCCACATGTCATCACTTCTGTTTTGTACATTGAATCAGACACAACTGCACAATAATTAACCCTTTTGCAGCCAGGGCATAATACATGGGTGGCTGCCCCAAACCTTTTAATGTCTCCTGTCCATTCTTGTGACAGTGGCATAGTCGGCAGGATGAGAGGATCCCAGAAGAGAAGGGGACAGGACCTGAAAAATAACCAGGTGGAGTGGGTGGTTCATCCTGAAGTGTAGAAAGACCAGGTAAAGGCTCTGCTCCGAAAACATGTAACTGGGCAAACTAAGGAACACATGGAGTGCATGGAAGGGCCTCACAGGATTAGGCTGGTCCCTAGGGGAGAAGTAAAAAGGGCTTATTGGAGGAGAGAGCAGTTCTTCCCTGTGAGGATAAGGCCTCAAGTAAATACAGGGCAATCCCAGACCACCAGGTGGCGAAAGTGAAGGACTGGTATTTTGACCCAGCACGGTCGACACAAGCACAGGCTTTTAACTTGTGGAATGAAGTAGGGCAGTGGCCATGGCTGTTCCTAAATATTGCCCAACAAATTGTGGAGCTGGTAGCCTGCTTCCTATTGCTTACCAGCCTTCCAAAAAATCACTCCTATAGAAAATTTGGGCCTAATTATAGATGGGGCAATACGTCTCAAGCTGCCTCCACGCCATGTAATCAGCAGAGAGAGATACAGAAGACTACGAAAGGGATGGGGTGGATCCTGGACCATCTCAAAATGACATGTCATCAATCAGTGCCACGACAGAACAGACTGAAACCCCGCCCTTTAAGGGCAGACCGGACCCTCTGTCTGAATTACAATTTCAATTTAGAGAAACTCCAGCTTCTTTTAAAAGGGAGCAATGGAATGACGACTCCCTAGAATTTGTAAAAAATACAGTTGTGCTTGTCAATGGCCAACACACTCATCAGCCCATGCCACAGTGTCCTCACTTTGTGTTAGAAAATGACCTATTGTATTGGGTAGCGGAGCCTGAGGGGGGAGGTGTGGAAGCTGCTGCTAATACCACAAACCTACAGGCGGGAGGTTTATGAATTAGCACACACCCCATCTCCTAGGAGGCCATTTAGGCACCGAAAAAACTTCAGAGCATATCAAGCTCCGATTTTATTGGCCAGGAATTAATAAGGAGGTTCGCCGCTTGTCTGGAGTGTCAATTGCGGGAAATTCCTAAGAAGGACCAAGCTCCTCTCGTTCCCCTTCCCCTAATTGATGTCCCATTCGAAAAAGTCGGGGTCGATATAGTAGGACCCACAGCCAGAGGACATAAATACAGTCATATGAAAAGTTTGGGAACCCCTCTCAGCCTGCATAATAATTTACTCTACTTTCCTACAAAAAAGATAACAGTGGTATTTCTTTCATTTTCTAGGAACATCTAAATACTGTGGTGTTTTCCAAACAAAAATTTTTAGTGAAGCAGTATTTAGTTGTATGATATGTGAAAAAATTTGGGTACCCTTGTAATTTTGCTGGTTTGAATGCATGTAACTGCTCAATACTGATTACTTGCAACACCAAATTGGTTGGATTAGCTTGTTAAGCCTTGAACTTCATAGACAGGTGTGTCCAATCATGAGAAAAGGTATTTAAGGTGGTTCAATTGCAAGTTGTGCTTCCCTTTGACTCTCCTCTGAAGAGTGACAGCATAGGATCCTCAAAGCAACTCTCAAAAGATCTGAAAACAAAGATTGTTCAGTTTCATGGTTTAGGGGAAGGCTACAAAAAGCTATCTCAGAGTTTTAAACTGTCAGCTTCAACTGTAAGGAATATAGTCAGGAAATGGAAGGCCACAGGCACAGCTGCTGTTAAACCCAGGTCTGGCAGGCCAAGAAAAATACAGGAGCGGCATATGTGCAGGATTGTGAGAATGGTTACAGACAACCCACAGATCACCTTCAAAGACCTGCAAGAACATCTTGCTGCAGATGGTGTATCTGTACATCGTTCTACAGTTCAGTGCAATTTGTACAAAGAACATCTGTATTGCAGGTTGATGAGAAAGAAGCCCTTTCTGCACTCACGCCACAGACAGAGTCGCTTGTTGTATGCAAATGCTCCTTTAGACAAGCCAGATTCATTTTGGAACAAAGTTCTTTCGACTGATTAGACAAAAATTGAGTTATTTGGTCATAACAAAAAGTGCTTTGCATGGCAGAAGTAGAACACCGCATTCCAAGAAAAACACCTGCTACCAACTGTCAAATTTGGTGGAGGTTCCATCATGCTGTGTGGCTGTGTGGTTAGTTCAGGGACTGGTGCCCTTGTTAAAGTCGAGGGTCGGATGAATTCAACCTAATATCAAGAAATTCTTGTCACAAAGTTGAAGTTACGCAGGGGTTGGATATTCCCACAAGACAATGATCCAAAACAAAGTTCGAAATCTATAAAGGCATTCATGCAGAGGGAGAAGTACAATGTTCTGGAATGGCTGTCACAGTCCCCTGACTTGAATATCATCAAAAATCTATGGGATGATTTGAAGCAGGCTGTCCATGCTCGGCAGCCATCAAATTTAACTGAACTAAAGAGGTTTTTGCATGGAAGAATGGTCAAAAATACCTCCATCCAGAATCCAGACACTCATCAAAGGCTATAGGAGGCATCTAGAGGCTGTTATATTTGCAAAAGGAGGCTCAACTAAGTATTGATGTAATATCTCTGTTGGGGTGCCCAGATTTATGCACTTGTCTAATTTTGTTATGATGCATATTGCATATTTTCTGTTAATCCAATAAACTTAATGTCACTGCTGAAATACTATTGTTTCCATAAGGCATGTCATATATTAAAAGGAAGTTGCTACTTTGAAAGCTCGGCCAATGATAAATAAAAACCCAAAGAATTAAGAGGGGTTCCCAAACTTTTTCATATGACTGTATATATTAGTTCTTGTGGATTATGCTACCCAGTATCCCAAAGCTGTTCAATTGCGCTCAGCTACATTGAAAGCTATCACATGGGAATTGGTAGGGGTCTTTTCGCGAGACGTTCGGGGAAACAGCCAAATTACTTAAATTAAAGCATTTAAAGACCGCAGTATATCATTCTCAAACTGATGTTCTAGTAGATAGTTTTAGTCAAACTCTCAAGCACATGTTTCGCAAGGTGGTCAGCGGGGACGGGAAGAACTGGGATCAGCTCCTCCCCCTTGTCCTTTTTGCTTATGGGGAAATCCTCCAAGCCTCCACAGGGTTCTTGCCGTTTGAATTATTATATGGATGACAGCCCCGGGGCATTTTGAATATTTTAAAAGAAGGCTGGGAAGGAGAGGCTCTTCCCTCCACAAATATATTGCGCAATTACACAATAAATTTGGAAAAATTCGACCCATTCTTAAAAGGCACATGGAGGAGGCACAAACAGCAAAGGCTCGATATTATGATCATGGTACATCTCTCCGGGAGTTCCAACCGGGAGACTGTGTCATGGTCTTAGTTCCTACCTCCCATTCCAAATTACTAGCCCATTGGCAAGGTCCATATGAAGTTAAGGAGAGGAAAGGACTTGTTGACTATTTGGTGAAACAACCCAATCCTTGACTTACTGAGCGGATATATCACGTAAATCTGCTGAAGCCGTGGAAGGAAAGGGATCCTGATCCCTCCTCCATTCAGCCCCGCTCATTCTTTGCTCATACCAATAGCCTTAACTTCAGTCCTGAATCAAACCCCAAACAGAAACAGGAGCTTGAAGAAGTTATTCTGTCTGTTCTGGAGGTAGTGAGAGAAAAACCTGGAAGGACCTCTCTGATTGAGCATGACATTGTGACTGAATGCAGTTATAGTCCGCGAACACCCTTATCATCTCCCCAAAGTAAAAAGAGGGGAAGTGGAGCTCGAGATCACGCATATGCTGGAACTAGGAGTGATAGAGGAAAGTTTTAGTCCTTGGTCCAGTCCAATAGTCTTGGATAGTAAGCCTGATGGAAGTTGGAGGTTTTGCAATGACTTCTGTCAACTTAATCAAGTCTCCCAATTCGATGCCTACCCGATACCCAGAATAGACGACCTCCTCGAGAGGCTAGGACAGGCAAAATACTTGACCACACTTGACATGACGAAGGGGTACTGGCAGGTTCCTTTAACAAACTCCACTATGGTCAAGACTGTGTTTAGCACCCCTAGTGGCCACTGGCAGTATTGTGTTCTTCCATTCGGGTTACACAGGGCTCCTGTGACATTCCAACGTCTGGTGGATAAAGTGCTCAGTCCTCATAACTCATGCAGTGCTGCATACCTGGATGTAATAGTAATCTATTCCAGTACACAGAAAGAACACGTACAGCAGGTCTGAGTGATATTGCAGACGCTGTGTGAGGTGAAGCTTCGAATCAATCAAAAAAATTGTTTCTTTGGGTTGAAGGTAGCAAAATACTTGGGCTACCTGGTGAGTTGGGGTATTGTGAAACCACAGTGGTCTAAGGTAGATGCCATATTGAAATGGCCCCGTCCGAAAACCAAGTGGCAAGTCCAAGCCTTTCTTGGCTTAGCTGGGTACTACCGCCAGTTTGTACCTCGGCGTTCTGAGAGAGAGGTGCCCTTGATGGATTTAACAAAGAAGAGGGCTCTAAACAATGTGGTATGGTCTGACAAGATGGACACTGCATTTAGTGACTTAAAACAGGCCCTTACATCCACATCAGTATTGAAAGTGCATAACTTTTCATTGCCTTTCATTCTCCAGACAGACACTTCAGACACAGGCTTGGGAGCCTAGGAGTGTTTCCTGAGCCGGAAACTGTTGGATCGAGAGACAAGGTATGCGGCGGTGGAAAGGGAAGCTCTTGCGATCAAGTGGGCAATTACACAGCTGAGGAATTACTTGTTGGGCTGGGAGTTTACCCTTCTTACGGATCACGCACCCCTACAGTGGATGGCTCTACACAAGAATTCAAATCCATAGGTCACCAGGTGGTTTATTGACCTACAGCCATATAATTTTTAGTCATTCAATGTAAGGGCTCTCTCCATTCCAAGTCCGATGCACTTACTCAAGTTCATGACCACTCAGTCAGGTCAACCTGACCCGATGGGTCTGTGCTGAGGTTGGGGCCTTGTCACACACACGTGCATGAGAGGCACGAATAGTGACAATTCCATCTTTGACCAGGGGGTGGCTAAGTTCACTGACTTTTTCTCTCAATCCTCTGCAGACCATTCACGGGAAATTCCACAGGGTTCCAGCACACGATGATGTCACTTCCTGCCCAGATGACATCACTTCCATTTTCCTCCACCCAGGATGATGTTACTTCTGTTTTCCGGTGCCTGTGGTGATGTTACTTCCAGTTTTGGCGCCCGTCATGACGTCACTTCCTGCCCAGATGACATTACTTCCTGTCCAGACCTATAAAGCTGCTATCTCTACCAAAAAAACATCAGTTCTGTTTTGGACATTGAACCAGACACAACTCCACAATAATTAACCCTTTTGCAGCCAGGGCTGCCCCAAATCTTTTTATGTCTCCTGTCCATTCTTGTGACAAGACATTGTCAAGACAACCTGCTGTAGTTCAAACCAATTCAACAGAATGGGAATGAAAGGCGATTTCAATGACTTTGAACATGGCATGTTTGTTGGCGACAGATGGAATGGTCCAAATATTTCAGAAATTGCTTATCTACTGGGATATTCACGCACAACCATCTCTAGGGTTTATAGAGAATGATCCAAAAAAGGGAAAATATCCAGTGAGCTTGAGGTCTCTGGATGAAAATTCCTTGTTGATACCAGAGGTCACAGGAGAATGGACAGACTGGTTCGAGCTGATAGAAAGGTCTGATGAGTCATGATTTCTTCTGCAACATTCAGATGGTAAGATCAGAAATTGGCACTGACAAATGAAAGTATGGATCCATTATGCCTTGTACCAATGGCTCAGGCTGGTGCTGGTGATGTTAGGTTGTAGGGAACATTTTCTTGGCACACTTTTGGCTCATTAGTACCAACTGAACAATGTTTAAATGCCACAGACTACCAGAGCATTGTTGCTGACCATGTCCATCCCATTTTGACCACAGTGTACCTATCTTCTACCTAGTTCCAGTGGGATAACACATCATGTCACAACTCACCTGGTTTCATGAACATGACAATGAATTCACTGAACTCAAATGGCCTCCACAATTACCAGATCTCAGTCCAATAGCGCACCTTTGCAGCTTTAAGAACAGTCCTGATTGCCTCTTGGTAATGGCAGGTAACTCTTTTCATTCAATATACAAATTTTTAATTTCATATATTTTTTTTTATAATGTACTTAAAATGATGTACTATTTTCATGTTTAACAATTTCTTATAGATGCCAATGTGAACCAAGTTATGGAAATTTGCATATGACTTATTAGTAGTGAAAAAAAAAACAAAAATATGTACTGATGCAAGTATACTTGTGTGCATATAATAAGTTCTTTTTGTCATTTTATTGAAAACACTCCTGTAATTTATGTTAAAGATGTTTGTAAATGAATACCAAGCTCTGACCTTGCCACTGGGAAGAGCATAAAAAAACTAAACTGTATATATAATGAAACATGGGCAGTATTGTGGCAGAGTGGATAACAGAGTGGATGTGAGTGTGGATAACTCACACTCGGAGTCTAGAGTCTTTTGGTCACTATATTCCTGGCCTGGTCATTGTCAGTGTAGAGTATACCCCAATGTCCATGTGATGAAATGGTAGGACTTCCACACTTAATTTACACTTTGCAACCAAGACTGTTGAAACTGGTTCAGATTCCATGTGGCTCTTTCTAGTTGTGAAAATGAATGCCTTATGTTATGAATATAATTTGCATTGTCTTCAGAAAAAGTAAAAGGAAAGCTTATCTGTGCATCAAAAACAGACAGCAACTAGTTAAGAATGAGCAGAAATACCGTATAGAGGTATTTTATAGAGTAATGAATTACTTTTTTATCCAAATACAATTAAACATCTGTTTTATATTAGGCCATGACAAATTTCTAAAGCAGGTTAAGCTGGCACTCACTTTATAAAAATACCACTGATTTGACATTTCTATAAGTACGGTATATAAAATAAAAAGATTAATGCTTTTTATTAAAAAATAAAGCGTAACATTTCACTCAACAAAGAAACAGGGAATGTTAGTCAGGCATCAAATTGAGAAACTGACTACACAAAGATCAAGGGAAATGCTTTATGATAGCATTTATTCTGTGACATTTTGCACTTAAACTTGGCTTTTGCTCTGTGCATGCACTGTTTTGTCAATACCAGCTGAACTCTGTCTCTCCGTGTGAAGCATTCCAAGACCTTAAAGGAATCTATCAGCTTACTATATGTTAGGGATAAGTATATCTCTTAGAATAGGTGCCAATGGAGGTGCCCTTTGCAGTTAAAAACTGCAGTCCATAGCAGCTGTATAGAGATGCCAGGAATGATGCAGAAGTTGACTGATGCCTCACTTTTCAATGATAAGAAATCAATGTTACAACATGTCAATAACCGAGTTTAGGACTAAGAATTTATATTTTAAAAAGCCTGAATTTGCATAAGCCAGACAAATTTGGGGTTTTCATAAGAAATGCAATGATTTACTACATGACATAGAAGTACATTATAAAAAAGAATAGTTGCGTAAGATATTTGAAATATTAAAATGTGTGCTTCAATTTCAATGCATAAAGTCAAAATATTCTTGATTATAACAGAAATATGTCAATTTTCAAACTCTTATACAAATTCATAGAAGGCTAGATCCCTAGTAAAGGATCAAAATAACACAGTTTTTGTAATCACTTATCTTGAAATTGTCTAAAACAATATCCTGCTTGCATATGTTTGAAAATTGTCATTTCTAACCTTCTGGGAGTGGCTCTTATAGGGTGAGGATGACTGGTAAAGAATAAGATATCAAAAATAACACATTCATGATCAGTAAACCTCAAAAGAACATAAAACAACACTCCACATATCTATATTACCAATCCCCATTTTTATTTTTATTTTTTTTACATTTTCATTCGGGAATGAACCACCGAGGTCAGTTGAAGTGGGGGTTTTCTCATATTGGTGATTCACGAAGCACCAGACAAAAAAAAAAAAAGAAAAAGGAAAGATTTCAAAGTGTTCATAAGTAATTTTTATGAAAACAATAACCGTTACTGACTGAAAAAAATTGTGCATAGATGATGGTGCATCTGTAAAGTAATTAAAATGTGCTATATTCGAACACATTACAAATGTGACACCTTCCATATCATATTTTACCAGAATAAAAAGGTTTTTAAATATTTTACATTAACTGATTTCTTTGATCTCCTAGCATCTCATAAAATGACAAAGCAATTTTGAAACATGAGTGGGACAGCCAAGTGGTCAGTTTTATTGAGATTCCTGAACAAAACATTTTCAAATATTACTGTGCCTACATATTTTAAAACAGAAGTCTCTGAGGAAGCAAATGTTGGACAATTAATGAGATACGTCTTTAATTAACACACAGTATTTTCTGGATTTGTGTTTTAAATAAAGGCAGAACCCTGATGCAGCAGTTAGCATCTATCCTGGATTTGAATCCCATGCCCAATCATTGAGTGAAGTTTTCACAATCAGGTGGATTTTATTCCCAAATTCCAAAGACAAGCCTATTAAATTAATCAGTGATTTAAAATTGGCTACATTTGGAAATGTGTGTAAGTGGGTACTGTGATGAAGAGGCTGCTAATCCAGTGCTGGTTCCTGCCTTGCACAGGGTTGATGGCAGAAAAGACTTTTGTATAGACCAAACAGAACTCAAAATTGCATTAAGTGGGACAAAGAATGTTGACATATGTTTTTAATTAACAATAAACACTGTTTTGTTGTATTCATCACATAAAAGTACAGTAACTTTGAATACTATTTTATCTATGTTCGATTTTTACTGATTTTAATTAAACCAGAATACTATAACTTTAAAAAAGATCATAAATTTAAGCTGCCCCCCCCAGACAAAAAACAATGGGATCAATTATTTGAAATTCCTTTCCTGTATTTGTATAAACAACAATCAGGCTTTCCAGCTTGATCTCTGTTTCTTTCTCTTTGAAATACAGTACATGGTTAATCACCATGGAGTGGGACTGAGCCTTTGTCCAAAATGGGAATAATGAAATGGGTTGCATGAATAATAATGGATGGACACAGCAGTATTAACCTGTAGATACCCGTAACTCTGAAGATACGGAAGTGTAGTCTAAACAGGAAAAAAGTAAACATATAACAAAGTGAGAACATAGCCAAAAATACAGGCATCTAAGTCAAAGCCCAAATGAAGTAAAATCAAATAAAACATCAGCAAAACAAAATGCTGGTACTAAAAATCCAGCAGTTTCATCCAAAAATAATTACTAAAAAATTTACAGATGAAACCTGTAAAAGGCGACAAGCAGAGCTACTGCTTGTACCTGAAGTTGCTGGGATAGAAGCCATGCCACACTCCTGAACTTGCTTAAGCAAGTTTGAAAATCAAAGAACATATGAATTGACCTGTAATTGGAAACTGCCTTGTGAAGGTGTTCACTATGAAAAGACGCTATAAAAACTGAATTTTGTTTGGAGTTTCTTCTTTTTTGTTTAATATGAAGTCACTATCTAACTGTTTTAGTGGCTTATTTTGCTAATCACAAAGTTAATATTAATAAACATAATACAATCAGGTCAGAGCTTTTTCTTTAATGTTTTACCCCAAATAGATTGTTGGTTTTATTGTGTATACATCACCTTTCTGCTCACATACTGTAAGTGGACAGTAATCTAATAATTCTTATTACAGATGTTTTATTATTTTATTTATACATTTAAAGGGCATTTTCCAGTGTCACCTATGACATCTGGGTTACTTACCGCACTGCAAAAGTACACTGTAAGAAATACATTAAGCTAATAAGTAAATACTAATAAAAATAGAACTTAGCAGCAAGCACTGCTACTCATTTCAAAAGCATAGTTATTAAAAACAGAAAAAAGTTGAAATGTTAAAATATAACATTAAATGTTACTGCATTTCTATTGGAAATAAATACATATCTTCTATAAAATGAAAACAAACTTGCAGTTTTGTTTAATTTCTGTAAATGACACTGTTGTCATTTGCATAGTGAAACAAATGACTTAAACAGTTTGGATTAAATCACAATAACTGACAGAGCTTATTGTATGCAGAAACATACAAGTCTCTCTGTTGCCTGCTGCTGCTGTCGTCGTGGCAACAAAGCTGGCATTGTTTGTGGGAGTTTCCCACATGTACATGTGTTAAACATGAACTGTCCCTTATGTACAGGAAATTACTGAGATTTGGGAGACCTTAATCTAGCATTTCTCAGCAAATACTATTTGGGGTTGATCACATTAGTGAAGCTGTTTATCATTTACTATACGTCTTTGGGTTCCAGAATGTGTTGGGACTGCATTATTTTTAATTTGAAATAACAGTTTTTTGAATTCTACAACTACAACTAAACTGGCAGCGTTACTTAACAGCTTAGGAGAACGGAGGCAAAGACAGAGTATATCATCTGAACAGATTTTAAATTCTTCTCCCTCTCATTTTTGTTGTTAAAGATAGACAAGATCAAAATAAATGAACAAGGGAGAAAAGAACCAGACTACATGTATTTATGTATGACCATTTCATCTTTAAAATATTATTAATATAAAACATAAATAAAATAAAATGTCATAAATATAATTTTTACTCATATATCCATTTATTTCTTTGTAATTAAGGATCACAAGTAACATGCACATATCAGAAGCCTGTTATGGAATGGATACCAGTCAGTCACACAGCATGATTTTAATGATAAATTATCTTTATCTCTCCTAAAATGATTCATTATTGTTATAATTTGAGATTATATGATCATACATCTTACTTTAAGATTCTGCTTTATGAATCTATTACCTCAAAGCTAATTTGAAGTCTTCAAGGCAAATTAGTACAGTATAGCAGGATGTTCCTTTGCAGCCTGTTGCCTCTTAGACCTCTCTACAATTCTTGGCTGTAGTATCCCGTTTCTGAAGACTGTTTTTGTTCAAGGTACCTCCCATTGTCAAAACAAATACTTTTAGGTAAACTGAACTCTTTTCAATTGTGTAGAGTTCATACATGCAGAATTTTGCGAGGGTATTCACCAACTACCTATAACCCTTCAATTAAAAAGTAGGTTCAGAAGCTTCTGGATTTAAAGTCTATGGCATCCTTGACCCAATAATACAAATACACAGTTTTCACACTAAATTCAAATGCAAGTGCTATAAATCCATGAATTCTATCCGTAACATGTTTCTAATGTTTAAAAACAGTAACACTAACTAGAATCAGCTCCCTACTACAGACAAATTACAGATAGAATTAAAAAGGCTTATGTAACAGGTTTCAGAAGGCACCTCTGGGATATTAATGACTCACTATACTGCTGATTACCAGTGCAGGGACATTACAGTATCTCTTAAAAGAGGTGTGTACATGTTGAGCTCTAAAATATTTATCTCCAGGTGGAATCATTCTACACCATGAGATCCACTCCATACAGCCAATCGATGATCTTTCTCTGTCACAACCTGCCTAAGCTTTGAGGAGAATTAAATCCTTATGGTATACACACCTGCTGCAGAGTGGGACACAAACCATGCATCTAGCTTGATAGCTAGGGTAGACATTCAACCTAACCTGGCAGTACAACCTGACTTACTCTTGGCAACACCACACTGCTTGTTCCAGGTTGATTCTAAGTCCTGCTGATGCTAAAACAAATAGGGGTTACTGAAAAATGTGAAGCTCTGTGTTTACAAAGCAAGAGGTAAACAGAGATAACATTTTTATTATCTAACTCAAAATACTGGGGAAGCTGTAATGTTAGCAGAACTAACCATAAAAGAGTAAAAGATAGCTAATGATTTCCTTTTGCCCAATTTTACTTCTAATACTTTTATTAAAACAAACATTCAGATTTATTGTTAATATAATACTTAATGCTATTGCCACAAAGCTTTCTGAGATATTAATATCTATCAATAAAGAAACATTCTATAAAGAAAAATGGAGAAGAACAATATTATGAGTTATATGTGTCCAGCAATCTATGAAGTCTAGGCTAGCACCAACAACTTCATTGTTACCTAAAAGGGAACTGAGATTGCTGTTCACATGCTACCCAAAAACAAAAAGGAAAATGACAAACTAAGTGTGAGGGGGATCCAGATGTAAGATGCCCTGTTCACTTTTCTACACTTGCTTGACTCCTTAGACTCTGTTCTGTCTTTGTCTCTCCAAATATTGCACCAATCTGCCAGTGATGAGGAGATGAGATGAGAAATGGCAATGCATGCATGTGGTCACAGCCAAAGAAGGTAATTAACGGCTGCTGTAGAAAAAATCCATTAGATTTTTATAGGCCATTTTAGAGGAGCTATTTCAAACTTGGTGAAATCTACATCAATTTAATTTGACTCCATTATGAAGAACGGATTGCAGACATAAATTAAAAACCAGAGTAAGAGCGGATCTAGTGGTGAACAAGGAGGGGGATTATAGATAAAATTTGCAAGTGACAGCTAAAAACACATACGACAAATAGGTCAAGCAAAAGATCAACTGAAACTGTTTCAGAGCCACTCTGAAATTAGGATCACAATGTTTTAAAAATAAGGCACATCCAGGTACATGAGACAAAACGTATGGTATATGTGAGCTTCCTCCTGGTGCTCTGGAATGCAGATTCACCATTAAAAACTATGTTTTAGATTGATTATTAATCTAAATTAGTCCAATGTTTTGGCATTAGAGTGCATCCAAAAATAAACAGACGTCACATTAAGATTTGGTATTCATCTTAACACTTCATGCTGTCAGGAGAAGTCAGCCCTCCATGATACCTACCATATTGAAATAAACAGTTAAGCACATGTGTGAATTCAATTGCGTACACATGCGTACCCTGACACAGATATGTGGCCCTTATAGTGTTATTTCTTGCCTTGCACTCAATGCTACCAGTTCAGACTTCATTCTCTTCTCTGCCCTGAATTAAAATAATCAAGCATGAAAAATTGATTGATGGATGCAGGTGGGTGATAGAGTTTAGTGTGAGCTGCAAGGGATTGGCATCCCGTCCAGGGTTAGTTCCTATCTTGAGGGTAAGGCTATCAGCATTTACTTTACTTCTAATGATTCTGACATGAAACAAGAAAGAATAAAAAATTAATAGATGAAAAGGTGTGTAAGTAGCGACCTACCTGTGAATGTGGCTTGAAATTAACTGGGACCTCCTGAGTTGTTTCCTGTTTTGCTCAAAATTCCTTTAATGGAAAAGGTGGATTAATAAGTTGGATTGATTTTTCTGTCACTCCATTGCTAAATTATTGGTTAAATGAGAGAAAACAGTGTGTAGGATACTAAAATGAGCAAGTATAACATAGTTTGATGCAGTTTGTTTATTGACGCATCTTTATATACAGTATGCTGGCAGAAATTAATGTTTTTGTTAAAGTAAATGCTCAAACTGTTAAGGAACCCTATTAATTTCAATATGTATAATTACACATCTAAAAATATTTAATCATTTTCTATATAGGTTTCCAAAACAAAAAACTAAAGATGTGTATTAAACTAAATAAGTACATAATGTCTTTGTTGAACAGTAGTCCTCCATTTAAATATTTATTTTGTTTAGTAGATTTTTTTGTTACACTTGCTGGTCTGATATTCAGTCTACATTTGGTATTGCTTATTGTAGCACTTTAATTACCAGTTAGGTTTGTGAAATATGTATGTCATGCTCTGCGTAGGGAGTTGGGGTAACTATCACAGATTGTGCTCTGCAAACTTCTGACCACATACATTTTAAATAACTAATCTGCCAAAGACCTTCCCATACTGCACAGCATGCACAAGCCCTAATTAGTTTATCTGGATGTCAAATCGCCTTAGTTGCACTTTTAAATACATTTAACTGTCCATTCCTTAACCCCACTTAATTCAATACACATTAATTTCAGTGTATTCTTACATAATGCCATTCTTTATGAATAGGCTCAAATTGCTGCATATCTGTTAGTGATGAAACAGTGTCTCATCCAGTTCCATTTCATCCTGGGAAAAATGCATGAATCATTGGTCAGATTAAAAAGGACCACAGGACTTCTGACTGTACATATACATTTCAGGAGATTCTTATATAGCTTCTTTCTCAATAAGCAAGCTCTCATTGCTACATTTTTACAAATGTAATACAGCAACTGTCATAACATAAAACACTATTCATATTCTAAGCAGTGATGGGCATCCTATATAGGAAAGGTTCCTGCTTTAAAGGATCACATATAAATCCTTTTGACTGTACCCATTTCTATTCACTTTCTCAATTCAATGCTTTCTTATGTAACACTCCTCTTAAATGTAAGTTCAGGGTGCTGCATATTTACATATTTACGATAGTAGCTATCAGATACAAAATGATTGGCAAATGTATATTCTGAGAGTGATGAATCAACAACCCATCCAAGACTAGTTCCTGCTTTGTACCCGTGTCTGCTGGAATACGTTTTTTTAGTCATCAGTTAGCCTATATATACCTTTACATTTTAATACAATTTAGATAATTTTCATATAGCTCCCCTCTCAAAAGACAGGTTTAAAACATTACACATAGTATTTACAAATATAAAACTGCAACCAACACAAAACATACATAATTTGCATTTATTTATTTGCCTGACATCTTCATCCATGGCGTCTTACAACATTTATGATAGATTTGATTACCTTACTTTTGGTTTTCTGATTAGAGCACCGACAGGTCAAGTGACTTGCTCAGGGAAACACTGTGTCAGTAGCAGAATTTGAACCTACACCCTGCAGGTTTTTAAGTTCAAACCTTAACCACTAAACCACACTGGTGCCCTCATAAGCATAATCTGTTAGGATGATGCTATACACTGATAGCATATTTAAAATACAGCATTTCATGCAATACGTGTACAGTTGAGGTGTAATAATTACTACTTATATGTACAAATATTTAAGAGATCCCAGCCTTGCGTCAACTTTCAGGTTTAGGTTGCGATTTAAAATAGATAATAGATTTGCAACTTGTCTAGGTCCATTTCGTGCCCTGCGCTCAGTGGACTTGGTGAGCCACCCACGAGCATGAACTCGATTAATGGTTGAAGAGTCGGGAATCCAAATATAGATTTTATATCATATTAAATTAAAAAATGTCACGTAGATGAAGCAGAAAACTTGACAACCTTTAAGAAGTATCTGGATGTGATATAGCTCAGCTATTATACAAACGAGCTTAATGGACAGGATGGTCTCCGACTGTTTGTCAAATTTCTTTTTTTCCTTCTTGTTCTTGTAATGGGTGGATAAGCAGATGATCCTTTCCATAAAAGACGCTGTAAGCGTGGGTCAAACAAAATGACGATGCTAATAAGAAAACGGAAAGGAAATTAAAAGTACGTACGAGAGTGGGAATTTGTGACAATCAGCCCACCAATTTAAATAGGCACGCCAAGGAAACAGGAAAAAACTAACAATATTAAGTTTTAAGAAGAACTTAAAGAGCTGTTTGTAGCGTGTTTGCTGCACATTTTCAAAGGGCTCTAGCTTCTCAAATTCTAGTAGTTATGCTAATTAAGACACTTTAGATTTTTAAACTTGAGTAAAAGAAGACTGGAATAAAAAGATGAGTTGCAGGTGGCCCAGAGTGACTTGGGAAAGGCTAAAAAAGGAAGAGGAAAACACGGAAAATACGAGGAGGTAAGTGAAACAAACGAACACCTGTAAAAGTTTTCATTACCCATGTGAACAGTGAGCCTGGCCGGAAGACAGTGAAGCACGTCGCTCGACCTTACTGTTTGTGCTATTAAAGTTTAACGAGGCTGCGCAACGTGTCAGCCTCCATCAAGTCAACGCGTGGGCATGCGAGGTAGTAACAGCACGCCCGTCGCCGGTTAACCATTGAGCCCCCGGATTGAGTGCTTGTCTGACAGCATCGGAACGAAGGGCCCGCTGGTACCCCTCACCGCTCATCCCCTGTGAGTGACGATCGGATTAGACTCCGAGGGACTGTTGTTAAATCCTACGCATACATCCCATTCCTCAAAGAGATGATGAATAATGCAACGCAGGTGTCATTACCAAGAAAAAAATAGGTCACCTTGTCCTACATGCGCAAATCGTGAAACAGTTTCTGAAAACAAATTCAACTTTGCAGTGGGAGCCGCTCGTAACTCTCAAGAAGCACAATGTCACCACTGCCTGCAGCAGCTCATCTGCAGTGCTGTTTGTTAGCTAGGGGTGCAAACTTGGCCCGTCTGTGTGCAAGGGTTACCGCATAGTCCAGCGATATGTAGCCACATGACTGCGGACTTAAATGTAAAAAAAAAAATATTTTTGACTGGAACTCTGTCTCCAGTTAGTTTATGTGTTGGCATCAGTGCTACCGTTAAGAACTGTACAAAGCTCTTTATTTTTCGTTTTTTATTTTTTCTGTTTGTCAGCTCAGAAGAGGGTTTTCCGAGTTAAGTCGTAGTGTTCCATTGAGGCAGCGGGTTTTCATTCCAACCATTTTCACAAATAAATTGTTCAGTCTTTAAAATGATCGATTTGTTTACTCGGTGTTTTTCTTCTCTTATTTACCTTCAGAAATATGTGCGAGGATATTTATATGTGAACATAATGCATACTTTTTATTTTTTTGCCACATCTTTAAATGTTAAGTTTCTTTTGCTATAATTGTTAATTCCCCTTTTCCTTTGGAGTTTGCTCCTGCTTTGTCCCGATTACTCGCAGGATAGACTCCTGTAATCTGTGATCCTGTACAAGAATAAATGTGCTTTTAAAAAGTATAGGCAGAGTGGTATATGATTATTCCTCCTGTACCACAGCAGCAAACTGGGAATCTAACAACAGCCAAAGCACAAGTCTGCCTCAGTATACTGTAGATCGCAGTGTAATTTTCCAACCTGTAACAGAATTACCATTTTTTACATGACTGAATTCCACTCAGACCTCAAATTTCTTCTGCCGCTCTGTATACAGTCAGTCTTTTTAAGGTCTTCCATCTCACTCTGACCTGATTCTTTAGTACATCTTACATAGCATTATGATGCCAATTTTACCTTGCAATATATATATATTTATATATTTTTTTTCCCTGTGGGAAAAAGCTGTCATCTCTCTGTGTACATAGCTTCTCTCTCAATTTCCCCTCTGCTTCTGTTTAAAATTATCTCTGGGGAGCAAACCTTCATCCATTTCCTAAAATCAATACCCTTCAGTCTGGGTGCTGTCCCCCTAGAAGCAATCATTTATATCTCACACCTCCAGGCCTCTAGGCTGAGACACGCGGTAGCACTACAGATGCACTCTGAAATCAGACTGACACAACCTTAGATTTTTCTGGGAGACACAGCAGGTCTAATTCTGTCGCCCTAGAGTCCATACTGCATATACAGGCACTCTGTGTAGTGAGTAGAAAATATAATCAATAATAAGTGAGTCACAATAATTTATGCTTTACAAGGTTATTCAGATATTTACATGTTTGCACATAAATTTAGCTTGGATTTATTCACCAAAATAGAGATATTTTAGCTTGTACAAGAAAAGCAAATTTCTTAATATGGGCACTATGATGATCAATTTTAAGTCATTTTCAGACATTCAGAGAGAAACTAAAAAAGAAAAATGACCGAAGTTCAAGTGTAAGATCTTAAATCAATATATCGATTTGTATAACTAAGAGCTTGTCAGAATGCTCAGGTTACAGACAGAAATACAGAGGGAAGAAGGGCTATGTGTGGGAGCTAAACCATTTATTTCTGTTGGCTTTGTGATTTTGTTCTGATGTGACAAGATGTTCTTTGTATCTAGAGTTGCTTGTGTGTGCAATAATGTTGGACTGGTATAAAATGTTTGACTACCAAAGCTAATAACAGATAACTCCCCACTTCTCTGTTTCACCACTGCTTAGTTCCTCAATCCCTTTAACACATGGACCTCCTTGCTGTGCAATTTTGCACTTCCATGCTTTGCACACCACAAACAGTAATTGGAGGGTGGGCTCCCTTTTAGAGTCTCCAGCATATGATTCACAAGAGGTGCAAATCAAAGAAATGAAGATATCTTCCCTTGGAGTTCTGATCATACTAATAAATGATGTGATCATGATTGAAAATAACTATTTACTTTCAATACTAACATTAACAAAATGCTGGTACTATAACATTTTAAAAATTGTTTTTTTGTTGAGACTTCTTCAGTACTAGTACAACATAACCCATGTGTGCAATGTTAAACCAACTTTAAAAGTCAAACTTATCCCTTTCTGCTTGTTTTGAGGTTTGTGTTTTTAGGATTGCATTTGGTTATGAAATAAAATAGACTCTTTTTAAGGGATCATTGGGCCTGCTCTGCAAAATATAGAATATTTGACTGCACTGAAAACACCTTCCCCATGTATATACAGTATTTTACACTTTAGTTTAGGCATTCATTATAAATCCACTAATATAAGTGTATGTACACTTTGGTAGTTAAAAATAAGACTATTGATGCATGTTACTGTCACTTTTCTTTCTTTCTTTCATATTATCTTAATAAGGCTTGTAATATGTTTAATAACATAAACACTTAATAGTTGTTTATAATGCACACAGAAAGTGTCACACACACACACTATATATATATATATATATATATATATATATATATATATATATATATATATATATATACTTGTAGGGGGCATCTCAAAGCTGGAACTGGAAAAGGGAATAGGAACCATTCCAGCCAGGATGTGCACTATTTGCACCATCTTTCCGTAACAGCCTCCCAATCAGGTAAGGAATTACTCTACATTCCAATCAGGATCCCAGTCCATTCATATTATATATAGCTAGTGATCTACAAAGGGAGAAAATGAGTCATGTCATATCTTAATTTTACGTGTCGTCATCAGAGGAAAATGATTTGACATATAGGAACCAAAAGCAATATATAGCGAAAGAGGAGTGGGGGGGGATTAATAAGGTGGGGTTCAGAAGGTGTTAGTCATGGAGTCTTTTTTATTATTTGGATGTTCTTTTTTAAGTCTGCACATGGTGGGTGTTAGAGATGTAAATGACCCACATGTGAGATTACTGAAAAGGTGGGAGATCAGTCTGGACTTTAAATGTTGGAGTGAGGGAAATTCATGGGATTCCCTCGAGGTTGCTGGATATCATGTACACTGGTACTGTGAGTGCTGTGCAGAGTGGAGGCAGGACCTCTGTGTTTTTCCCAGTTGATTCTGGGGTTTGTCAGGGGTGTGTTCTTGCTCCTACTCTGTTCAATGCTTGTATGGACTGGGTGTTGGGCAAGGACGTGGGGTCTAACAGCTGTGGGACATCTGTTGGTGAAGAAAAGTTCATGGATCTTGATTTTGCTGACGATGCTGTAATCTTCGCAGAGTTATTGGAGGCTCTGATCGGGGCACTCGAGTGACTGAGTGAGGAGTCTGAGTGTCTAGGCTTGCGAGTGATCCTGGATAAAAACCAAGATCCAGGCCTTTAATGACCTCTTGGGCACAGCCATCAGCAGTGTGTCTGTTTGCGGAGAGAGTGTTGACCTTGTTGAGAGGTTTACTTACCTCAGCAGTGACATTCACGTAGACGGATTGGGAGAGATGGATTGGGAAAACATGGGGGGTCATGAGGTCACTGGAAGGAGGTGTGTGGCGCTCCCGATATCTATGCAAAAGGACAAAGGTCCAAGTCTTTAGAGTTCTTGTGCTTCCTGTCTTGCTATATGGTTGCAAGACATGGACATTATCAAGTGACTTGAGACGATGGACTCCTTTGGTACTGTGTCTCTCCGGAAAATCCTTGGGTACCATTGGTTTGACTCTGTGTTGAATGAGCAGTTGCTAATGGAGTCCCAAATGAGGCACATTACCCGCATTGTGAGGAAATGTCAGTTATGGCACTACAACCATGTTGTGCGTTTCCCCGAAGGTGATCCGGCTCATAAGATCCTCATTATTGGGGACCCGAGTTGCTGGACCAGGCCAAGGGGTCACCCACGTAACACCTGGCTGCGGCAGATAGAGGGTCATTTCTGGAGGGTGGACTGGACTGCATGTCTGCCTGGGGGGTTGCAAACCGGGATCCCGAGTTGTTTCATTGTGTATTGGGTGCGGCAACGCACTGTATCAGTGCATGCTCCCCAACTTGACTTGACTTGAGGGAAATTTGTGGTTGTAGGTTCTAAGTTAGTTTAATACCAAGTGTTCTTTCCTACATCCTTTCACTGAACTGAATCCAGTTTTTGGAAAGTAAGAATATAATGGTAAAGTTTCTATATACCAATAAATGGAACTGAATGCAGCATATAGATCTTGCATATTTTGATCCAATAAATAGCAATATATTAATTTCTATAAACATCATAATCAACAAATATCAATATTGACTTGTATCATGAGATTTAGGATGCATAACTAAATATTTGAAACAAAGGAAACTCATAAGAAGTTAATTGAATAAATACAAAAATACTAATTTTCATAAGCATGAAATCCATGAAAACCAATAAAGTCACTCATTTGTTATGATGAGCATTGGTATCATAAAATCATCACATTGTCACTCTTATGATTATCAAAGTAAACATTTAAATTCATGCGAATAAGTCAGTAACTACATGTCCACAGCCAGTGAGCCCACCTCATTGTAAAAGTCTGGTTGTTGAATCTGTTTAAGGAGGTGCAGAGGTAATGTAGAAGGTGCTATATACGGATATGTGGAATTCAATAAACCACATTTATCTTTTTATAAGTTGTGGATCCAATAAATGACTAAATGCTAATTTTCATAAACACTGAAACTAACAAAAACCTACACATATATTTACAAGAGCAACAGAGCCAATAGACATATTTCCATTGGGAAACATAATTTAAAAAAATAGAGGCCAATCTATAAAATGTAGGTTGAATAAATATCACAATGCTTATATTTTTAAATGTGGGAATCAATAAAAAGTCATAGATATTATGTTGTAAGTGCTAGAACCATTAAACTGTCACACTGACCATCTTGTAAGCAAGGCTACTGAGAAGGATATAATATAAAAATAATTGAATTGAATTAAAAATATGCCTTCTTTTAAGCCTGTATCCAATGAACAGTTAATTAGATGTTTTCATCAGCACCAGAAATAGTAAAATGACATAATAACCTCTCTCATTAACATTAAAACCAATTACCAACTTCATAAACAATTAGGACCATCTCGTAAATTGTATGCCATATGCACATTTTCGTGAGTAAAGGAATCAATAAATAGTCATAAACATATTATAGTGTGCATCTGGATGTTTAAATAGCCATATTGACCATGTCATGAGCATTTGAATCAATGCATACCCGTATTGACATTTTTATGATTGCAAGAGCCAGTACACATGCAGACATACATAGGCTTCGATTCAGCTTACTTCTAAAGGCAGAAAGGCAAAATATGAAAACATTCTGAATAAATAAAGACTATATTATACATTGTGCAAATATTAAGTAGTCATATGTGCATTTTCATGACCATGTAAAACAAAACATTTTCAGAAATATGTTTTTGTGCATAAGGGAAACATTAAATAGCCACATTGACTATATCATGAGCACTTGAATCCACATAGAGCTATATTAACCTACTCAAGAGTTTTGGAACCAATAATTGCACATATTTATGCTTTGCACCAGCTTACTATGAAATGAATTAATTGAACCCCACAGACCTTCTCATAAAACATTGATTGGGCAAACAGACATTTTGGAGAGTGGTGAGACCAATAAATAGTTATAGTTCTATTGTAAGCAATGGTATAAAAAATCTATGCAAGCTTTCTCATGAGAATTGGAAATAATAACCTCTAATAAAGGTGTATCATATAAATAGCCACATGCATTGCCATGAGCGCTGGAAACTCTTAAGTATCTGCATAGACCTTCTAAAGCACATTAAAATAGTTAATCAATCACTGTTATGATAATATGGGAGTTGGAAACCAAACCCCTCTAATGAATGCTGGAACTGGAAGATTAAAATATAGACTTAATGAGCAATACAAATCAGTGAAAAATATAAAGAGAATTTCAAAACCACAAAAAAATCTAATTGTGAGAAACCTGAGAAAAATTATATGATTAAGAGCTGAAGTTTAAAATAATGATGCTGACCAATGATCATGAAGACATTCCCAATGGTACAGGTATAGTGATGAGACAGAGCTAATCAAAACAGAGATCTATGTAGGAACCTAAGACTGCACACTATACCATATTATTTATGCCACTAAGAAGCAACTTTACACATTTTCATAACCTGTTGTCCATTTCCCATAATTCAGTGCATGTTCAATTAATTTTAAATGGAATCTTATTGCTCCAATGAATGCTTGAACTCTGGGACAATGTGATGTGCTAACTTGTAAAAAAACACCGTCTGTGTCAATAAGCCTTAAGCTACCGGTGACTACCTCTGTTAACATCGTCCCAGACACAGTATGGTAACACTCCACTTATTGATCTTTGGGACACAGAGAGTCATGAAACTGTTCAATGAACATTGCCAAGTCCGTAACCCTTGAACTAGCTGCTTTCCAAACATGTGACTAGGAAAAGAATAAATGTGACATACTGTATATGTACCTGGGCACAACTAAACCCTACATTAATCTGGCAACTGCTTTTTTAATTCTCTCTCTCTGTGCATTTAATACTTCCATTAGTCACTCCATTTGTAAATCTCTGTTTTAAATAGTATTTATCATGGCAAAATGTCTAGAAAATCATTTTGTGCTAATAAAGCTTAAAGAAACAGCAAAGAATTAAGGGAACAGTGGCTTGGTGAATCAGAAAGACTTTACAAAGGACTACAAAAAAGAAAAACAAAAGTTGTTTAGTTAGGCAGAGGTGGAACTCTTATATGACATACAACTGATATCCACTTCCGGTGGTTTAAATAGGACTAGAAGAATATTTCTTTTTTTAATGATGGGAAAAGAAACTGTAAATTAAGGTCATACACACTAGTGACATCTTTTGCATTCCTTATCAGTTCCATTCTGGTCAAGATTGAGGATGCATATGCATGAGTAAATGTCTAGGTATTTGTAATTTTACAAAGAGATTTTATTTGTTTCTTAGGTGAAAACAGTTATTTTTACATGTATATTTTTGTCATTAGTGCTAAATATCTAGAATTGTTAAGAAAAACAGAAGGCCAATGAGATGTTCACACGAGTACAGGTATACAAACAATCACAGTTCTGTGTGTGTGGCATGTGTACTAGCAGAGAGGGATATCTGCTGTCTCTAGAGCCCCCTCCCTACCTTCTGTCGGTTTCTTATGCCCATCGACTTCAATGCTTAATGAAATTAGTAGAGGAAATGCGTGGGCACGGCCAAACAGATTGAACTCCTTAGCACAAAGACATGAGAATAAATCCTGCCTACAGAAATTCACACAGGTCTATCTGTGCCTGTGATGCGTAGGGTTCAAGCTGATGCTGTCACTCCAGAGAGAGGACTCACTGAGCTTATTTTATTGGCTGTAAGCAATTCTCGAAGCTGCGGCCTTGTCTCGATCATCCTGTAGCATGCTGAGTGAGCCCACTCCACCCAAATCAATGCACCCTGAGCAAGTTCAATAGCGAACAATAAGAGTAAGGCTGTGTGAGAGATATTAAACTCCCTACTACAAGTTTAGCCCTTCAGGAGAGCTATTGATTTTCCACAGAGATTTATAGTGCACGCTTTTCAATGTTATTAAAAAAAAAAAGAGGAAAGAAAAAAAAACATTTTCTGCAACTGAAGTGAGTGTTCGCCAAGGGACACCACATAGAGACTAGGGGGGGTTTAGGATTGTCTCAGCATCAGGCAGCCAGGATTGCTGTTTCCATCCATCTGTCCCCTACAGTGTGCCACACCATTCATTTCCCTTCACTGTATCAGTCTAAAGTGTACTTAATCTATGAAACCCAATTCATTACACAGGCTGCTGCAAGGTCGCTCTCTGGCCACTCGGTGCACTTTGTGCCTAGAAGAAATCTTCAGCGATCTGCTTTCATGAAAAAGACAGTGCCTCACAGGCCAACTCACAGAGGAGGTTGTATTTGCTCTCATTGCCCCCAGCATGTGACAGGCACCAGGGCCCAGAACTGTGTGCAGTTCTCACCACTTAAGCCTATGTGCCTTCCACTCATTCAAACAGCTTCTACAAATGAAATCTAAAAGGAACCTGCCAAGCGAACAGAAAACACAAAGGCAAATTGTGGAAAAACTAATTATTAATTTAGATATTAAAATCAGCCATGGAGGTGAGGCAGCCAAGATGAGACTGTCATGACTGGAAAAATTGCACCTTACCAGTATGGCAATTGGCAGGCTACTTGGCAATTTTCAAGAGCATGGACTAAAGGCAAATAACTAGACAGCAGTCACTACAAAGCACTGTTCTCTAATAGAATTTAGATTACAGAAGCATATCTCAACAGATAGCGACCATTCATTACAGACAAACTTTACCCATATAATACAGCACACTGATGTTTTTGAACAGCCTACTTTATAAATACACATTCTATAGTGAACACACACATAATTGTTTATACATTCAAATATGGTGTGTATATATACTGTGTATGTAATATATATTATCCATCCATCCATCCATTCATCCTCTTCCGCTTATCCGAGATAACCAGCGGGGGCAGCAGCTTGAGCAGAGATGCCCAGACACTTTTTCACCACAACAGACCGATGCAGAACCCACATCACTACGGATGCCGCACCGATCTGCCTGTCGATCTCACGCTCCATTCTTCCCTCACTCATGAACAAGACCCCGAAATACTTGAACTCCTCCACTTGGGGCAGGATCTCGCTCCCAACCCTGAAAGGGCACTGCACCCTTTTTCGGCTGAGGACCATGGTCTCGGATTTGGAGGTGCTGATTCCCATCCCAGCCGCTTCACACTCAGCTACGAACCGATCCAAAGAGAGCTGAAGATCACAGCCTGATGAAGCAAACAGGACAACATCATCTGCAAAAAGTAGTTATCCAATCCTTAGTCCACCAACCCAGACCCCTTCAACGCCCTGGCTGCGCCTAGAAATTCTGTCCATAAAAGTTATGAACAGAATCAGTGACAAAGAGCAGCCCTGGCGAAGTCCAACTCTCACTGGAAATGGGTTTGACTTACTGCCGGCAATGCGGACCAAGCTCTGACACTGGTTGTACAGGGACCGAACAGCCCTTATCCCCATACTCCCGGAGCAACCCCCACAGGATTTCCCGAGGGACACGGTCGAACGCCTTTTCCAAGTCAACAAAACACATGTAGACTGGTTGGGCAAACTCCCATGCACCCCCCAGGACCCTGTTAAGGGTGTAGAGCTGGTCCAATGTTCCATGACCAGGACGAAAACCACACTGTTCCTCCTGAATCCGAGGTTCGATTGTCCTACGGACCCTCCTCTCAAGGACCCCCGAATAGACTTTTCCAGGGAGGCTGAGGAGTGTGATCCCTCTGTAGTTGGAACACACCCTCCGGTCCCCCTTCTTAAAGAGGGGGGCCACCACCCCGGTCTGCCAATCCAGAGGCACTGTCCCCAATGTCCATGCAATGTTAAAGAGGCGTGTCAACCAAGACAGTCCTACAACATCCAGAGCCTTGAGGAACTTCGGGCATATCTCATCCACCCCCGGGCCCTGCCACCAAGGAGTTTTTTGACCACCTCGGTGACCTCATTCCCAGAGATGGGAAGCCCACCTCCGAGTCCCCAGGCTCTGCTTCCTCATTGGAAGGCATGTTAGTGGTATTGAGGAGATCTTCGAAGTACTCCCCCCATCGACCCACAATATCCCGAGTCGAAGTCAGCAGTGCACCATCCCCACCATATACAGTGTTGACACTGCACTGCTTTCCCCTCCTGAGACGCCGGATGGTGGACCAGAATCTCCTCGAAGCTGTCCGAAAGTCATTCTCCATGGCGTCCCAAAACTCCTCCCATGCCCGAGTTTTTGCCTCAGCAACCACCGAAGCCTCATTCAGCTTGGCCTGCTGGTACCTATTAGCTGCCTCAAGAGTCCCACAGGACAAAAGGATCCTGTAGAACTCCTTCTTCAGCTTGACGGAATCCCTCACCAGCGGTGTCCTCCAACGGGTTCGGGGATTGCCGTCACGACAGGCACCGACCACCTTACGGCCACAGCTCCAGTCAGCCACCTCAACAATAGAGGCACAGAACGTGGCCCATTCGCACTCAATGTCCCCCACCTCTCTCGGGACGTGGTCAAAGTTCTGCCGGAGGTGGGAGTTGAAGCTACTTCTGACAGGGGACTCTGCCAGACGTTCCCAGCAGACCCTCACAATATGTTTGGGCCTACCAGGCCTGACCGGCATTCCTCCCCCACCATTAAAGCCAACTCACCACCAGGTGGTGATCAGTTGACAGCACCGCCACTCTCTTCATTAGAATGTCCAAGACATGTGGCCGCAAGTCCATGACACGACCACAAAGTCGATCATCGATCTGAGGCCTAGGGTGTCCTGGTGCCAAGTGCACATATGGACACTCCTATGCTTGAACATGGTGTTCGTTATGGACAATCCGTGATGAGCACAGAAGTCCAATAACAAAACACTTCTCGGGTTCAGATTGGGGGGCCGTTCCTCCCAATCACGCCCTTCCAGGTCTCACTGTCATTGCCCAAGTGAGCACTGAAGTCTCCCGGCAGAACGAGGGAGTCTCCAGAAGGTATGCCCTCTAGCACCCCCTCCAGGGACTCCAAAAAGGGTGGGTACTCCAGACTGCTGTTTGGCGCATACACACAAACAACAGTTAGGACCCGTCCCCCCACCCTAAGGTGGAGGGAGGCTACCCTCTCGTCCACCGGGGTAAACCCCAATGAACAGGTTCCAAGTCAGGGGGCAATAAGTATGCCCACACCCGCTCGGCGCCTCTCACCAGGGGCATTTCCAGAGTGGTAGAGAGTCCAGCCCCTCTCAAGGAGGTTGGTTTCAGAGTCCAAGCTGTGCATCGAGGTGAGCCCAACTATATCTATATAGTAATATATATTATATTGTGATTAAACCACAGACCAGATGTCATAAAAAGGTTTGGGGCAGCCACCCGTATAATATCCCTGGCTGCAAAAGGTTTTTTAAATTGACAGCGATGTTCGCAATACTGAGTCTAAAACAGAACTGAATTCTTGGCGGCTTTAAAGGCCCATATAGGAAGTGACGTCATCGAGGGGGCCAGACCTGGAAGTGTCGTCATCGAGGGAGCCTGACCCAAAAGTGACATCATCAAGGGCATAGCCATTGAATTACTAGATGCCGCATGACCAGCAGCATCATATGTCAATGTCGCCGCCATATTGCTAGTGGCACTGCTGTAGAGTGAAATAATGGATAAAGATGCCTCACGCATGTGCTGCTTGGGATTGTACAAACTGCTGTATGCTCCAAACCAGATCCCGGGGGATTACATTTCATAGGTAAGGCTGAACAATTGTTTTGGTTATATTTGGCCATTAGAAAGTCCCGTTTTATAATCTTAGCACTCAAGGTCACCTTATAATAAAATTAAACAACATTAGTAAAATTAAAATGATAATGATAAATCAAAAAGCAATAATTAGGAAACAAACAAAGATAACTGGCAGTAAAAGTGCAAAATTCACAATTTGTGTGCTAGTTTGAAAAGATAAGTTTTGAGGGCAGTTTTAAAATGTGTTATTGAATCGAGCTGACGTATATGTGAGGGAAAAGAATTCCCGAGTTGAGGAGCACTATGAGAGAATGCTCAAGCTCCCATAGAACAGAGTTTGATGTGTGGTACAGAAAGCAGAGCTGCAGATGAGGATCTGAGTGAGCGAGAGGAGTGTAAGTCTGTAGGAGATCAGTGAGGTCGTAGAGAGCTTTAAATGTTAAGAGCGGTATTTTGTATTGTATTCTGTAGTTAACAGGGAACCAGTGAAGTTGAGAGAGAATAGGTGTAATATGTTCAGTGGATTTAGAACAGGTTATTAACCTGGCAGCAGAATTTTAAAGAAGTTGTAAGCGATGGATAAGTTTTTGTGGGATGCCAGATAGAATAGCATTACAGTAATCTATACGTGCGGTGACTCTGGCATTAACCATTACTTCAGTACTGTGTTGCGTAAGAACAGGACGAAGTCTAGAAATGTTTCAGAGATGGAAGAAGGCAGTCCGAGAAATGTTACTTATATGGGAGGATTTATATAATAATAATTATTATTATTTAATAATTGCCATTATTAGTGTATAAATGGATATAAATAATTGCATTTAAACGATTCACCAAAATCTGTTGTATGTAAAGGATACTGTTTTAAACGTTATTGTTATTTCATCAGAAAACCCAGTTTCCACGTCTACCTGTAGTAGTTTAAATGGCACTTTTGCCACTCGCAATAGGGCGGACGCACTAATGTATCGTGTCAATTGGGCAACACAGTGAATGCAGCGTCTACCTATATATGTCTATGATCGAGGGGGCCGGACCTGGAAGTGACGTCATCAAGGGAGCCGGACCCAGAAGTGACGTCATCGAGGGAGCTGGAACCTGGCAGGATTTCTTGGGAACGGTCTGCAGAGAACTGAGAAAGACAGTTATTGCACCCCTGGTCGGATGTGGTATTACCATTACTTAAGCCCTTCATCTGCCTCCTACTCGCACGTGTGTGGCAAGACCCCCCCCTCCTTAGCGTTGATATGGAGAGAGCCCTTATGATGAATGAGTGAAAACTTGTAAGGTTGTAGGTCAAGAAACAACCTAGTGACCCGTGGATTCGACTCTTTGTGAAGGACAATCCACTGTAAAGGAGCATGATCCGACACAAGAGTGAACTGTCGGCCCAAGAGGTAGTACCTCAACTGCGTAATCACCTATTTAATCACCAGGGCTTCCCTTTCCACCGTCGCATACCTGGTCTCTTGATCCAGCAGTTTCCGGCTCAGGTACATGATGGGGTGTTCAACACCATCGACACTTTGGCTCAACACGGCCCCGAGGCCTGCGTCCGAAGCGTCCGTCTGGAGAATGAACGGGAGAGAAAAATTAGGAGCTACTAATACAGGTGCTAAAGTAAGAGCCTGTTTTAAGTCACAGAACGCAGCTTCTGTCTTGTCTGTCCATACCACATTGTTAGGAGCGCCTTTTCTTCATCAAATCAGTCAAGGGCGCCGCTCTCTCAGAAAACCGAGGTACAAACCAGCGGTAGTACCCAGCTAATCCAAGAAATGCTTGGACTTGCCGCTTGGTTCGCTGACGGGACCATTTCAAAATGGCATCTATCTTTGAACACTATGGCTTCACGGTGCCCCGACCCACCAGGTAGCCCATATATTTAGCTTCTTTCAATCCAAAGAAACATTTCTTTGGATTGATTGGGAGCCCAGCTTCTCCTAGTGTCCGCAACACCGCTCTGACCTGCTTTACGTGTTCCTTCTATGTGCTGGAATAGATGACGACGTCATCCAGATAGGTAGCACTGTACGCATTATGGGGACGCTGGAAAGTCACAGGAGTCCCGTGTAACACAAATAGAAGGACACGATACTGCCAGTGTCCGCTTGGAGTGCTAAACACCGTCTTCACCTTTGTGGAATCCATTATAGGAATCTGCCAGTACCCCTTTGTCATATCAAGTGTGGTCAAGAACCGTGCTTGGCCCAGCCTTTCAAGGAGGTCGTCCACGCGATGCATGGGATAAGCATCAAATTGGGAGACTTGGTTAAGCCGACAGAAGTCAATGCAAAACCTCCAACTGCCATCAGGTTTACTAACCAAGATGTTTGGCCTGGACCAGGGACTAAAACTTTCCTCTATCACTCCTAGTTCCAGCAATCGCTTGATTTCCAGTTCCACTTCTACTTTCTTTGCCTCTGGGAGTCTATAGGGGCGCTCCCGGTTGATAATCCCAGGCACTGTCAATATGTCATGCGCAATCAGAGAGGTCCTTCTGTGTTTCTCACTCACCACTTCTGGAACAGGCAGGATAGCTGACTCCAGTTCCCATTTCTGTCTGAAAGTTAATTCCTTGCTGAAATCGAGGGTGTCTATTAGAGCAAAGAATGAGCGTGGCTGAGTGGAGGAGGGATCGGGATCCCTGTCCTTCCACGGCTTCAGCAAGTTTACATGATAAATTCGCTCACTTGGTAGATGATTGGGTTGTTTCACCAAATAGTCGACCAGCCCTTTCCTCTCCTTAATTTCATAAGGGCCTTGCCAATGGGTGAGTAATTTGGAATGGGAGGTGGGAACCAACACCATGACACGATCCCCCGGATGGGCGACTTGGAGCATCATGCCACGATTATAATAATGGGCCTATGCTGAATTTTTCCAAATCTATCGCGTAATTGCGTGATATATTCCAATATATTTATAGAGGGAAGAGCCTTTCCTTCACAGCCTTCTTTCAAAATATTTAATATTACCTGAGGTTGTTGACAGTATAACAATTCAAAAGGTGAGAACCCCGTAGAGGCTTGTGGGACTTCCCGGTATGCAAATAGAATGAGAGGGAGGAGTTGATCCCAATTCCTCCCATCCCCACTGACCACCTTGTGATGCAAATGCTTGAGGGTCTGGTTAAACCTCTTTACTAGACCGTCGGTTTGAGGATGATATACCGCGGTCTTTAAGTGCTTTATTTTCGGTATGCGTTGAGTTTATAACCATTTATGACTACTTGTTCCATATGGGAAACCATCAGGGGATTAACAAGGGCACACAAACCACTCCTCGTCCTCCGCCTGCATTCCGCCTTGCTCATGGATAGGTTATCCGCCAAGCGGCCCAGGGACTTCGGAACAGGCTCCAGTTTATGTGGAACAGACTTATGGTGTAGGATGTAATCTCTAGGGAATCCACAGAGGACCGTTCTGCGCTCCCAGATTTCGAGGCTGATTTAGGTTTTTCTATGAGCCGTACCAGCTCTTCTATTGAATGGAATTCTCCCCAGACCGGCTGGGCAAAGTGATGAGGAAGCCCTTGTAAAAAAAATAAAGCAGGCTATTTGCTGCACTATTTGGAAGGGGGTTAATTCAAACAGCCTTAGCCATAATGACACCTGTTCCCACAGTGCCATAGCTTGCCCCTAAAACTGATCCCTTAGGATCAAATTTCCAAGCCTTTATTCTCCCTGCCTGCTAGTCTGGGGCTAACCCACCTTTAGCTGGGTCCTTGGTCCCAATGGGCGGCTTAGCTCTCTTGTCTGAGAGAACATAATAAGCCCTTTAGTTTCATCCCCAGAAACCAGCCTACGTCTGTATATCTCCTCTACACTCTCCTTCTGGTAAGATACTAGCCTGGGCTTGCACTTACGGAGCGAACCCTGTACCGAGCCTTTCCTGACCATCGGACAAACTCCCCACCCAGAAACTCGGCACGATACTTTCCTACCTGGCTGAAGTTAAGGTCCTGTCCCGGTCTCTTCTGGGACAAAATCCTGCTGGCTACGCCACTGTGATAAAAACACAGGGGATAAAAAGGTTTGGGGCAGCCACCCGTATAATATCCCTGGCTGCAAAAGGTTTTTTAAATTGACAGGGATGTTCGCAATACTGAGTCCAAAACAGAACCGATTTCTTGGTGGTAAGATGGCGGCTTTAAAGGCCCATATAGGAAGTGACGTCATCGAAAGGGCTGAACCCGGAAATGTCGCCATCAAGGGGGCCGGACCCGGAAGTGTCATCATCGAGGATATAATTACTATATAGATATATATATATATAAATATATATAGTAATAAATAAATAAATCCAGTGTTTTGAACACATATTAATCCCTTGGGGAAATTGTCTTTTTGCCTGGGGGTCAGAGCACAGGGTCGGCCATTATACAGTGCCCCAGGAGTAATTTTCTGGTTAAGGGCTTTGCTCAAGAGCCTATCAGAGTAAGATCCATTCTGGCAGTAACAGGATTTCAACTGGCAACCTTTCAGATACCAGCACAGATTCTTAGCCTCACAGCCAGCACTCTATAATATATAGTACTAACAAAATACCCGCGCTTTGCAGCGGAGAAGTAGTGTGTTAAAGAAGTAATGAAAAAGAAAAGGAAACATTTTGAAAATAACGTAACATGATTGTCAATGTAATCAATGTAATTGTTTTGTCACTGTTATGAGTGTTGCTGTCATATATATTGTCACACGTGTGCATAGGAGGCAGCTGAAGGGCTTAGAGAAGACTGATTATACATCTGCCCAGAGGGGGCGGGGTACGCTGACGCTCTGTCTAAGTTCCCTACAGGTCTTTCCCGGGAAATCCTACCAGGTGCCACCACCTCGAATCGGGACACATAACTTCTGGTCCCGGCAGCGAGGACGACATCACTTCTTGTCCCGGCCCTGAGGACGACATCACTTCTTGTCCCGGCCCTGAGGACGACATCACTTCCGGTCCTGGCCCCGAGGACGATGTCACTTCCGCCCAACGTCCTATAAAGCCTCCCGCCTTTTCTCTGGGAGGCAGTTCTGTTTTGGACTCTGTTGTGTAAACTTGTCTCACATGAACCATTTGCTTTTGCAGCCAGGAAACCGCATTAAACGGGTGGCTGCCCCAAACCTTGCCATGCCTCGTGTCTCTTCTTGTTACAGTGGCATAGTCGGCAGGATGATGTCCCTGAAGAACCTGGGACACGACCCTAGAAAGAACCAGGTAGGAAAGTACCGGGGCCGAGTTTCAAGGCGGGGAGTGCGCTGGGGGGTCAGGAAGGACCCGGTGCAGGCTCTGCTCCACGAGGGCAACCCTGGGCTGAAGCCCTATCTGGTGGAGAAGGTGGAAAGGACCCACAGGCGTGGGCTGGTTTCTGGGGACGACACTAAAGGGGCTCATTATGCTCTCCTGGGCAGGAGAGCCGAGCCGCCCATCGGGACCAAGGTCCCTGATAACGATGGGCTTTCCCCAGGCCAGCAGGTGAAGGAATTACAAACATGGGAGTTTAACCCAAATAGAGGGCTCCCAGAACAAGCTATGGCTCTCTGGCAGCAGGTGGGTCTGTGGCTACGGCCATTCGAATTGACCCCGCTACAAATCGTGCAGCAGGTTGCCTGTTTTCTGCTGTTGCAGCACCTACCCCAGGACTTTGCCCAGCCGGCCTGGGGTGATTTTCATTCCATGCAGGAGCTCCTACAGCTCCTAAAGACCCCGAGGCTGGCTTTGAAACTTGGGAGGACAGAACAGCCCCTTGGTGGACTACACGGGAGCTATGTCCCACTGAGGAAGTCCCTGCCACGTACTCCAGAGCCTGTTCCGAAGTCGCCGGACCATCTGGCCTGCGACCTGTCAGGGAACAAGGCGGACTGTAGGGGGACGCGGCAGTGTTGTTTGTGTGCCCTTAGCAATCCCCTGGTAGACAACCATACGGGGGAGCTTCTCATTAACAGTCATAAAGTAACGGCCCTGTTTGACTCCGGCAGTAACGTGTCTGTCGTTGCTCGCCGTTTTGTTCTACCACAACAGTGGACTAAAAGAAAGACCAGCCTAAAATGTATACACGGAGACATCCGCGTGTACAAATCCGCCCGGTGTTACGTGTGTCTTGGAGGGACCCTTCGAAAACTCTCCGTAGCGGTTCACCCAGATCCTCCGTTTCCAGTAATCCTCGGGCGGGACTGGTCTGAAAGTAACAGCGGTAGGCTAGTGAGCATTCCCGGAAAAGCTTTGGGCCTAGTTTTAGGTGAGAAAGACTCATCTCAAGCTGCTTCCACACCTTGTAATCAGCCGACAGGGAGTGGGGCGGAGGGCCAAAAGAGTGACGCAGGCACTCCCGGACCGTCGAGGGCTGCTACGTCATCTACCAGCGCCCCGGCAACGAGGGAGGAGTCTCCGCCCCTTGAGGTCAGACCGGACCCGCTCTCTGAGTTGCACTTTCAGTTTAGAGCGACGCCGGCTGCTTTCAAGAGAGAACAATGGAATGACGACTCTCTGAAACACGCAAAGAATGCAGTGGTCCTCGTTAACGGCCAACGCACGCATCAGCCCATGCCACAGGGACCTCGCTTCGTCATTGACAATGATTTGTTGTATCGGATCACTGAGCTTGAGGGGAAGGTCCGGAAGTTGTTGCTAGTCCCGCGAAGCTACTGGCGGCAGGTCTGCGAGTTAGCACACTCCCACCTTCTTGGAGGCCATCTCGACTCCGACAAGACACTGGAGCGAATCAAGCTCCGTTGTTTTTGGCCGGGGATTAATGAGGAGGTTTGCCGCTTTTGCATTTCCTGTCCGGAGTGTCAACTGCGGCAAATTCCCAGGAGGGACCGTGCTCCTCTTGTCCCCCTCCCCCTGATTGACGTTCCTTTTGACCGGATTGGGGTCGACATAGTAGGACCCCTAGAACCCTCAGCCCAAGGACATAAATATATACTCGTCCTCGTGGATTATGCAACCCGATACCCGGAAGCCGTTCTGTTGCGCTCGGCTACTTCTAAAGTAATCGCACGGGAACTAGTAGGAGTCTTTGCGCGAGTGGCCGTTCCTAGAGAAGTCCTAACGGACCAAGGGACGCCTTTTACCTCGGAAACGTTCAAGGAGACTGCCAAGTTACTGAAGATAAAGCATTTAAGAACCGCGGTGTATCATCCTCAAACCGATCGGTTAGTAGAGAGATTCAACCAAACTCTCAAGCAGATGATACGTAAGGTGGTCAGCGAGGATGGGAGGAATTGGGACCAACTCCTCCCCCTCGTCCTCTTTGCCTACCGGGAAGTTCCCCAAGCCTCTACGGGCTTCTGTTTGAATTGTTGTACGGACGACAGCCCCGGAGTATATTAGATATTTTAAAAGAGGGCTGGGAAGGAGAGGCACTTCCCTCAACAAATATTCTGGAATATATCGCCCAATAGATAGATAGATAGATTTGATACAATTAGACCCATTCTAAAAAGTCATATGGAGGAGGCGCAAGCAGCACAGGCCCGCCTTTATGACCATGGCACGACTCTCCGGGAGTTCAGCCCGAGGGATCACGTCATGGTGTTGGTGCCTACTTCTCACTCCAAGTGGCTCGCACATTGGCTGGGCCCTTATGAAATTAAAGAGAGGAAGGGTTTGGTCGACTATTTGGTGAAACAACCCAATCGTCGGCCAAGCGAACGGGTGTATCATGTAAACCTGCTGAAACCGTGGAAGGAGAGGGACCCCGATCCCTCCTCCGGTCAGCCCCGCTCTCTCTTCGCTCAAGTAAGTTCCCTTAATTTCGGCGAGCAGCTATCTCCCAGACAGAGGCAGGAGCTTGAAGCAGCTATCCGCTCCGTCCCAGAGGTAGTGAGTGAACAGCCCGGTCGGACCTCTCTGATTACGCATGACATATTGACGGACCCAGGGGTGATCATCCGAGAGCGGCCCTACAGACTCCCGGAGGCAAAGAAAGCTGAGGTGGAACTGGAAATCAAGCGAATGCTGGAACTAGGAGTGATCGAGGAGAGTAGTAGTCCCTGGTCCAGTCCCATCGTCTTGATTGCTAAGCCCGACGGCAGTTGGAGGTTTTGTAATGACTTCCGTCGGCTTAATCAGGTTTCCTGGTTTGATGCTTATCCCATGCCTCACGTGGATGACCTCCTCGAGAGGCTGGGACCAGCCAAATTCCTGACCACACTTGACATGACAAAGGGGTACTGGCAGGTTCCTTTAACGGAGTCCGCAAAGGAAAAAAACGTGTTTAGCACTCCTAGCGGACACTGGCAGTATAGTGTCCTTCCATTTGGGTTACACGGGGCGCCTGCGACTTTCCAGCGTCTGGTGGACAAAGTGCTCCGACCGCATAACTCATTTTTTGCTGCCTACCTGGATGACGTCGTCATCTATTCCAGCACATGGGAGGAACACATACAGCAGGTCACAGCAGTATTGCGGACATTAGGGGAGGCCGGGCTTCGAATCAACCCCAAGAAATGTTTCTTTGGATTGAGAGAAGCCAAATATTTGGGCAACCTGGTGGGCCGGGGTACTGTGAGGCCACAGTTTTCCAAGTTACAAGCCATACTGACCTGGCCCCGTCCGCAGACCAAGCGGCAGGTCCGATCCTTTCTCGGTTTGGCCGGGTACTACCGCCGGTTTGTGCCTCGCTTCTCCGAGAGAGCGGCGCCCTTGACCGACTTGACAAAGAAAAGAGCTCCTAACATAGTGGTATGGTCTGACAAAGCGGGGGCTGCATTCAGTGACTTGAAAAGGGCTCTGACTTCAGCACCTATATTAATCTCCCCTAACTTCTCTCTTCCATTTGTCCTCCAGACGGACGCTTCGGACACAGGCTTGGGAGCCGTGTTGAGCCAAAGCGTCGACGGTGTTGAACACCCCATAATGTACCTGAACCAGAAACTGTTGGACCGGGAGACCAGGTATGCAGCGGTGGAGAAGGAAGCTCTGGCGATCAAATGAGCGGTGACTCAGCTGCGGTACTACCTCTTGGGTCGCGTGTTCACTCTGGTGATGGATCATGCACCTCTGAAGTGGATGGCCCTTCACAGGGAGTCGAATCCGCGGGTCACGTGGTGGTTTCTTGACCTGCAGCAGTACAAGTTTTCGCTCGTTCATCGGCAGGGGTCTCTTCATGCCAACGCTGATGCCCTCTCCCGGGCCCACGACCTCTCGGTGCAGGATGCCCAACCCGACGGATCTGGGCTGAGGGGGGAGTCTTGTCACACACGTGTGCATAGGAGGAAGCTGAAGGGCTTAGAGAAGACTGATTATACATCTGCCCGGTGGGGGCGGGGTACGCTGACGCTCTTTCTAAGTTCCCTACAGGTCTTTCCCGGGAAATCCTACCAGGTGCCACCACCTCGAATCGGGACACATCACTTCCGGTCCCTGCCCCGAGGACGACATCACTTCCTGTCCCGGCCCTGCGGACGACATCACTTCCGGTCCCGGGGCCGAGGACGACGTCACTTCCGCCCAACGTCCTATAAAGCCTCCCGCCTTTTCTCTGGCAGGCAGTTCTGTTTTGGACTCTGTTGTGTAAACTTGACTCACATGAACCATTTTCTTTTGTAGCCAGGAAACCGCATTAAACGGGTGGCTGCCCCAAACCTTGCCATGCCTCGTGTCTCTTCTTGTTACAATATATATATATATATATATATATATATACAGTGGTGTGAAAAACTATTTGCCCCCTTCCTGATTTCTTATTCTTTTGCATGTTTGTCACACAAAATGTTTCTGATCATCAAACACATGTAACCATTAGTCAAATATAACACAAGTAAACACAAAATGCAGTTTTTGAATGATGGTTTTTATTATTTAGGGAGAAAACAAATCCAAACCTACCTGTGTGAAAAAGTAATTGCCCCCTTGTTAAAAATAACCTAACTGTGGTGTATCACACCTGAGTTCAATTTCCGTA
>JANRMT010062854.1:129761272-129782383 GCA_026402145.1 Polypterus bichir lapradei | reverse complement strand
ATAAAACTCCATAGACACATCACTTAAACTTGCTTCTCTGAGCGTACAAAATGCATGATATATACAGATATGTATTATGTATGTGAGCATTTTTAAGGTGCCTTAGAAGTGTTCGCTTTTAAAAGTTGTTTTATAAAGGTTTCTTTTTTTTAAAGCATTATGTATATTTGTAATGTACTGTGCCTGCATGGATTTTCTCCCTAGGTATTTCAAGTTTCTTTCTACATCCCAAAGATGTACTTGTTAGGTTAAATGCCAAGTTTCAATTAGCCTGTTATGAGTGATTATAGATAGCTATGGAAATGGGCCCAACAGTGAGCTGGATTCAGGGTTTGATTGTGCCTTGTGACCATTTCTGCCAGTATAGATGGTGGTTTATGACAATCTTAAACTGGGTTAGCAGGTTAGGAATATGAATCAGAATAGTCTATCTATTTACTGTTTCTATATACAGTACATTTATTTTGCAGTCTGTAGGCATGCCATCTTAATGCTGCTCAAAAAGTCAACATGGTACACTTCTTTATACAAATGAAGCAGTATGACTTGCTTAGGGTCATATAGTGAACCAATTGGGATTACACTGCCGCCATCTTGAAAACTGTTGCTAAAGAACTTCATTTATGAACTTGAACCCATTTGCTGTAGCATCTGACTCACAATTTGTACAAAGATATATTTTTACAACTAACACATAAACAAGTACAGTTGCTTGATAATGGGTCATAAAGTGAGTTAGCAGTGGCTTTAACATGGCATCCTTATGCACTCAAGTTTAAGTATCTGGCCACTGGTCAAATAATTACAGAAACTAACCTTTCGGATCTGGAGTCATAACTCATCCTCAACCTGTGCTGCTTGTGTGGTGCAAAAAACAGAAGGCAGAAAGTTTATAACTTAGCTTAGCTTTTCGTTTCATGAGAGGAAAACTCACAGAATAACACCTCAGGTAACACCTAAATGTTGTCTCATTGTGGAGGCATGAATACGTTTTTGTATTGTTTTCATTGTTGAAGTTAACAAGAGCAAGGTTGAATTCCCTTTCACCTCTCCTTATGTGAACTTGATCAAATTACCTGGAGCATGAAATTGACAAACCAAAGTCAAGATGCTCAAAGGACATGGCTCCTCTGGCAGACCAAGGCTACATCTACATTCCAGTCAACTCGAGAATGAGAGCAGAGAAACTTCTCACTTTGTCATGTTCAGTCAGCAGTTTTAATAAAATAAGTAATGTGAAGCAAAATTAACATTAGAATTGCATGGTGGTGCAGAAGTTAGCTTACATTCTCAGGGGACAAGGTCTAAATCCCAGCCCAGTCACTTTCAGCATTGATTTTGCCTGTTCCTCTCATGTGTGTGCAAGTTCTTCCATGTTTACTCCTGTTCTCCTTCCACATCTGAAAAGCATGCAGGCTTCTTTCACTGGCAGTACTAAAAAGCACACCTTGCAGAGGCACTCATCTTTGTCATGGGGTGTGAAATGAAAAACTCTGTTTCATGAATATACTTCTGGTCAACTGTCAACAAAAGCAAAATTGGTTTACAATAACCTGATTAACCAAATACACCTTAGCATTACTAAAACTAAACTATTACTTAGACTTAAGTGTACAAATTTGTACATTCCAAATATGCCTTGAATTTAAATAGTAATAATCTAATAATTAAATGCCTTTTGCTGTATTTTACATATTTAGCACACTGCATGTACTTGAGGAAGCCAGTCTGTATGCAATAACTATGGGATCATTAATGCATATGCTTGAGGTAAAAAAAACTGAGTGACTGACAGGATCAAGGTGCCTTTGTAAGATTATTTGTCATAAGGTCCCCTGCTAGGAAAGTTTGGGTACAGCTTGAAGGAGAGAACATTTGAATTATAGCTCATCAAAGTTCAAAACTGAATAAGCATGTGGTCACCTAAGGAATTAACTCCTAATGTCCAAATATATATTCATTCTAGACTATGACAGCAAAGCCATTCTGTCAGAATCTTTTTTTAATGCTCAGAGGAATAGGAATATTTCTGTATGTGCCACCATAAAACAAGCACACATATAACTGTATAAGCAACACTCTTCAGTTTTTTTCACAGGTTCTCTACAGTATGCCACTGGAAGACAAAACTTACACCAAAACAAACACCAAGTTGTTTGAAAGTCTTTTGGTACAACTACTATATATTATATCTAATCTCTAAAATTAAGGTTCAGCGGCATAATCACTTCTGCCTTACAATACAACAGAATGAAGCAGACAAGCTGCTAGGTGGTATCAAATAAGTATAAAAGACTGGTGTAGAAAATCATGGTAAAACTAAGGTTTACAATTAGAAAAGATTGTTGTATACTGTACACTATTTTTGAATTATAATGAGACACATCACAGTGAGTGCAGCAAACGTAAGTGATAATTAAGACTTTTCATCCATTTTCAACCCCACTTAATCAAATTCTCTGGTTCATGGTGAGCAGTACTGAGGTCAAAGTAGAAACCAACCAGTCCATCACAGTGCATTCAAAAAACACAATTTATGCATTCTCACCCATATATCACAAACAATGTGGCAAGAAAATCCTCAAATGAACATGGGGTGAATGTGAAAACTCCAAACTGACAGAGGACAGTCTGTGATTCAAACCAATTCTATTGAAGCGCTCGAGTCAGCAACACTAACCACTGCTTCTCCATGTTGCCCAAATTCACAATTTGAATTTTAGTGTATAATAATTTTTTCTAACCCAGTTGTTAAAGAATGCATGCTGTGTTTAAATAACACATTGTGTTTGTATTTTATTGTATATTATACTTTGTTTTATTTATTGGGATGAACTTGCAAATTTCCAGGAATGGAAATAATAGCAGGTCACAGGGGCTGTAAGTCAACAATGGTAGCCAATGTGTAACCCATCATACTAACAATTTATTAAATATATTTAATTCCTATGGAGCTGAGGTTGTGCCACTCTCAGATGTTGTGTTGCTTCTCTTCCTTCTCCTCCTATTTACAGTACACAGCCCACAACCTGGACTCACACTGTTAAATGTACTTCTAAAAACCACTGAAACTTCACCATGCCTATTTATACATGCTGTTTGCTCAGAAGCATTAATGATATTTTTATGCTACGTCTACTTAAGCAATTTCATTGAGAAATCTAATTATCACACAAATTAAACAATTTCATTAACTTTAATTAAAACATATTTTCTTCTTCATGAACTTTTATTACAAAAAAAAAATCTACTTGAAAACATTTCTTATAGCATATATTTAGAATTTAGAATATAAAAGAGTAGAAAAATATGTATTCAAGAAGAATGGAATAAATCCTTCATTTAATAAGGGTTGTAGTGTGAAGTTAAACAACCCTGTCTAATAAACAAAATGTATAAGCAGGAAAAGAAACTTTATTAATTACTGCATCTGCTAATTATCTAACAATAGACAGTCATTACCAAATCAGTAAAGTACTGTTTAATATTTTTAGCTTATGCCCCAGCCTTTTTATCTGATTCTACGAAGGTGTAATGCATCTGTTCTTCAGTTAAAAAAAAGTCATCCCAGTGTCTGGATGAACATTTACAGTAGGGAGCAGAATTTTCACTCAAACAGCTCTTATACAGGTTTTAAATTTTCCTGTTATTTTATTTTATTTCATTTGTAACTAATAATGTAATTTTCAGTTTTAACACAAGTAGGGAAGCAGTTGAGATTTCTGGAGTCCATTTGAGTGACTAGTTTGAGTTGTAACATTGTTCTGTCTTGTCTGAATCAATTGGGCAGGTGGTCATATTGAAACTCACTGATCCCTGGGAAGACCAAAATGAGGTGGCTAACTACAGAAAAAGAGCCAAGTACAAGGAACAATGGAGGGAAAGCTTGCTGTGAGCCACCAGAGGTGGTCTGCAGGGCAGTCTCAGTAGAGTCTACAGTTTACTGGGTGGGCAGAAGATGACTAAGAGAAGGATCACTAAGAGCATATAAGAGATGACAAAGCATTCCTTTGGATTGCTATGGATCAGGTGGAATTAGCCATAGAGTGTGACATCTACTAGGGCATAGACTATAGCCTGATCAGCCAGAGTCACTTGGGTGAGGGTGTTTGATGTTGAAAAGCACTACTGAAGATGTAAAGTTTAAATAATTAGTCAATTTGGTTAATTGCTTTTTAGATTCTAACCTCTTGCTCTTTTCTGTCACGTACAGTATGATTGATGTCCTAACAATAGTCACATGGGATTCTGTCAATTTCATAATAGGCTCTTTCTTCCAGCACTGAGCTGGATAAAAAAATGAAAATATGGTAAGAGGTGGATGAATGCACAATATTTCAGTCCAAAATACTCCAAAGAGAAAATTTTGAAAATACCAAGAAGGTGTTAGAGAGAGATGTATGTTCTACTAAGACAGCACTAGGAATGGCCAGTACTTGGACATTGGAGGTGTGATGATGAATGTTGTTAGTGCATATGCCCCACAGGCTTGGGGTGTGAAAGATGAGAAAGAAGATTTTTGGAGTGAGTTGGATGAAATGATGAACAGTGTACCCAAGGGACAGAAAGTGGTGATTAGAGTGGATTTCAATGGAACTGTTGGTGAAGGGAAAAGAGGAGAGAAGGAGGTGATGGGTAGGTATGGTGTCAAGGAGATGAATGAAGAAGGTCAGATGATTGTGGATTTTACCAAAAGGATGGACATGGCTGTGATGAATTCGTATTTTAAGAAGAGGGAGGAACATAGGGTGACGTACAAGAGTGGAGGAAGATGCACACAGGTAGATTATATCCTATGCAGAAGAGACAATCTGAAGAAGATTGAAGACTGCAAAGTGGTAGCTGGAGAAAGTGTGGTTAAGCAGCATAGGGTGGTGGTCTGTAGGGTGACGTTGGAGATCAAGAAGAGGAAGAGAATGAGGGCAGAGCCATAGATCAAATGTTGGAAGTTGAAAAAGGAAGACTGCAAGGTTGTGTTTAGGGAGGAAGTTAGACAGGCACTGGGTGGCAGTAAAGAGTTACCAGACAGTTGGGTAACTACAGCAGATGTAGTAAGGGTGACAGTAAGAAGGGTGCTTGGCATGACAACTGGACAGACGAAGGAGGAAAAGGAAACCTGGTGGTGGAATGGGGAAGTGCAGGATAGCATATAGAGGCAGAGGATGGCAAAGAAGAAGTGGGATAGTCAGAGAGATGCAGAAAGTGGGTAAGAGTACAAGGAGGTAAGGCACAAGGTGAAGAGAGAGTTGGCAAAGGCTAAAGAAAAGGTGTATGATGAGTTGTATGAGAGGTTGGACACTAAGGAGGGAGAAAAGGACCTGTACCAATTGGCTAGATAGGGGGGACAGAGCAGGGAAAGATGTGCAGCAGGTTAGGGTGATAAAGGATAAAGATGGAAATGTACTCACAAGTGAGGAGGGTGTGTTGAGCAGATGGAAAGAGTACTTTCAGAGGCTGATGAATGAAGAGAACAAGAGAGAGAGAGAAGGTTGGATGATGGGGAGATAGTGAATCAGGAAGTGCAACGGATTAGCAAGAAGGAAGTAAGGACAGCTATGAAGAGAATGAAGAATGGAAATGCCGTTGGTCCAGATGACATACCTGTGGAAGCATGGAGGTGTTTAGGAGAGATGGCAGATGGAATTTTTAACCAGATTGTTTAATGGAATCTTGGAAAGTGAGAGGATGCCTGTGGAGTGGAGAAGAAGTGTACTGGTGCTGATATTTAAGAATAAGGGGGATGTACAGAACTGTAGTAACTACAGGAGAATAAAATTGATGAGCCACAGCATGAAGTTATGGGAAAGAGTAGTGGAAGCTAGGTTAAGAAGTGAGGTGATGATTAGTGAGCAGCAGTATGGTTTCATGCCAAGAAAGAGCATTACAGATGCGATGTTTGCTCTGAGGATATTGATGGAGAAGTAAAGCGAAGGCCAGAAAGAGTTGCATTGTGTCTTTGTGGACCTGGAGAAAGCATATGACAGGGTGCCTCGAGAGGAGCTGTGGTATTGTATGAGGAAGTCGGGAGTGGCAGAGAAGTATGCAAGAGTTGTACAGGATATGCACGAGGGAAGTGTGACAGTGGTGAGGTCTGCGGTAGGAGTGACGGATGCATTCAGGGTGGAGGTGGGATTACATCAGGGATCAGCTCTGAGCCCTTTCTTATTTGTAATGGTGATGGACAGGTTGACAGACGAGATTAGACAGGAGTCTCCGTAGACTATGATGTTTGCTGATGACATTGTGATCTGTAGGTTAAGGAAACCCTGGAGAGGTGTGGAATGGGTGGAGAAGAGTGTCAGGAGTAATTTGTGACAGATGGGTACCAGCAAGAGTAAAAGGGAAGGTCTACAGGATGGTAGTGAGACCAGCTATGTTATATGGGTTGGAGACGGTGGCACTGACCAGAAAGCAGGAGACAGAGCTGGAGGTAGCAGAGTTAAAGATGCTAAGATTTGCATTGGGTGTGACGAGGATGGACGAGGATTAGAAATTAGTACATTAAAGGGTCAGTTCAGGTTGGACGGTTGGGGGACAATGTCAGAAAGGCATGAATTCTCTAGTTTGGACATGTGCAGTGGAGAGATGGTGAGTATATTGGGAGAAGGATGTTAAGGCTAGAGCTGCCAGGAAAAAGGAAAAGAGGAAGGCCTAAGAGGAGGTTTATGCATGTGGTGAGAGAGGACATGCAGTTTTGCAGTTGGTGGATGTAACAGAGCAAGATGCAGAGGACAAAAAGATATGGAAAAAGATGATCTGCTGTGGCAACCCCTAACAGGAGAAGCCAAAAGAAGAAGAAGAATTTAGCATTTACAATACTTAATATATTTAGATCCTGGTATAGGGAGAGAAAAGTGTTATTATTCGTAAAGTAATTTTGGAAATGAAAACCAAAGTTTGCCCTCTGCTAAATCATTTCCATTGAGTTGGTTGAGTAAGTCATAGGCATTTAAAGAATTTAGTTAGTTTTAGTTTTGTGGTGATGCAGCGCAAACAAATTTAGATGCATAGTGTGCTATATGATCAACACATGCATGTGTTCCTCATGAGTGGCGTATGGTTCAAAACAATAAAGATGCACTTACATAGTCATATCTACACAACTTTGTTTTACATTTATATACATAAACTACAGTGTCATGGGTGCACAGAGGTAGGCATTGCAAAATCCATGATATGCGCTACAAACCATATGTTCAATACACACAGGATGACCAAAACGAGACCCAGAGATGCTGGATTATCCTTTGAAAGCAAACACTGCTGAAGATAATAACAATAATAAATCAACACATTTTACACAGTCGCTTGAGCCACTAAGCTGTATATTAAGCAAAATAATAAAAGTGGACAATGGCACACAGTGATGTCAGGCTGCTGTGTATTGATTCTAAGCACATGAACTGTGCAAGGAAAACCCTTCCTATTATGATATGAGGAATCCATTTGACCCCAAAAATGAATCATGTACTTGACTCTATAATTAGCAGTTAAGAGAGTGAAGAGTCCGGTTAATTAAATATGTGAGCTTTGTATCTTATTATTATTTTGTTAATAAACATCAGCTGCATTACAGTCTTCAGATATTACTTTATTAAAGTACATTATTCACATATAACACTAGAAAGCACAGTTGTACTGTTTAGTGCTTGCCACACACTTTTTTTTGTAATCCAAACAACTATAAAATAAAACCAATGAAAGGATGAGAAGCTTAGAGGTTGAATACAAGTCACAGGAACAAAGGACATAAATCACTAGCGGAAATGTAATAGTGTATAATTAGTCATTGGGCCAAAAAATAACTTGTGAAAATAAGATGCTTTATCCAAATAACTTAAGTTAACTTGCATGATAAATTACAGAGATAAGATGTGGAAAAAGAGATAATACTGTGTACACATAGCATTACGTGGTGTGACAGAAAATAACAAACTGTGCTTGAACTTGTGAAGTTACAGGATTAGATCTTAGCAGTGTTTGACCTTGACTGAGTCACCAACCTTCCCAGTATATCAAATGTGAGAAGTTAATGGCAACATAAATATGTATACCATTGTTATGTCCATGAAAAGTGTTTTGGGACATTGTTTAGGAACAAATGAATGAAAAGATTTAATTGTATTTTGATTGGATAGGTTGCGACCCTCAAATAATCAATATCTATCCATCCATCCATTATCCAACCCGCTATATCCTAACTACAGGGTCACGGGGGTCTGCTGGAGCCAATCCCAGCCAACACAGGGCGCAAGGCAGGAAACAAGCCCCAGGCAGGGCGCCAGCCCACCGCAGAAATAATCAATATTTTAACACTATTTTCAAGACAACTCTATATCCTACTCGTAACAATTCATATTTACTATATTTTAGCTTTTGTTGACAATGCTTCTAAAATACAAGTAATTACAATTATTTAAATATGCAGCACAGGTAGGAAGTCTTCCATTAGTTTTAACATGATGTGATACTAAAGGGGCGCTGTCACTACTCAAACCCCACAGACAAACATCCAAGACACCAGGTAAAAGCACCAGGAAATATTTTAATTATTTTCTTAAATATGGATTGTGCCACAAAGCACCACAACCACCACAACAAACAAATCAATAATTGGTAATATAATAAATTTCCTCCTCTCCTCCCAGCAGCTTTGTCACACTCCCTCCCAACTCCGGCTCTCCGCTGGGTTTCCACTTAGTCCTTTATATAGTCCTTGACCCGGAAGTGCTTCTCCTCTTCTGTTCACATGACTTGTTAGCACCTCCGTGTCAGATGGGGAATTACATTTTTCTTCAGCCCGGAATTACTTCTGCTCTTCCGTCCCCGTGACTTGGGAGTACTTCCGGGCTATATGGGAAATGAAAATCCCCGCGTCTCACTGCAGCATCACACGGTGGCACCCACGGTACCCAGCATGGTTGTGAAGCCAAACTCCATCTCCCATGGTGCCCTGCGGAAATCCGGGGCACCTCTAGGCTGCAGGGAAGACACCATCTAGTGTCCTGGATGAGGATGAGCTACCGGCCGTCCATCACAATGTAGACCCAACCAGTTGTACATAACAGAGAAAACTATGGTATTCAGTGTGATTCTTGAGGACAAACCAGAATTGGTTATAACAATACACATATTAGCAATAAATATTCATATCAGGGAGAAAAATAAATTAAAAAGAAAAACAAGTTTAAAAGAAGCCATAAAAAGCAATTAATCATAACCCTACACCACCCCCTACATCTACATACATTGGTGATGCATGTGAGCAAAATAACTTTAAAAAGAGAGGCCCATGTAACAAGAAAAACAGAATAAAGTTGAGTTTTTGTTACATTAGTACAAATGAGGATGACAGGAAAAACTAATTGACTTCTTAGGCAATCTTTTAGGTAATTGGAGAGACACAGGATACTCTGAGTTAATATTTTCTTGATGCTTCATAGCTCTTTCAAAAAAACGAAAGCCAATAATATAGAAGCTAATCTACACACTTTTGAAATGACAGGTTAAACGGGATAGGTCCCTGGCATTGTGATTAACTATTGTACAGTAAGTGATGGCTGGCAGCTCAACCTGGCCAGGACACCCATGAAATGGAAGGTTGGGGGGAAGTCAGCTTCTTTAAGGCACTGCCTCCCCCAGAGCACTAGGTGACAGATCCAATGGGTTGTAGCAGTGCCCCAGATTTCATTATGGAACTTGGAGTTCTTTACCTCAGCCATGTTGAATGCAGCCAGGGGGTGCTGCAAGGACTGCAAGGACTGAGGAATCCTATGGCATGGGGTTTCCCCCTCACCTGGAAGTGTTTACAGACCATGTGGGTAGAAGAGCAAACATACTGTACTTCCAGGGTGGCCAACATAAAAGAATCTGCTTGCCTCACAGAGATGAGCCACAGTTGGAAGGAGGTGGACAAAGCTTGTGAGGAGGCGTGGAGAAGGCAGTAACCGGGAGAAGATGAAAAAAAGATAAAGTGTTGTCCAATTGCGCTTGTGCATACTTGTGGCTGTTGTGGAAAATGCTTTGGGGAAGAGTTTCCTATCATAAAAGACTCTTTCCCCTTTTCACTTGCCTGTTGTGTTGGGTGTTTTGGGTTGCTGGAGCGCCCCTTACTGTCCGCACTGTGTACATGCAAAAAGAAAATGAAGATTTGGAACATTTGGAGTCTGGGCATTCTGGAAATTTTTCAGCTAAAAACAGAATGTTTATTTATTAACTAGCTACTGGGAGCCCAATCAAATCGGGCTACAAATTCTACGTTTGTGAAATCCATACTTTCTCTGAAAATAATTGTTTTTTTAAGTCTTTGAAATGATTTTGTTATCATGGCACTTATTTGTACTTAAAATAGACCTTTTCGGCCAATGTATTGAAGAACTTCCTGTTTAAAACGGGGCTGCGAGACTGATTTTTTCCGGCAAACAAATTTTGAAAACAAACCCTATTTTACGATTCTAATCAGAGTCAGAGTAATAATTATGTTGGCGTGGTCAATTTAGATCTGCAATTGGCTAAAATTTAAACAATGACCGTTGTTAATACCCAGCCATCATTACTCAGTTTGCCAATAGATGTCAGAAGGACGGATGCCAAAACCGAACTGCCTAAAAATAGATTTTGACGTACCTAGCAAATGGCGATACGTTCTAAATTACTTACGGTTCCGGACCTGTCGAAGGGTTTAAATCAGTCAACGATGTTAGTCCTGGAAAGTACGCCCCACCAAACCAACATTCCAAAAAGCAACCGAACTGTTATCTGCTTGAACCAACACCAACTTACCATACTCGGCTGTCTAGCGGGGTCACTGAAGCATTCGAACATTCTTAGCCAATCATGCACTACTGCGTCCGTGTTTGCCACGTTATGTTCTAACTACAGAGGCAGAGTCCCATTGCATGGTTCTAACTTGTATTGAGTTGAGGTATTGACGCGAACACCATACATATGGGATATTGACGCAAACACCATACATACAGGGTATTGACGCGAACACCATACATACAGATAGTATCAAATTATATATAAGGATTTACAAACAAGGAAATATAAACTATCCATGTGACTCTTGAAAATATAACTTATGGGAAAGAATGAAAACTATTTCAATGTAAATATCTATTAATATGTAGAGTTTGGAGATGAGGACTGACAGGAGATAAGATTGTAATCTGTCCATGTAGATTAATATGCTCTATCATTTTGGTGTTTCTCCACTCACTACAAGATACGAAAAATCTCAACCTCTACACAGGCTCTATAAAAACACCGTCACAAGTCTGAAGAGTTAATCTTTCCCTGTTTTATATTACTATGATGGGGCTGTTTTCTGCAATGAAATATCTTGCATGGGATGTTTGCAGTGATGCTTTTGTTCTTCATAGTTTGAATATCAAATAAAGCATTCTTTATGATGGAGCATAAATGTATTTCAACAGTAAATGCTAATAAAATTTTTAGTATGAAATTAGTTTTAACATGAAAGCTGTAATTCCTTACAATTTGAAATCTAAAACTAAAGTAATATGCAGATTTCTGCTAAAAACAATGTAGAACTACTTATACGAATAATACATTATGCCCATTTTTAGTAGCCTTCATCATTATTGATTGAAACTGGCTTGACTTTATTAGGAATCACAGTGAATCTCCATAAGCAATGAGGGCTCAACAACTAAAGCACTGCATTTACAGTATGACATTACGTTCATTCAGCTAGAAATTAACCTTTACCTATTTTTCTCTTTATGATTGCATTGGTGTGGATATGGAGCACTAGTTGCAGATTCATATTTTTTCCTTTGCAAATTCACATTTTAAGAAAAAAAGTCATTATTATTGTTATTAGTAGTACTAGTTGTAGTAAAGAAAAAATAGAAATCCATCTATCCATCTATTCATCTATCTATTGTTATTGTGTTGTTTTAATTATGCTTTCTCTTTATGTTACTACTATACCAGATTATGATTTGAGAAATCTATACATTACAGACAGAGTTGCAATGCTATTTTTTGGGTGGATATCATGCTGCCTCTTCAGTAGCTGTTATGGATGGATTTCAAGTGTTCTCTTTGATTAAGAAACAATCCAAATTCATAATAGCTTTCAAAAGTCAGCATCCCTTATAGACACCATCAGATAATGGGTAAAGAAGTACTATTATAATGAAAAGAAAAAAGGAAAGAGCATTTAAATCTTGAGAGCATTTTTAATTCTATCTTAAATTGTGATTTGCATATATTTTTCTATGTGTTATATTAATTTCAGATTGCATAACTGAATGCAAAGGTTTCAAGGCTCCTCTTTTTTAGCTGGGACAGAAAAATCAGCAACAGAATTGCATATTTTATTAATTATTTGATGAATTATTATGCTACTTCTTTCTTTATACTGACTAGACTGTTTAATTCTACTTAAATGTCTAATGCTGAATTAAATTATGACTGTAGTATCATTGCCTGCTTTGCTTTCAATAATAGTTAAAATCTTAAGTATATTTTTAATTCTGGCAAGGAGTATCAGATATTGCTCTAAACTCCTCATTTAGGGGTTTGCTTATCTCTCTTTGCACCCATCTTCATATGTTGCTATGCAACAGTGATGATAGTTGGGATCAGAACATAAAAGGAGTGTAAATCTAGCAGGCCATTCTTGAGTATTCTAACTTCATACAAATGCTGTAATATTAAAAACGTGTCTAGTATTTACATGCGTGATATTTATGGTCTGTTGTTTCAGATTTGTTTTCATTTAGGTACTAGTGTTTAGATTCTTGTAAACTTGCTTCTGTTTAATGTTTTTAGATATCTTTGCCTGTTTCTGTCCACTTTGATTACTTCTACTATGACTGAACTTTTTCACTGTTCTTGATTCTGCTATTGAATTCTTTCTTTAACTCCCTCTTTTGACCATTGTTCCTCATATGGCTTCTTTCCCCACAACCAACCAAGCAGCTCTTCTGAATCCATCCACATTATGCTTCTTATGTAGCCAGTAATGTATTTTTGGATATCAGTATCTTCTTTCATTGTAGAACTGGTCTTTGACATTTGGACCATGCAGTCTGCAAGTTTGTGCAGTCAACCATTCTACAGTGTGCAAGTTTTGATTCTGTTTTGGTTTTATCTTGAAACGAAACAAAAGTAGATTTGGCTGTTCTTTATTTGACATATACTAATTGGACTTGTCATAACTACTGTATTCTGAGGTTGGTGCATTTGTGCAGGGTTATTACAGTCTTCAAACTTACCATGGTCACAAATTAATAACTTACTACACCATGCAAGAAAGTGTCTGCATTCATAAATCCTGTCTTTCCGCATGTTTTATAAAGGGCCACAATGTAATATTATTTATGGGACCTGCTTGCTGAAGTTAAAGAAAAAATGGTTGGTCACTGCAGTCATTATACAACTGAACAAAACATGCCACAGAAAAGCCAGTACAAGATAAACTACAAAAGAAAGTAAATATTTTTCAGCCACATCTGAGCTAAGATATGGCCTAGAACAGAAGGTGGTAGCTGTGGACAAGATAAAAAACAGAGTCTACCTAAAACTAATGTTCCTCATCTTAGAGGTGTGACTTATCAAAAGGAAACAATGTGCTTTGTGTGTGAGGAACACGCAGGATAAATATTTGCAAACAGAGATAACTAACCATGTGTAAATGTATGCCACATGTACATGAATATCATTTATCTGAAGGCCTTACTTACTTGAATTTGATTAATGAAATTAGGTTGAGTAAAAAAAAGCACATTTAGTGAGTGGCAAAGTTAAGATCCATATACATCTGTTGCACACCTGCATCTGAACTAACAAACATATTATATTAAGAATATGATTACAGCTACTGGGAATGGGATTTGCAAGTGCAATATGACTACATTTGACAGGTTACATAGTCAAAATAACCTGTTCTTTTCTAGAATATTGGAAGTAGTCTAGCTCATTCTCATTCTGTAATTGGTAAAACCACAAGTTTCAAATGGCAGAAACATTAAAATAGAGCCAGCTTCAAAACAAAAGGGAGATATGATGGGGGGAAAAAGATCCCTTAAATAGTCGGCCCAATTACAAAAATGGAAGTCAAGTCTACACCAGGAGTTGCCTGGCAACAAGATATGATTCAAATTCAGATCAAGAGACACACTGTGCATGTTGTGGGGAACGTACACATTGGTGTGAGAAATGTCCCCATTTATTTGATGTTTTTTACAGCTCATGTGATTTCTTTTCCCATATCTGGAAGGATCTTTCTGAATATGTAGCGTGGGCACTGCAAACAAGAAAAAGAACAAAGCAGTATTTACCAAATAATAGAAGAATTTGCATCTTGCAGGTAGTATGGTGATGAACACAGAAAATGTATACTAGACAGAAGGATCATATGGTTAGCTGGAAACTTTGGCAACAGTGGAAAAGAACATGGAAAGTGTGTCCTTTTGCTAGAATTATTATTTGACGTTTTTCTATTTTACGTTTTAACTCACAGGATGGACATGGCAGGGTTCCAAATGGCAGAGTAACACTAGAGTGACTAGATATTCCCTGAAGCAATACTGGATGTGGCAGGATGGAATTTGTGCTCAGTTGGGTGGCAAATAGAGATTTACATGTGTAATTATGCTAATTTTAATATTTTAAAATTCTCTGATATTATAGCAGTATTAGAACACTTGCCTCCATCTTTCCTCCATGTTAACACTGCTTGCACTTATGGTAATCCCCCAGAACTAGGACAGAACCTTCAACACAGGGTGCAGGATGTCCAGCACAGTGCAACTAAGTATTGACTTGCTTAAGAGCTGATCACTAGGAATACAGTGCCTATAAAGGTTATTCACCCCCTTGGATGTTTTCACATTATCATTAAACAACATAAAATCACAGTGGATTTAATCTGGCTTTTTTGACACTAATCCACAGAAAAAGACTTTTAATGTCAAAGTGAAAACAGATCTCTGTAAATTGGTCCACATCAGTTAAAAACATAAAACACAAAATAATCCAATGCCCCCCCCAAATAATGACACCTAAATGTTCACTGGTGCAGCCAATTGGTTTTAGAAGTCACAACATTAGTTAAATGGAGATCGCACTGTCATTCAATGTTGTGTAATAATACAATCTGAAAACTTCATAAGTGCTGTAGAACTGACTACTGCACTGGTTCTGGTACGGAAAAACTAGCAACTCAATGTAACACAATATTGATTTATCCCGTGTACCTGGACACCTACTTTGTCTTTTCAGCCAGTCAAAATGGACACAATCTGCTGGGTCCTAAGGAACTGTGGTTTCCATGAAGTGATGGTACACTTGCTGGAGTCAGCATTTTGAGGTATGTTTAATTATACTTTTGAGACTTAGGCAGCAGGCCCTAGTATGTCTTTTCTGTACTATATAATTCTGATAGATAACTTGCCATTCAAATAACAGTTTGCCTATAGAATACAGCATAAAGTGACTAATGTGTATGGTATTGCGGTAATCCTGCAGATTGTTTAAAAATCCTGTTTTAACCTAAAGTAGGAAATTCTAGGCATATTACTGAAAATAAATATTATTTATTTAAAATAATATTAGGCAATATACTCATATTTATAAACTTATCTATGGCCTGTTAGGAATGATCCCTGTCAGATTTGTTTATTTATTTATTTGCTGAATGCTCTTTTGAGCTATTCTTATATTAATGGGAAGTGTGGAAAGGATACATGTTTAAAATGATTGTTATACCTTATGAACAGTTATTGTGAGAATAGTTAGTGGCCTTTACTAATTGTCAGTTCTATACATACAGTAGTGAGTATCATTCTGATGAGACAACTCCAGTGGGATTGTAGCAGTAGCAGTAGGTCAGCCAATTGCTGATGTTCAGTCAAAGCACTAACAGCCATACTCTGAAGTAGCATCTACAGATGATTGTATTGCCTAAACATTTTTAATTTAATATGCTGAATATTGCAGTTTTTCTTTGTTCAATTAAATTGAGCTATCGTAAAACAAATGTTTTTATTGATTGCTGACATACAAAGTTACTGCCAATATTATAGAACCAAAAATACAGAGGATTTCAATATGTGCTTAATATAGGGACACAATGGACATTAACTCCATGCTAATACAGAGCCTTGCCTGGTGACTTTTCTGACTACCTTAAAACTGGGGGAATCTTCTAAAATCATATATCCTAAATTATTATTTACATTATGGACAATACATTATGAATGGTAAACCAGCAATGACAACAAACAAAGTAAAGCTGTCCACATTAAAGGAAGTAAACTAATAACCACAAGCTAAAACATGCAATATCAAATCCAGACAGCAATATTATCAACAGTTTCACTGACAACTGTTCAATAATTTATAAATGCAATCATTTTTTAGCTGGAGGGTGGGTATAGTCATGATTTAATGGCTGTATTTTTCAATCGATGCTATGTGTCACATACTTGCCTATTGACATAGGACTATCTTAGTTCTCACTTCCACTTTAGTGAGCTTCACAATAACAAAGATATTTTATCGGTCAGTTTGTATGTTCTGAGTAAACGTAATACAATTCAGTCTCTGCATAAGATACTTCAATGAGAATCTGGCCATGTCTAAAATATGTGACAAAGTTTTTTTAACAATATGTAGGGACATGAACATTGAGTGTGGTAAATGGGACCACCATTGAAAACATAGAATGTCTGGTCACCTTTTCTAGTGCTATCATCTGTTTCCTGTAGTAATCCGGAGATGAAAATGCCACAATAAGTGAATTGAGGGAGTAGATCTTCATAGTTATTCATCTATACTAGGTACAAGGAGTTAACACATACTACTTGTAGTCTATGAGTAAAGTAGACCTTGGAAGGAATACATAAGTCCACTACCTCAGGCTACACAATACAGTACAGAAGTGCACATTCACTGCTTCTGCTTCCTAACACTTGAATAAAGAGCTCTATTCCTGTTTTGATGTAAAATGTATGAAATAAGACAGAGAAAATTATAGTCGATATTCCTTCACTTTTACCTATAATATGGCACAATAACAAAAAGTCTATGGTTCTTAAGATCCACAGCTGTCTAGCTATTCTGGTAGTTTATGAGTAGTAGGAAGTGGTAAATATATTTCTTGTGTCAAGAATGCTACCAGGAGACTGGTTGTCTCACACTCATCCCAATCCTTATTTTAGACAGAGGTACATCAGACATGAATGTGCCTAGTGGTCTTTTTTGTTTTAATTAAGCCTACTGCCTGTGACTGAAGGAACATTGATTTTAAACTTCCCTTAATTTTCCAAGTGTCAGCCATTTAGAATACAGTACATGTTAGCTCAGCAAAGAGAAAAAAATGGAAAGGGGGAGCTGGAGGGGTGAGTGGTAGAGTAGAACAGCCAGCCAAAGTGTGATCGGACATTCTAAAACAGAAGAAGTGCTAATGATTTCAAAGAATCAACTTTATAACTTGACCCTACAGTTTTCCTGCTGTCCCTCTTTTTTCATTCTGGCTCATTCTCATTCTATAAAACTACATCTCAATAAACAGGCTGATGATGGGGTGGAGTTTATTGGTGGAGAAACGGGGGTGTAATTTGGGCAGGATTTAAGTAGGCTGCCTGGAGAAGAGCATCTGTCATGAAGCGATGTTCCATACGCTGCTGTGCAGAAAGGCAAAACTGCTCAGGCATTCTTCTCAGTCAGAGGAATGGGTCATTCCTAATGCAGCTCAGCATCTATTCAGAATGCAAAGTCTGAATTGGAACACCCTTGCTTTTTCTTTTTCCTTTTTTCTCTCAACTCCCTCCTCTCCTTGTCTCTGCCGTCTGTTGTGAAGAACAGAGGCCCAGAGCCAAGGCTGCCATTCATCAGTACACCAGTCAAGTGTACTAGTAAAGAATGCCAGACCTATGTAAATGAAGGGAAAACTACTATTACATGGCAGTGTGGGAAATTCATGTTCAAATACTGTCTCCCTATGACGCTGATCTATATAAGAGGGTTAGAAAAAAAAATGGATGGACAAAGAGTTACAAACAGGGTACTTCTGAAGACGATTTCACAGAAAGTCATATCAAAATGAAGATTAGGAGACTACTTTCTATGTCCTTGCAGATCAACCCCTATTGGACAATTGTTCCTGGCCTTATATTTGAGAAATGGAGTGGCATTCACATGTCGCCATACACCACACAGTAAATACAAAACCAAATTCTTTTACAGTTACAGATGGTTTCCTAAGCCTCTCCAGACTGAATGATGCTAACACCAAAAGCAAATGTTTAAAGAAAACAAAGTGTGAATTCTGAATTCTTCACCGAAGCATTGGGTATATAATAGGTAGTGCACATGTCATGTTTAATTTGCACTGTTTTGGCTTTTTAATGTTTTGTTCCAATAGTTGACTTTATAAAACACAAGTCTCTTCCAGACAGAAATACATTTAAGGCAAGGCACAGGTTTAAACAAGTTTTCCTTCACAGGCTGCAGGGCGGGCAACAGATCTTGCCTCAACATGGCAGGTCTGATGCCAGCCAAACTATGGGAAAATCAGACTGCGCTGATGCAGCTGTCTAGGTGCATCCCAGAATTGTATGGGGACGGGATTCCATGGGTATGGAATAATTTAGATTCAACTGGCTGGCTTTATTTACGTCTCACAACTTATGCCTCACCCTCCTCTTTTCCCTGTAAAGTTGCAGCACCTACAGAAATGAAACACTATACACTATACGTCTGTCTATGGCTGCCTAGGTATGCATTTCTACAGATTTAAGTCAGCTGGCTTTGTGCATTTCTGGTGTTATAAAGGAGAAAAGCCACTGTTTATTGCTTTAGAGCAATACGACTTGAGGAAGCATTGCCAGATGGTGCACATTGACCCTGCTGTAAACGATTGTGTACATCACTTGACAGTGACCCTCAGATGGGCCATCAAGCCGCCAGCATGCTTCTCATCAGCGTTCAGCTCTCAGTTGTCTTTATGTCTCTTTCTTCCCACTGGGGAGATTTCACTGATACAACTAAAGATCAAACAACACATTACTTGAACCATAAACGTTTTCTCCAAATTCGGTCAATCTGTAACTATCAACTAATGCAATGGAGATGGCCAATCGGCAGGTTCAGTCAGCTAAGAAGGCTCAAGAAAGAAGTGTTGAGGACAGATCAATAGACAGGCGCCATAGTATAGGAGGTCTGTAATGCCCAGCAATGTCAACATAGAGGAGTCAAAGTTTATCTTAACAGTATTAGGTACAAGGCAGGAGCAAAGCTTAATGAGAGATAAACCTCAGTCAATCAGAAGAAGAGTAACAACAGCAACATTAGGCAAAAAGTCAAAAAACAGCCTGTTATACAGTAGGTCAACTGCAATTGCACAATCATGCACACTCATTCATTCATTCATTTATTTACTGAATTTGTCACGGATGTTTAAGGGACTGGTACCTGTCCAAGCAGCATCAGGCATAAGACATTTATATATCCTTTTACTGAATCTGCTACAGGACTACAAAGTGTCTATCCTGCAGTACTGTGCATAAGGCAAAAACGAATCCTGGATTTAATGTGACTCCATCAAAGGATACATTCATGCACAAACTCCAGTTCAGTTATAGCGGGACAATTCAGTCTGGTAGCATTGTAAGAAGTAGTCCATCACATTCAAAATAATTAATTCTATTTCTTTGTGCCCTGTTTTGTAGTTTGGTTCTGTAGATGTGATTAATCTGCATAGCTCCTCATATTATTTGTTGTTTTGTAATAGCCCCTCCTGACAATTGCTGCATAAAATCTGTCTGGCATTCTTCCAAGATCTTCCTGCTGTCTATCTAAGGTGCATTTCTTGTAACTGCTGTGAAATTATTTATTTATACTATTGCACAGTTCAGTTATTAAATCTGATATTGTACTGTAATCTTGTTAGTTCTATGAATCAACTTGTGATGCTCCATACTGTTAATGGCACAATATGAAATAAAGATTTATTGATTCCATTTAGGGTAACCAATTAATCAAAAATCTATGTCATTGAAATGTACAACTAGAAGGAAGCTAGAATTTCAAGAAAAAAAAAGTCTTGTGAATATGTGATATGTGCAAACTTCACACGGAGAATAAACCAGACTGAGAATTGAACCCAGTTCCCCGGAGCTGTGAGAGTGTAGTGCAGATGCTGTACCACCCACAGAGTAATTGTCTGTAATGTAGCACTGGGTTCTGTCATTCAGGCAACAGTTTCTGAATGAAACAGAAAATGGGTAGACAGGAATGTAGTCTGGGTAAGGACTAAAAAAACATGGCAGTGTCACTGTGAAGTGGATATACTCTAGGAGAAGTCAGAAACAGATTTGATATCATAGTTAAAAAGTTCATTGATGGCCAGAGTTCAGGAGATCAGGCAAGGAGATCAGTTTCAAGAGGATGATAATTTTTGAACAGAGAAGAGTTAGTATTGGGTCATTATTTTAAAGGGTAAAAAGTGGAGAAGCATTGTGAGAATGGTTAAGTCAAAGTAAAGAATATCAGCAGGAGAGTTGAGTCTACTTGTATATTCAAAGTTTTTTGATAGAGTCTGGACCTCCATTAAACAGTCTGTGGACAAAAACTGGATTGGTTACAAATATAAAAAATCTGATCTGTGATGTCATAAAAACACAGAAAGAACACAAATATTGTTTGAAACAATAGAGTTAATGTAACAAAGCCTGTAGGCTATGACCAGGTCAGAGTTCAGCAGGTGTGGCTCATCAGCAGGGGTCAGAACTTGGGAATTTCACTGTGCTGTACAGAGCAGGAGAAGCTAATAGAGACTGGAGCACACACAGTAACAGGTTTTTTTTTTTCTTTTTTTAATGCAAGCATATTATAAGAAACATAAAAGGCTTGTAGAGAAGATTAGAACAGCTTTACAAAGCGATATAAAGGCTAACGGGGAGGATAATCTGCATTTATAAGCCAGCAGGATCACATATTCATGCAAGCTGACTGACACATTCTCTTCTTCTCACTTGCACGTGCACAGTGATTCAAAGGGAAAGAAAGAAAGAAAGAAAGAAAGAAAGAAAGAAAGAAAGAAAGAAAGAAAGAAAGAAAGAAAGAAAGAAA
>JANRMT010062854.1:129726123-129755842 GCA_026402145.1 Polypterus bichir lapradei | reverse complement strand
ATAGATAGATAGATAGATAGATAGATAGATAGATAGATAGATAGATACTTTATTAGTCCCAAGGGGAAATTGGGTGTCTCAGATTATGTTCCAGTCCCTTCTTGAAAAGACAGCAGAAGTATGTCACTTAGGATATGCCTGACAGAGATGATTGGATGTTCCAGTGATTGAAGCCATGCCAGGAAGGTCAAAGCAGAGACAGGTAGACTGCTCTGTCTATTTATGTTGCCTCACAAAAATATCAAAGGAAGGGTGAAAGAGAAGGCAATACTCTATTGCTGCCAGTAAGACATAATGTGGTCCGAATAGAGGCTATAGAGTATAGTATTTAAGATCCCCTAATTTAATAATTGTGGACAGACATTGAATACTTACCTTGTCCTCTAAGTACTGGCTTTTTTAAACTGCCCACCCCTAATCTTTAGCATAGTAACTGGTAATAATAGTACTTATTTTATCAAGATTTTGAGATAAAAGAAGAAAAACAGTGACACAGAGGTTAGCATTGCTACCTGATGGATCCAGCCTTCAGAGTCCACTCATGACCATATAGGCTTTCTCAAAGTGGTTTCCCTCCCACATCCCCAAAGACATATGTTTGGCTGATTGGCAATTCAAAATTGACCGAGGTAAGATTGTGTGAAAGTAGGCCCCATAATGGACCAGTATACACTCCCATGTTGAGTCCTGTATTTCACCCAGTTCTGCAAAGATAAGACTATGGCTTATGTGATCCTGAACTGGATAAATTAGGCTTGAGAATGTTATGTTATACATACAACCAGCATGTCTAGTATTAAAAATGTATTTAATGGTTCAGTACCTTAATTTGCAGGGTTCACAATATTCATGGTCTAGGGAGTTTTCTGTTTTTATGCATGCTAATCACTCCCCCCAAGACCCTGAAATGGAAAAGGCATCCAAATAACTGATAATGAAAAAAGAAAAAAAGTACTCCACATTCTAACTGTATTTGATTAGCCAAACAGCCAGCACCTCTACAAGAACTCCATAATGCACTGTGGCTCAGACAGACATTGACAACATGATTGTAATGAGATACTGGATTAATTTTGATTAAAATGCCTCCATCCACCCCAGGTTTCATTCGAAGATCAATGTTCAAAACATGAACAAAATAGCTTTAATCAAAATGTCACTGACAGCAGGTGCCACTGCAGAACACAGAGAGGGGAAACAGAAAGGGGATGATTTAGTAAAAGACAATCAAGATAATTTCTATAATTATTATAAGAGGCATCTTGAGTTTTTTTTAGATGTTGATTTACTTTATGAGGTAGAAGTACATAACAATAAAAGTTAGCTTCTCATTTTTGAAATATTAAAATGTATCCTTCAATTTAAATGTTTAATGTCTAAATAGTCTTGATTTCAAAAGAAATTTGTCGTTTTTCATTCTCCTGCGATAGCGGTCCATAGTGGGCAAAATCACCAAGTACAGGGTCAAAAATTAAAAATAACTTCATATTCATAATTACTGTCCTTGAAATTGTCTAAAACAATACCCCACATGCTTAGGATTGATATTTTTAACCTTCTGGGAGTGGCTCTTAGAGGACTAGGATCATCGGAAAAGAATCAAAAATATTATAATTGTAATCAGCAACCTCGAAATAGCATAAAACAACACTCTACATGCCTATATTATCAAGCTCCATTTTTTTGTGAAAAGGAGTAACTTTGACTCTTCATATCCCATTATAGGGTGAATCCCTAGGGTCAATTGATATGACATGTACAACTTCTGGTCTGGTCATTTTTGCTGAAGGCACCATTCGGTTTAATCTTTATCAGAAGGGTTTAACTACCTTCCTGCACAAAATATGGTCCAAAAATGGCCTAAAAATAAGTGTTTTTCTGGTCTGGAGGGTATAAAATAGGAGGAAACCCAAAAATGCTCAATGATTTGCATACCTATATCATGATGCATCAAATGTGGGGGTCTTCCTATACCAATGATTTAGGAGGTGTTTAACCAAAGAAAAATCGGAAGGATATTTTATCTAAATACACCAATCATGATAAAACAAGCATTGAGGTTTTTGTACGCATAAAGACAGTAAGTATTGTGATTGAATTCTGCAATACATTAAAAATGTGTTTCTCTTCTTTTTTGACTGAACTCAAAGTTGAAATCATATTCCTATAAGCAGAAACGTGTCAGTCTAAAACACATTAAAAGAAAAACCCTTAACTCTTGCTCTCTCTCAATTCGTAATGGTGAATAGTTAAGTTTCTCAGAAGTTTCTAAAATAGGAATGATGAGTCTTAATTAAGAATACATAATACACACACACTGTAGGTAAATCCTTTGCATTTTGTTCTGAGAGACTCCTTGTGAGATACACTCTTATCATTGTAGCAAGGCTTTCAGCCAATATTTGAGATATGAATGTTTTAAATATCATTTGAATACATACACATTTTTACTTAAAATTCTTGGGGCTAGATATATTTACACTTCAAAAAATTAAATGCAAGCCTTTAACTCTCAATAATGAAACTTTCACTAGCAAAATACTGTATATTGAACACTATTCTTATTATATATTTGATGTTTCATATCCACTTATTATTTTTTAAAGAAATGCAAGTTGCATATAGTGCACATCAACAAAATGTCTTAGTAGATCAATTGGTTTTATTCTGGCAATGATATATAATGGCATTTGCCTTATTAAAGTACTCCTTCACCAAACATGGGTTTTAAACCATACTGCTTACCAAATCTCAGCATCTCAATGGCTAATGCTGCCTCGCAGTTAGGAGACCCGGGTTCGCTTCCCGGGTCCTCCTTGCATGGGGTTTCCATGTTCTCCCCGTGTCTGCGTGGGTTTCCTCCGGGTGCTCTGGTTCCCCCCCCACAGTCCAAAGACATGCAGGTTAGGTGCATTGGCGATTCTAAATTGTCCCTAGTGTGTGCTTGGTGTGTGGGTGTGTATGTGTGTGTGTGTGTGTACACACCCCACGGTGGGCTGGCACCCTGCCCGGGGTTTGTTTCCTGCCTTGCGCCCTGTTTTGGCTGGGATTGGCTCCAGCAGACCCCTGTGACCCTGTAGTTAGGATATAGCAGGTTGGATAATGGATGGATGGATGGATATAGTACCAATATTATATATTATCGTATATTATCAATCACTCAATTGATCTTTACATAATATACAGCTTTAGACATCCGACATAGCACACTTGTCAAAGGTTACTATTCCAAAACCTGGGACAGCAATACCCCCAGGGTCACACAGAAGGTTTAAACCTATATTCCACAGCAACCCAAGCTTCACTGTCAAAATAACAGAGGTGACACAAATTTTCAGCTGACAGGAAATGGAAGCGCCTTGATTACTGCCCGTCTGTTCTCACTTAATGTCTGCTGTTGAAGCCGCTTGCTTCTTTGCCCAGATTTCACATGATTTGCATAGAGGTGGTCAGCATTGTCTGCCTGATGTATCGTCTTGCTTTGACGCAGCGTGGGAAGGCGCTTGCTGTGCATGCTGCAGCTTTAAGCCCAAATGACTGTCATTAATTAGCACTGCTAGGTGCGTTTAACGTCACTCTAAATGGGGCACGGATTGGCAGAGTGGATTGCACCACTTTCTCCCCTGGGGATCATGCTCCCAATTTGCAAGTTACCTCATTCACTTCTCACACCAGCACTTCAATTCTTCAGGGACCCCCATAGCCTTAGAATATCCTCAGTCCATCTTACTGAGCACAAGAGGCCAGATTCTGTCCTACATGAATGGCTTTTGCAGTGCTCATGATAATCAACAGCCTACCAAATACATTCAAAAAGCATCATTGACATGAAATGAGGAGCAAGAAATAAAAAGTGACTAGAAGGGTGACAGACCAACTAATTCTCTAACACTTGTCATTTCAGAGCTAATGCTCCTGATTCACTGCAGCCGATAAGGTCAAGCCCAGATAATGTAATTATTCACACTGTTCATTGAATTACTGAGCATAAAAAATGTCGCATTTGCCTTGCAGCATAACAGGCATGTAAGATAATTCAATTGGAGTTTATACCAGTTGGTACTTTAGCCACCTCCCCTGTTACCCAGACAGCCAAGTAACACACACAAACCATTCTGGAGAAGGAATAAAAGCACCTCACCTGTAACGATAGAGAGTAGCTTCTAAACAAAAGTGGAACTTATCTGCTGTCATCTCCTTAAGCTCTCTACAAACAGATATGCTCCATAGCCAAGATGTACTTCAGTCACCGTTCCTGCTAAATAAGCAGTGCAGAAAAGCGGCTTCCTCAAGCACACCAGTAGTACTGGGATTTGCTGAATTCCCACTGATCATTGAATTTAGGATTCATGTCTTTTTTAAGTATTATGGATCTTTTTTAATCATAATTAATTATTACTTTAGTTTGGTTGAAGAGGGTAGCAATGCTACCTCATTGCTCGATGAGGCTGGGTTCAGACCCAGCCCAGGTTCTGTCTGTTAGACATTTACACATTCTCCCTTTGTTCATATGTTTTCAGTATTGTTACTTCCACATCTCAAAGACTTACAGGATAGATTAATAGCAGCCCAAAATTGTCTGGTGTTGATGTATGCCTACCTCTGGTCATTTACCCACAGTTGACTCCTGCCTCCCATTTAATTACCCTAAATATTATAATAAGCAGATAGAAGTATTCATTCTGCTCATTCCGAATCTTCAGATCAGGCAAGGTAGACATTCCCACACCAGTTCAAATTCCAAAAATATTTGATTGAATGATACTAAAAATCTTTACCCATATTTCAATGGAAAGAGTGAATCTCAGTCAGGTAGCTGGTGAAAGGAATTGAACATATCACCTTTTATTTTAGAGTGCAGTTCTTCAGTGTATAAAATACACCATCATATACTAGAGCAATCATTGTAAACCACCTCTGGTCTATATATGCCCTTAGATCTCATATGAGACATTCCATTCCACCAGTCAGTCTGTTTCACTTTTACTAATTTGAAAGAAAAGCCTCATATACAAATGCTATCTAAGGAATTTACCAGTAAATCACAAGGTCAAAGTAATGTGCTATAAAGTAGTTCGGTGAAGCACACAAAACATTACAACAGTGTTTTTATAAGAAGTGATAACATTAATGAGAAGGAACTAACCATGAGGGATTTAGGCAATGTTGTGTTTAACTATGCACCAAACTTGAAAGTTTTCACAAACGATTGTGTGCATGTTGTGTGCACCTTGTTTTGTATGGTTAGTTGAATACTTGAATTGTATTTATGAAATTGGTCAAACACTCTCTTTATGAGAAAAGTAGGAAATTCTATTGCAATATTCCAGAACAATAAAATGTGGTAATATATAACCAAAGTCCTGAATGTGCTTAGTTTAGTGAGACAAAGAGCTCAGGCATTAGAGGCTTTAAACAATTTTCCTAAATCCTTCCTTTCACGTTTAAATTACCTGTGTTCCATGCATTTTGGGTTATTTTTATTAATGTGAATGAACACTTGGGATAGTTAACTCAGCAGTGAACCAGGTCTTGAGCGTAAATGGCCAAGTTATACATATGAGCATAATAAAATGTATTTTTCAGGAGGCTGCATATAAGGCACGCACTGTAATTTCCTACACAATTCAAGCTAAATTAACCTTTCCATCATTAGAGTTTATTTCTTTGTTCTCTTAGCTCAGAACTATTGATGTAGATTACTTTTGTATTTTGAAAAGTACGTTTAAAAACTGAACACTTAAAAAGTGCCTTTCCATATTGGACACTGTACCAAGGTATTTTACAAGTACAATATCAAACAATTTTTTTAATGCTGCTACCATGTCAGGTATGAAAAGTTTAAGTGATTTGCTTGGGAAGACAAAGTTAATCAATAGTGAGGACTGAATCTTCAAACGGTACCTTAGCCAATGGAGATCCGTCACTACTGGTCAGGTTCTGTGAGACCTTCCCATTTCTTGAGTTTCAGGCTGTTCACAGTAGGAGGGCAGCTCTATTTCTAAGCACTCCAGATGCTTTGAGTGGCACACAAAATTGGTAGTAACCCTTCTTACTGTAGTTTAGATTGCACGTGTTCCCGACAGCCTAAGCCTTGGGCATCTTAATAGTCTAGGCTCTCTGGATCCCTGAAGACCTTCAGGTCTTTGCTCATTGCTTCTTGTAAAGGCTTTCATCCTGACCTCTAAACCGCCTCTTTTAAAGTTGTTACAAAGACCAGAGAAACCAGTCTTCATTCTCATGCTGGTTCCATGTACATTTGAATAATAATATTGCTGTGGTATAATAGTGCATCTTAATATGCCAGGCAGGAAAAAATGGAAGATTCAAGGTTACAGTGTTAATAATGATAATAATACATGCAAAAAATATATACTTACATATGTAAATATATTGTCAACAATGTCTTAATTCAGAATCACAGGAGCCAGGATCTATTCCAACAAAACTGTGCAAACCTGAAACAACCCTGAAACAGTACACTAGTCCATTGCAGGATAATAATATTAATAGTAATAATAATTAATAATATCTTTAAATTACAAAACGGTTCAATGGTCTTTAAGGACAAATTAACATCTGTTTGTGTCACCTATTTAGCATGACTTCATTTTAAAAATATGGGTTGTACGTACCTTGAATTCATGTGACGTTGTATATGCAGGAAATAAACTTCTTTTATTTTCATGAAGTAAACATTTTCACAGGATTAGTGCTTTAGGTATTTAGGGAATTCTATACATTTTTTGTATTATTCTTAAAAAAAAACTTTGTATAAGGTGCCTTTCTGTATTCAACACAATTACAAGTACAAACCTGACTTGGTGATCTAAAGTGGCAACTTTGTGGTTTATAGTTCAAAGGCTTGGCCACTATACTACTCTAAAAGGTTTCGTTTATTATTTTATATTAGTCCCATGATGTTTAAATGGGACAGTTATATCTAGGCTCTGATTACACAGAATAGGATATGTGCACTTAGATGGCTGACATATTATTGCTTACTGGCATGTCTTGTGCATGCATTCTGCTATTTCTTTTCTATCATGTGAGTCTCCTCCCACAGCTCAAGTTCATACACTTTTGGGTTTCACCTCCCAGTTCGGGTGGCACAGTGGCGCAGTGGTTGCGCTGCTGCCTCGCAATAAGGAGACCTGGGTTCACTTCCCGGGTCCTCCCTGTGTGGAGTTTTCATGTCCTCCCCGTGTCTGCGTGGGTTTCCTCCGGGTGCTCCGGTTTCCTCCCACAGTCCAAAGACATGCAGGTTAGGTGCATTGGCGATTCTAAATTGTCCCTAGTGTGTGCTTGGTGTGTGTGTGCGTGCCTTGTGCCCAGTGCTGGCTGGGATTGGCTACAGCAGACCCCCGTGACCCTGTGTTAGGGTATAGCAGGTTGGACAATGACTGACTGTCTGACCTCCCAGTTCACATACTGTATATGCTGTGTTTAGCAACATTACATTAACCTGGTGATGTAAGTGTGAGCATGTAGATAATGGCCATTGTGATGAAATGGCATTCCATCCAGGGATGGTTTTTGCATTGCACCCATTACCCCAGAAATCAAGTAGGATAAGGAAATAAAGTGAAGAATACAATGGTGGATGGGATGCTGTGAAGTTGTCATGGTGATGTGAAAACTTTAGCAAGAAAAATGAAATTCTCTGCAATTACACATCAAGGGAACCTTTCTCCACCTCAGCAATAGGACATTTGAGGCCTTCCAATGCACTTATCTTGCCAATCATATCTTCATGGAAATAAAGGAATGCATTATAAGTTAGGCTCTGGGGAACCCACTGAGTAAATGCCACCTAATGGCCTTTGAGGAGTACAAGGCACATTTGCATTGCATACTCTACAAAAATAGAATTTTACTAAAGGAGGCAAGAAATCAAAAAAGGAGGCAACCCTTATCCACTGGAGTTCAGGTTTTAAAATACGAAAAGGGCCACTGAACAAAAAATGATATTTTGTCAGGTAAATAAAATATTTGTCCTTTATCCTGGCTCACTTTTTCAGTCTGAGCAAGTTTCTTTGCCTAGATGGTCTACAATGCAAACTGTGGTGTAAAACATTTTGAGATGGTGTATGAGCAGTACTTTGCAAAGATGTTTTTTTTAATATAAAGAACATATCAGAATAAACAGAGCTTAATTTTACATAAAATGACAAAAATGAATGGCAAGAAATAAGGTGCTAGTTTTCCCTATAAGCTCACAGATATGCAGATAGATGCATTTATGGTGTTCTGGATAATGGACTATGTGTCAGGCAAACCACATTTTGTGGGACTCAAAGACTGTGTTTCAAATATGGATACACTATAAGGAACAGTCCTGTCTCCTCTTATATTCACTTTGCACACTTCATACAACAAAAAAATACCAGGCCATGTCACTTCTGAGATTATTCTGTACTTACGGGGTGAGTTGACAAGGGGGATGAGACACAGCATTGGAGTCAGGTGGGAACTTTGTTTCTTGGTGCAAAAAGAATTGTCTACAACTTAAAAGCAAAATCAAGGAATTGGTTATTGACTTTCACTATACCAAAGAGCCTCTATGTTCTGTCACTATTCAAAGAGTGGATGTTAAGGTGGTGCACTCCTTCGAGTACTTGGAGGTCCACATCAATGACAATTTGGACTGACCTCGTAACACAGAGGAGTTGTATAAGAAAAGACAACTGTATTTCTATAATATGTTTGGTGACATCCTTCACATTTTCTACATCTCTATGATGGCTAGTGCAATGTTAAATGCTATGGTGTGCTGGGCTGGTGCCATCACTTCAAGAGAGGCCCACTAAATCAACAAACTAATTAAAAACACTGGCTCACTTATGGGACATACTCTGGAACCCCTGGAGGTAGTAGAAAAGGAGAGAATTAAAACAAAATGGAGTGCCATTATGAAGAATACTGCACATCATCTCTCTGGCATACCAATACTGAGTACTTTCAGCAAGTGAAATGTTCATCAGAAGTGTATCAAGAAAAGCTATGGGCGCAATACACCTGCATAACACCTCACTGTGACTGTGACTGTCAAGACAGACGTTTCCTTTATGTTTAAGCTTTTCTTGGTCATACTGGTGTATGTTCAGACCATAGTGAGTGTATCTTTAAATATAATATGCTACCGTGGCTGTTCGTTTGTCTGTCCAGGATTTTAAATTACCTGTAGCTTGCAAACCGTTTAAACTATTGACCTGAAATTTGGTACTTATATACTATGTGACGTCTACTATCCACTTTTGGGGTGATGATTGACCTCCAAGGTTATTCCTCTTTTTATTTTTATTTTATTTTATTGTAGAATCAACTGTCAGCAGCGGCCAGCAGGGTAGACATTCACATCCAACCACCTTGGCCGTCAATTCCCCTACCTCTTCATATCTTAAATCATTCTTGAGGCAGATTGAAAAATTAAAGAAAACGATCTAAGCAATTACAACGCAAACACTGACTTAATTGGTTTTAACGCAAAAAGATGCCGACGAAAGAAGAAAAGAAGAGGGCCATTAGGGTGGAGAAAAGAAGAGCTGCTAAGGAAGCAGCAAGCTCATCAACCTCTGAGCAAATAAATGCTAAACATGCAGTGAAAGAGTATGAAAACAATGCTTAAGTTAAGTGTTTTCACTGCACGTTATCGTGCAGTGCACCATTACTGGTATATATTGTGGCATCCGGCCGGGGCTGGACCTCCTCCAGACCGCGAGGGGGCATCCGCCCTCGTTATGTTGGGGGCCACGGGTAAAGGGCTTAGAAGCCCAGCCCTGTAGGGACCCGTGGCCACCGCCAGGCGGCGCCCCGGTGCCTGAATCACTGTGGTATCCGGCCGGGACGCCCAGGACGACCAGAGGAGGGCTTGTGCTTCCTCCAGACTGCGAGGGGGCGTCTGCCCTGGTTATGTTGGGGGCCACGGGTAAAGGGCTTAGAATCCCAGCCCTGTAGGGACCCGTGGCCACCGCCAGGTGGCGCCCCGGTGCCTGAATATCTCTGGAGCCCAGCACTTCCGCCACACCAGGAAGTGCTGGGGGGAAGATGACAGGGGACACCCGGACGGCTTCCGGGTGCGCAGCCGGCACTTCCGCCACACTGGGGCGTGTCTGCGGAGGAGTGCCGGGAAGCAGCTGGAGCCCATCCAGGTTCCTATTTAAGGGTCCGCCTCCCTTCAGTCGATGGCGGAAGTCGGGTGGAAGAGGGACGGAGCTGGAGAGAGGACTGGAGGCGGCCAGGAGAGAGAGGCATTTTGACTGTGAGGCCTGGACATTGGGGGGAACGGTGCAAGAGGCACTGGGGAGTGCACTGTAAATAATTGAGAATAAACGTGTGTTGGGTGAACTTACGATGTCCGCCTGTCTGTGTCCGGGTTCAAGTCCACAATATATATATATATATATATATATATATATATATAATACAGTATATGTGGGTGTGTTTATTTAATAAACTTTCTGTAAAACACCAAATTTCCTCCCTGGGACAAATAAAGTTCTATTTATCTATCTCCCTAATTATCTACCTATCTGTCTGTCTGTCTAGTTTAAATAAAGAGGGTTGTTTGTTTGAATCACAAACTAAATGTCACTGTCATTTAAACTTACAGTACATCAAATATGTAAATTACCTGCATACCTCTCAAAACACTCTAGGTTGAAAGGTGCTATATTACATATATACAGATTAACTGAGCGAGTGAAAACTCATAGTGATTACTAGTGAATAAGAGTATGGTGAGTTTATGAGATTTGGCAGCTGCCAAATACGTGATTTATGCATGGAACAACATTACTGAAGATAAGCAAGACCTCAATAGGGTTTCAAATGAGCTGATAGATTGAACAAAGGTATAGATGGCTAAAATCAAATTTAAGACACTAAGATTTTAAAGAGCAGAGCAAAGCCGAAAGAAAAAGTGAATGAGAAAGAGGCCAATATAAAGGATAAGAACATTAGCCAAGTGTGACAACAGGAAAAAGGGAATGTAAGGTGAGCCTAGCATAAAAACCTGTCACAGTGACAAGAAAATAGCAAGGGTAAATAAAAACATTGACTGAGATAAAAAAAGAATATTGCATCCTTAAATTACAAACCACATGTGTGGCAGCTTTCCTCTACTGTTTGTCCATCTATTCCTTCATTATCTGTACCAGCTTATAACATTAGTTGGCGGCTGAGTGCCAGGGCTATTCCAGCAGCAAAGAAGGAACATATTCAGGATAGGATGTCAATCAGTCTTGAAGCACACTCACATTTATGGTAGCACTGATTTAAAGTTCATTTTAGAACAATTTAATATAGTGCTATTTTTCTAATAAGTACAGGATGGTCCAGATCTAATTATGCAGATCCAGATCGTCTGGAGGACTTTGATTTATGCGGGAACGATTCCAGTTTGGCGCGAAGACAATTCTTCATGTCGTCAGTTCACACACTTCTCGATGGTCCGGGATTTTTTGGATGATTTCCTATGTAATCAACTTAATAAGTTATAGCATAATGAAGATTGCATAATTAGATCTGGACCACCCTATATAGTATGAAATTAACATGTTATATAATGGGGAGTGTATATTTAGTGAAATATATATTACCCATTATATATTTATGATATTTGCATACAGATTTTCATTTTTATTAATTTGTTAGCTCTTTGTCTTATTGTGTACACATATTTAATTCATCCTTCCTATTTTTTACTACTAAAGAAATTCCTTTGAGAGATAGATACAGTAGATAGATAGATGAAAAACACATAAAGCAGCCACTAGAAAAAACAAAAAAACATAGTATTTGGAACAGGTCATTAACATTTTAATTTATCCCCACAGAATGGAGTTATGCAGTCACAGCTGCCAAACCTGGCAGGATTTTCTCTGTGAAACCATACTTGGCAGTCATCACTATAGAAACCCGGTTTTTGAGGTATAATAACGAGCACCTGTCTCACTACTAAACAGATAGTTGCAGACGCATACGCATTCATATTGCAGAAGTAGGTTACTTTTCAATGTATGCTGCCAAAATCTGAAGAGAGTGGAATTGAGTTAATCTAGAACTAAATGAGTACAGCAGCCAATTGCCTACAGCCATCAACTCTAAAGTTCCACCAGGGTCTTGAGCTTACTGTGCTCTTGCTATCACCTCTTTGACTGTAGGCAGGAAGACTAATTGACTGAGTGAATTTAAATTTTCCAAGACAATAACAATCTAAAATAGAGGCTCCATGACAAAACACATGAGTAAAGAATAAAAAAGAAAGAGAGAGCAAGAAGAAACTAGAGGGGTTTGCGTACCAATCCTAGAGAATAATACCTCTAAATGGTAATAAGACCTGCAGTTAAAGCAAGCTTTTCTAATCTTATGTGTGTATACTGATTCCAGAATGACATGCTCATTCATTAACATTAGGAAGCATCTCCATCCTTCCAGCACAGAAGACCTCAGCAACCCCAAATCCCTTGACCCACTGAATAATTTTACTTATACTGTACAGTACATATGGCTGACTAGTGTGATTTTATGATATTTTTCTGGGAGATACTTCATTGTATCTATCTATCTATCTATCTATCTATCTATCTATCTACTCCAGAGAAGAGAGCATCATCGGGGGCTCAATAATTTCTTACAGTAATAAATGCCTTTCATAATAATACACAATCATCTAGAATTGCAGTGGGCAGTTTAACCTAGTGGCTAAAATAGTCTGACTGAGCCTGACCTAGTCAATTAACCTCCAACTGTAAACAATATAAAAGGAAACAAACCATTAGTACTGTGATTCTCTAGCAACTGTACAAACTACAGACATATGGCTTATAATCAGCTATATGTCTGATTAGGTCAAATATTAAAATTAAATACTCAAAACCTAACAGTCAGGTATAAAAGCATTAAAGTAACCCATAGTATTGAAGGCAGTGATTTTCTACTTGAGGGATACACAGTCCACGTTTGGGAAAGCACTGTCTTGCTCCTACATTTGCCACACCAGGTAAGAAGAATTCAATTGAAGTACTTTTTTCACACTTGCAGTATTTCTCTGAGGTGTGAAAATGTCGGGACATGTTGCAGGGATTCTTGAGGCATGATGGCTTCAAAAGTCTCTTCAACTAATGCCCAAAGTCTGGGTCACTGTTACCATACTTCATATAGTTAATGTTATGTAATATGATAAATTGATCTGAAAAATCAAAATGAAGCATAGCATCTCTGTTACTTATTACACAACCACAAGGATAATTGTACAAGCAGCCCAGAAATAGGAAGGTAAATTCAGCTATGATACTAGTATACCTAAAGTGTTAAACTATGACAATGAAACAGCTGTCCAATGCAAGCATGTCTCTTTAACATTCCTGAAAAAAACTGGAATAAAAATGTGCCAGTTTTACTTTCTGAGCATTGTGTGGACAACTTCCCAAAAGGGGATATCTCATTAAATAGAAACATGTACATATCTTAGGTGGTACAGAAGGGCTGCAACATATAGCTCATTCACATCTGTTTTGCAGAAATTTCCATTGAAGTTTGAAACCCACTCGTCAAAATGTACTACTGATTCCTGCTTAGCAGTCTGAGGGTGGGTATGCTGGTGGCTCACTCAGTAAACTATCACAGTGGGTGCCTGGGAATTTCATTATTTATTATTTTTGTAAATTGCACTGCTCAGCAGACGAAGGAGCAATCAGCACTAATGAAGGCTGTAAAGAAAGGGGAGCATGTGAATCATGTGAGTTTCAGCCGCTGAAACATTCTTTTTCCTTTTTTTTTAAACTTATCACTTTTCAAAGGCTGGAGCAACAAGAATGTCCAAGGCTGAGTTAGCCAGGCACACTGTTTTCTTTTCTGTTATATGGCCCCTTGCCTACAGCTATTAAATAAAAGGATGAATTGCACCCCGGAACCAGTTTCCTACAGAGAAGGACCATTTCCTAATGTACTTGTCAGTAGCTTAGTCATCATTTTGGAAGCCCTGTCTCTGCCATCACTAATCAGCCACACAAGTGCTGCAGTCACTTTTGGAAGAACCTGGCTTTGGCCTAGGCAGAGACAAAATTCACCAACCATCATCTGGCCTTTTCTACCGGAGACTGGCAGAAGAAAAGCAGCAGGGTGTTTTATACTTTGCCTGCCAAGACTGCGGGATGAAAAGTCAAGGAACAAAAAAAAAAACCTGAATATTTAAGGGAAACTGAGTGTTCATTACTACTTGGAAACAAGAAAGAGAAGTAGAGCAAAGTTAGTTAGCAATTTTTAAGAGTGCCATTAAAAGTGATGAGGACATCAGAATGGACAGCAATTTGGGTACACTTTGAAAAAACAGAACAGTGACACAACAGGCCAGACAAAATAAAACAGAGGGCCAAGATGGGCAGAAGTATAACTGGAACGGTGACAGCTTACTGGCTAAGAAGCTGAAAACATAAGAATATAAATTCACAGTTCCAATGATGGCTTTCTGCCTGCCATTAAATTCTCTCAATTTTGTGTTTTTAATTCTGCATATACAGTGGCACTGCATTACTGCTTTACAGTGTATGACCCTGATTTAGTTCCTAGATGAAGCACCATCTGTGTGGAATTGGCACGTTCACCCATGATGCCATTTTCTAAACACAGTCCAAAGACATATTGTTAGGTTATTTTCCTTCTCTAACGGGTACAATATCAGTGCATGTGAGTGTGTTTTGAGATCAGGCATGTGAGGTTTGGCTTCCAGTGTGAGTATGACCCTTTAAATTTGTTACATCGATTGGTTGAAATTTATAGATGTGCAATATTTTATTTATATAGCACCTTTTTAATAACCACTGAGGCAAATTATTGTTTACAGGATATGCATTTTTTACAGTTGGAAAAAGGAGGTTAATTGACTTGCTGAAGGTCAGGCAGTAGGATGTACTTGTAGAGTCAACCTGCTGCCTTTTGTTTGAAATTGCAATGTTTTGGACATTACAACAAACCACCTTTTATACTTTTATTTACTGGTGATTTCATGCATGATTCATACGAACTGGACCAAATCAACATTCTAGTCACATAAGATCTAGAAGGATGGACACACATTTAAGCAGGAAGAATATACCTGCTTAAGTTAGGTCAAGTACATTTTCTTTATAGATATAAATACACCAATACAAAAAGTATACACTATATACTGTTATATACTATACACTGTATATACTATATATATATATATATATATATATATATGCAAAATAAATACTGTACAAGTTTAAAAAGCTAAGGAAAAACGGTTTTCAGGTGGGATTTAAAAGTGACCAAAGTGGGTGTTGACCTAATATAAAAAAGTAGACTGTTCTAAAGCTTAGGAGCAGCTACTGCAAAAGCACAGTCTCCTCTAACTCTAAATCTAAAACTTGGCACAACCAATAACTTCTGATCATAGGACCTCAGTAATCATGAAGAAGAGTAAGGGTGTAAGAGGTCAGTAAGGTAAAAGGTGTATAAACTATTCAGGTACTTAAAAATAAACTAACATTTTAAACTCAATCCTGTAGTGAACAGAAAGCCAGTGAAGAGAAGCTAAGGCTGATATGATGTCTGGAAGCCTAACAGCAGCGTTCAGGACTAAAAAAAGACAAGCATAGAACAGCTGATTTACTCCAATGTATAATGAGTTGCAATAGTCAAGCAAAAAATAGACAAACTCTTGAATTAGTGTTTCAAAATCATGTACAGAAAGAAAGTCCTTTACCTTAACCAATACCCTGAGCTGACAGAAACATGCTATAACAACAGAGTTAATTTGTTTATCAAATTTGAGGGCATTGCCAAAAATCATCAAAGATTTTTTGCAAAGGGGTTACAGTAGGTTGTAAAGGGGCCAAGATTAATGTCTGTAGCACAAGTAAGATCAGAAAGTCCAATACACAATCTCTGTTTTTTTGTCATTTAGACTACGAAGATATAGTAACATCCATGTTTTAATATCTTCCAGATATTCCAATAAAGGTTTAAGAGAATTTGTTTGATCTGTTTCAGTGGAAAATCTATGTGCGTATCATCTGTGTGGCAATGGAATTAAATACTGTGTTTCTTAAAAATGGATCCTAAGGGCAGTGAAAAAAGAGTAGGCCCAAGAGTAGATCCTTGAGGGACCCCACAGTTGATAATGCCACCTGGAGGATCTAGTCATGGTTATCTGTAGCTAGATACATGCAGAAGCAGGATTGTGAAATAAATCTGAAAATATGGGCCTTACACTCCAACCACTTGTTTTCAGGCCTGCATAATCTAATTATAGGGTTGATTCGATTTCTTATTTAATAATCATGCAGAGATGCTGGAGTGAGTAGCATGACTGATGGCATATGAAACTTTATTGTCTTAAAAGAGTTTTAGAGAACTCTTCTGCCTTATAAATCCTGTAAATTCACAGAATTTCTAGTCTTAACCAACCTCCCCATACCCCTAAACATTATCCAGCTAAATATGACTATAACCTGTCTCTGAATGTAGACAAAACAAAGGGGATGATTGTTGACTTTAGGAAGACTAAGAGTGACCATCTGCCACTGAACATTGACGGCTCAACTGTGGAGGTCATCAATAGCACCAAATTTCTGGGTGTCCACCTGGCAGAGAACCTCACCTGGTCCTACAACACCAGCTCTTTAGCCAAGAAAGTCCAGCAGCAGCTCTACTTCCTGCGTAGGCTGGGAAAAGCCCATCTTCCACCAGCTATTCTAACAACATTCTACAGAGGAACCATAGAGAGCATCCTGAGCAACTGCATCACTGTCTGGTTTGGAAATTGCACAGTCAGGGATCGTAAAACCCTACAACAGATAATGAAGACAGCTGAGAATATCATCTGTGTCTCTCTTCCTTCCATCATGGACATTTACACCAAACGCTGCATCCGCAAAGCCAACCAGCATTGTAAATGACCCAATACACCCTGCACACTCACTGTTTACACTTCTGCCATTGAGAAAAAGGTACCGAAGCATTCGGGTCCTTACCACCAGAAGGTGTAACAGTTTTTTCCCCCAAGCAGTCAGATTCCTGAACACTCATGGACTTATCTGATATCTGATATATGTGTTCTGCTCTGCAATGTTGCACATGGTTGCACATGTTTGCACATTTGTCTCACATGCACCTTGTTATATATGCACCTTGTTATATATTACATGTCTTTATGTTATGTGTTGTGGATTCTTCATTGTCCTGTGTTCTATGTAGCACCATGGTCCTGGAGGAACGTTGTTTCGTTTCACTGTATGCTGCACTACTGTATATGGATGAAATGACAATAAATACTTATGAATATTGAATCTTGAATGAGAACCTACCACCAGCACTCCTGCTCAGTTATTACCCCAATTCTCTTTTCCTATTAAAATCCACCACATGTCAGAATATGCAGCAATACTGTGAAACTCATGGAATTTAGTGCACCTTAAATTCCATGTGGTGGCTAGCAGTAATGTCAGAATGCATCCCGCAAAAGTTGTATCCACAAGATCTAAGAATAAATAAAGTCAGAAAAGAAATATAAATAAACTATCTTAGAATACTGTAGACTAAATGTAATCTTCAGATTTGTCAAGTGAGCACTATTACACTTGCCTTTAATACTATTTGTAATTTAATACACTTTATACAAAAAAGTTATAACATCCTTCTATATAAAAGCGGTCGGGATTGTCCTTCCGTCCCGTGAGTGCTACGCAGGCGCGGAGTTTCACACACGCCCCGTCCATTTTGCAATGCACGATGGGATTTGTAGTTTCGTTTTTCCAGGTAAAAGATGATTTTCTACTCCAGACTGTGCGATATCTTCTTTTTTTTACTATATAAAAGCAGTCGGGATTGTCTTTCCGTCCTGTGAGTGGAAAGTGTAGCGGTATTCCGCTTATCACAGACTTACTACTTGCAGCTTGCGGTACAAAGCGACATGATGTGAGCAGAGTTCTGGTGCTCCCATCGTTCCCTTGCTTTTGTGCGCGATGCGCTGGAAAAATAGACAAAATTATGTCTCTGGAAATAATTAATGTTGATGGAGTACAAATGCCTCACCGCGTAGTAAATATCAGGGGGGTTCAAAAGGGCGACCTCAATATAGAAAAAAAGTTTAAATTTCATCACAAAAATAACAGAAACTACGAGTATTAAAGTAATACCGCTCAAATGCAATATAACCAAATTAATGAGTTTGTATAAAATATCAAATTGATCTACATATTGAATTGCCTTAAGAAGTGGTCAACTTAAAAGTCGGTCTCCTTAAAAGGCGGGGCAGCCTAGTAATATAATAAAAGATTAATAATGTTGCATGTAGGCAGCTTGGAACTGGGTTTGATTCTGAGCCCAGTCACTGTTTCTGAGCAGTTTGCACATTTTCCGTATGTCTATGTGGGGTTTTTCTCAGCACAGGTGTGCAGGGTCAGTACTCTAAATGGATCCAGTGTGGATGTGTGTGCAAGTATGCCCTGCACTGGACTAGGAATGTGCCTTACCACATTTCACCTGATGCTGGACAGACAGAGTCCAGGCCCATGACTCAGAATTAGAATATATGAATGGATGGGACACTTTTTACTTAAGTACATTTTGCATTTATTTTAGTAATAATAATAATTTCAGACAAAAAAGGAAAACACTCTCAAATCCACAAAAATCCACAAAAAAATCCACAAAATGATCATGGAGACCAGAGTTTACCCATCAGCAAAGCATGCAAGGCAGGAAACAGTTCATCACATGGCCAGTTTAGAATTACTTTTTAACCTAACCGATAGACATTTGGGGATGTGGGAAGATATGCAAACTCCACACAATACAAGATTTGAACCTAGGACACTGTATTTGTGAGGATAAGTGTTTAACCACTGTGCCACCATATTTAATTCATTAGCCAGTCTGACTTTAGTTTTGATTAAAGAAACCATTTCAAGCAGCAAAAACATAAATGTACCTGATAATTATTATTTTTGATGTTAAGTGTGCTGTATCCCAGACATTTAACTAAATCTTCTGTCAAGCTACACAACTTTTCCTGCAATTTATAGCCACAACATTCATTATATAATCTTAATGAGTTGTGGACAGTTGCATCTCATACCCTTGAACCTAGTCATGTAGTATGACATTCCTAGCAACACAGTCACACTAATCTATGATTAACCAGGATAAATTCAAATGGGTGTTTGATTTTGTTGCAAGTTGTAAAACAGAAAACAAAAAAAAAGAACAGAGCAAAATAGAGGATGCCAATGGTGACCTGAAGAAATGAAGAAAACTGGGTATTCTAGTCGGCACAAAGAGAAAGGAGGTTTGTGAATCTTTGGAGCCAGCATAAATTTCTATTCAGCATCTTGTTATGTCATGTCATTTTCTAACTCGCTTAATCCAGAGCAGGATCACAGGGAAGGTTGGAGCCTAAGCCAGCCAGGATAGAGCACATGGCACGAACAAACCCTGGGCAGCATGCCAGTCCATCACAGGGAAAACACACACACCCATGCCAATTTAGTGTCTCCAGTTCAGCTAAACTACATGTTTCTGGACAGTGAGAGAAAACCAGAGCACCAGGAGGAAACCTGACCGGAAATGGGAAGAACATGCCAACTCCACATAGGGAGTGCCAAGGAGGCGAAGCCTAGTCTCCTTACTGCAAAGCAGCAGCACTATCACTGTGCCACCAGGCTATCCCATTCAACATCTTAAGTCGAAAAAGAAAAATGATACGCCATACTGATTAGCAATCAAAATGTGTCAACCTTGTGATACTTTCATGGCACAACAGGAAATTTGAAATTATGCTGAGACATTGTGAAGGGGTCATGTAATCTAATATCCCTTGTGGTTCCTAGTCATGTATTCTGACACCCTCAAGACAATGAGATCCAGCCATTGCAGTTGGTAAAGCCATTGGAAATCACAAAGAAATCTGATCTGACTTCTGTGGTGTATACATTATACAGTCTACAGTTGGCCAAGATCATTACATATACACTTAGATTATGTGGATTATATGAGCTGTAAATATGTGCTGATTCAGATAAGGAGCAAAGGTGGATGCCCATAAGTTTTTCTGCTGATGCTCTTCATTTTCCTATGTTTTAGAAGGGGAGCTCACTTTTTAAACTTGGTGAGTCTCTGTAGAGCGGCTATGGCATCATGTGCCCAGACTTTTCTGTCAAAATTGGATACACAACAGAGGCAAGAGTGCGGTGCTGGTCTTGTTAGTTCCATTGATGACTAATAATGGCTAGAGAAGTACTGAATGAGACAAATGACGTTTAAAAATTTGTTCAATCATCTCTCCCTCACCTCTCTGCTTTTTCACTTGCCACATAATGCAAAAAAAAAATAAAATAATGTAATTAAGCCACATCCTTGAGAGAAAATTGGATCTGACTGTTTAAACTGAAATTGGATATTATCGATTAAAATTTAATTGGAATTCAGTACTACATACGAAAGCAATCAGTTTCCAATCTTAGAAAACTGGACACAATGTATTTTTAGTGTGTAAACCATAATCTGATCTGCTTAGATATATGGATATATCAGAATCAGATCACATTAGAGGGGTGGTGTATAAGAGACATTAAGTTAAACTAGCTCTGTGTGTGTGTGATAGAGACAGAGAGAGAGAGAGAGACATGGATGTGAAATGTTTAAAAATTCTGAAAACCTACCCCCAATGAATGTAAACTGCACTGCCTGTGATGGATCAGCATTCAATCCATAGTTTGACTCCTGCCTTGGACACACTGCTGTCTGCATAAGATCTGACTGCCAATCTGAACTGGAAGGACCACGATGGAAGGATTATTGTTCTGTTTCCTTTTGCATATGTGTCTTCTGACATAAACACACTATTAATTTTGCTCCATAATGTTCATGGTTTTATATAATATTTTTTGTGAATTGTGCATAGCACAATGGGTATAGTCACAACTCCAGACTACTGGGTATGAATCTCTGCCTGGCCACTGTCCTTGTGGAGTTTGCATGTTCTTTGAGTGTCTGTGTGAACTCTTCTCAGACAATACAGTTTTTCACCAAAAGATGTGGTTGAAAAACTCATTTGACCTGGTATGAGTTGGGGTGGGTGTATGTGTGTGTCCTATAATGGAATGGCACCCCACCCTGAATCCTGCCTAGTGTTATCTGGTGCCCCAAGTCTTCTGCAATGTAATAAGCAAATTTTTCAGTAAATTGATAGACTGATGCTGTGAAGGTACTATATAAAATGACAGCTGATTGCTTGGTGGCAGACAAATAACAATAATCCTACCAAGAAATATGACTGTTAAAAATGTTACAAGAATTTAATGGTCTGTTGCAAACTGAGCAAACAACAACCTAAATGGGAATGTAGGTGCCATCAAGCATACAACAAATTGATATTTTCTCCAAACCTGTTGCTTTACAATTAAAAATGAAAGAGATTTAAAAGAAATTTTGCAAGCACCATTTCAGTCTCAGCATGATAGTAAAGATTCGGATTTCATTTACTCTGTCAAACAAATAGCCAGTTATTTGTACTTATTTTTTATTTGCTTTTCCCTGCTAGAATCCTTAATGATTGTATAGGCCATCCCTATTAGTCCAAGAAAAGGAACAATACATACTCCTTTTTAATATGCTTGGAGCATGTCATTTGAAAAGTATATTTATCTGCTACACCCAATTGAACATCTTCCACTGTTAACAATCATTTGAATCTTCGGTGCTGCACGTTTTTTTTTTATTTTATTATTCAAACTTCTTATGTTTGAATACCAATACAATGCAATAAAACCATCACTTGATTAATCTTTTACTGCTGCATGCCACCTGATTAGTCATATCAGCAGTTCATATTTTCTTCTACATCTTGCCTGAGGAAAAACAAGTTCTCAGACCCATTTAGGGGTACATTTGGTAATATGAAATCAAGAAGCCAACTTTTTTTCCTTTTTCTAGGGTACTGCAAGAACTGAACTTGACTAATATTATTTTATGTGGAAGAAAACTTTTTTTTAGCACATTACATTTGCAATGAAAGATCACAGTTACCAGACAAGAGCTAGTTCATCTGGTGTGAACAGATTTGCATGCCAGGCCCACGCAAAGGCGCTGCCATTTGAGGACAAGGTTCCACCAGTATTGCAAATAATCAAAGTCGGTGTATGCCAGAAATTGGGTTGGTATGGATGAAATTTCAAAAAGTGCTTTCTTTATGTAAAGCATCAGCTGTAAGAGAGTGTGCTTTCAGTTTTGGAACTTTAATGCACAAAATAATCTATTGCCGAATCTGATTATATCTAAGCAGTACTTCTCAAGTAAACATTTTTTAACATTTCCTCCCTTTTTTTTTACAATTTATGCCCTTAAGAACCTACCCTGACCTACTTATAGCATCATCAGGTGCTGCTAGGTCTTGAAAAATAGTTTATCTTTGCCTTACTGCATCCTATTGCCTTCGGGTTGAACAGGAAACATTAAGGCAAGCCTAAACTTGGATCATGGCATCACAAAACATGTCCACACCATGACAAAATGCAAGAAAATTACATGCTTAAGAAATTAGGGACTTTTGAGTGAATATAACTAACCATCCTAGGCTTGTGTTTTATTTTAGGGAAGCTATACATACCTATATTATTAATTTACCCAAACAATATTTCTTGAAATAAGCAACAAAATAATGTTGCACCATACTGTACCTCAAGCTCCAAAATTCTGCTGCTACCATTTCTCAACCTGTGAATAAACATACAAAGAGGAAAATGTAATGCTTTTTTCTAAAACCCCTTGGCCAAAAGGAATTTGTGCAACATATTTGAAGGTTTTGCTTTATTTATCATGGAGGATATTCTGGAAGTTTTGTTGGCTAGCTTGAGTCTTTTACAAGTGAATAAGACCAACTGCTAAAATAAAATAAAACACAAAAATTGTTCTGTTTGTGAACAAAATAATAAAGTAAATGACAAGTGGACTGTACTTTCCTGAGAGGAATGGTGTTAATGCAAATTTTTCTGTTCTCTGCTCTCTAAACTTTTTTATAAATCTTTAAAATCTGAAGCGAATTGCAGTCTTATTCTAAATTCTACGCTTTACCGTGTTGTGCTCAGAATTGAAAATGGCATACCAGAGGGTTTTGTTAAAAGGCATCAGGAGATAAGAGGAGCTGTATACATAGGCAATAGTCAAAACAGTAACACAAAATAACTAAGTGTCAAAGTTAAAAGGAAATCCTAAATCAAAGTCAATTAAAGAGAAACTGGTTGGGAAACTTTTAGTGTTTACCAACACACTCGCAAATACTTTTAATTTCTTTTAAGAAAACTTTCCCCAAACCTGGACAATCCAGAAGTCTCAACCAGAGTTTATTATACCTTTGACCCCAAAAGTCAGGCAGTGCATGACCCCAGGCATCACCCATAGCAAAAACCTAACAACCAACTGATACATGTGCCTACAAAAACCAAAATAGTGTTGCAGGAAGTTGCTAAATATTTTAGACCTATAAAATGCATGAAGGGTGGCACGGTGGCGCTGCTGCCTCACAGTTAGGAGACCCGGGTTCGCTTCCCGGGTCCTCTCTGCGTGGAGTTTGCATGTTCTCCCCGTGTCTGTGTGGGTTTCCTCCCACAGTCCAAAGAAGTGCAGGTTAGGTGCATTGGTGATCCTAAGTTGTCCCTACTGTGTGCTTGGTGTGTGTGTGTTTGTGTGTGCGTGCCCTGCAGTTGCCTTGCGCCCTGCCCAGGGTTTGTTTCCTGCCTTGCGCCCTGTTTTGGCTGGGATTGGCTCCGGCAGACCCCCGTGACCCTGTAGTTAGGATTTAGTGGGTTGGATAATGGATGGATGGAAAATGCATGAAATCCATAAAGCTGACATCTGAAATAGACTCAGGGTCTCAAAAAAAGATAAATAAAAAAAAAACAGGTCTTAGAAAACCAAAAATAATGTGGAGAAACATGAATTAAACATAGTAAAGAACAAAAACCATAAAATACCGGTGAAGGAGTTGCCAAAGTGATGCTAAAGTGGCACAGGGCTGGGAAAGACCACAACAAGAAACCCACAAAAGCAAAAGCAGATTCCCACCATGTGCCTGTATGGTTAGACAGTGGCAAAGCCACCATGGGGATTCTTAAAATTAAACAGTGGGTGCAGGGTGCTGTGGATCCATGGGTATTTGAACCTGTTGATTTTGAGGTTTTTGCAGATGTGCCAGAATTTCTTATGTACAATATGGCATTTTTGTTACAATTTTTATAAGTACCATGAGAAACAGTCACAGTCACACAGGCAAGATATTAACCAAATTTCAAGACTGCAAGTGTGAATTCTTCAATGCTAAACATGGCAGAGGAATCCAGACAAAGGAATTCTACCAAATAATATGTCTGATAATAATCTTCTAATTCTATGTGCTTTTTTGTCAGCATTTCTGGAAAAGTGGATCTTACTAAAATAATCATTTTGACTCGTCCATACATGCATTTGTAGCAAATTAAAAAAACATGCTTACTTTGAAATCAGTGCTAGGCTGGCATGTATTACTAAACTAGTGTCATGAGTGGAACACATAACAGGAGCCCCCTGTCTTGTCAAACAGATCTTGCAACTCTTCTGTATTTGTGATCTTTTCACATACTGTAGTTCAGACTCAAGCATGTCATAGCAGAATCAAGGATATAAAACAAGAGGAATTGTGAACAAAAGTAGACCTTCACTTACCTCAGTACAGATAGGCCACATTATACAGATAGGTGCCCGTGAACCTCATGATCATTTACAGTATGTACAGCACATAAACTGTCTTGTGAAATCCTCCTTCCTACCCTTCACTGACTTCATCCAGGAATATTATATCCCTACCTCAACTATCACCCTCTTCCATCAGTGTTCTTTTTCTCCAAAAAGCTGTGGTTCCACTTCCAGTATTTGACCAAATGCATGTATACTGATACATTACCTTTTAAAATATGCTTGTTATTTGTGTTTGCAGTTCCAATAGCATAAAGAGATCTGAACATTGACCCTCATCATTCTCTGCACCAGCTGATAAGTCAAGAATAAATGAAAAAGTATATTTATAGTGGAGAAAGGTTCTTAGTTTATTTGTCCTGTTTGCAGAATTTGGAAATCAGACATGTGCAGGTGAGTTTAAATGGAATTAGTTAGTTTGAGATAAACTCATCTCTCCCAATTCTACAATGGGACCTCCATGGTATTAGTAGCTTTTTCCAATGTTTCCAGTCTCTTTCAATTCCTAGAGCTCATTATACAGTAAGTACTAACCTTAATTATACAACTAAGACTACAACAGTCTGTATACTGAGATTTGCAATTCTGTGCTGCAGATTCTATACCTGCAAAACACACTACCTTTAAGCAAATTATTTGTTTACACACTGTGCAGTAAAGTTCGCAGACCACAGGTTTCACATTTTATTCTAAACATGTTTCCTTTAATCATTTCCATTTCTGTGTCTGACAATTTTAATATGTGAGTTTTAATTTGTAATATCAGACTACTGGAATATTTTGGTCCTGAAAACTTCTCATCACTGCACTCAATCAGATTTTCATTTGGATCAGGCAAGTGTACCAGTTGCAGAATTATACCGTAAAATGTTAATACAACACTCCCCCTCCCCTACTCCTTTAGTATAATATTGATGCAGAGTCACAACACAGGCATTTGTCTTCAATGACTAAAACATAGTGAGGCCTCTAACAATAATAATGTCAGATAATATTAAGGATATATATGCACATGTGATGTAGTTTAGAGTAACATACTGAAGGATGTGGGTTGTCTTTAGAGAAAATTTAGAGAAAAAATTCTTAAAAAGCATTCACACCAGCAAAGGCTGAGAAAAACAAGAAGCTGGTGTAATCATTTAGGAAATACCAAGAAATGTTAGCCGTCATGATAACTCACATCTATCTACTTGGCATCTGCATTGCTCAGTTCTACCACATTTTCACAACTCATAAGTTGAAGTTCACTCCACAATGTCTAATTTCAAACTATGAATCACTATATAAAGATTATTTTGAGATGCTGCCACTGTTCAATCGTGTCATGCAATAGTCCATTTGTAATAAATGAAACTTTAATAATCTTGATTGACCAGATTTTATTGGTACAGGCTCAAATATCAGTCTTGCAATTTATAATTCCCTTTTCCACCTTATGTTTATAAGTGCATCTTAGATATGTTATTGTAACAACATACATACACCCACAGAATATTATCATCATAACCGTAAATCTTCACTACTGTCTGGCACATCAAATCCCTTTGTCTATGGCACCAAGTTTCCAGAGTTAACAAGTTGGTTTATTAATCAGTTGTGCCCCCTTACCACTGTTTAATTTATTATGTATATTTTCAAAATAAATATTGTCCAAGCAGTAGAATTACATTAACAACTCCTGTAATAGGAATTTACCACTGACTAAATATGAGGGATGTTCAAAAAAGTTTCTGCACTTTTTTAACTCTATTTATTGAGAATTTCAAAAAAAAAATTATGAGCACTTTTCTACATAGTCACCTTCCTTTGCGATGCAATTTTCCCAGTCTCGTACCAACATTTTAATGCCCAATTACTACTTCTCCCACCTTCACCATTTCCAGCAAAAATATAAAAGTGCAAAAACTTTTTGAACATCCCTCATACAAGGCCAGCATTTATTTATGGCAAGTTGAGGCCAATGAGTAAAGGCAAATTTTTAAATAATTTAAAGTATTTTATTTATATTGGGGAAAAGGATTCTCTTCCCTCTTTTCTATTCTTAAAGTTTTACCCTGGCTGTTGGCTTTCCTTTCTTTCTTTTGGATGAGAGTTGAATTGAATTTAGTTTTGTTAAGTTTGATTTGTTTGTATGGAATGTAACTTGCTTTTAATAAATTCAATAAAAAAGAATTTTAAAAAAGTATTTTTTTAAAAGAACTGCCAACCATGACAGCATCCATTTTTTAATAATGGTTACATCAGCTAAGCTAAACAAACAAAAAACATCTTGAATAGTTGTCTTCTCCTATTTAAATATTATTTTTAAATAGCCCCAGATCAAACCATGTTTCAAAAAGAGGTAGTTGAATGAAATGCTAGTCAACATACTAAACAAACAACTAAGGTTATCTCCATCCATCAACCAAACCGCTATATCCTAACTACAGGGTCACAGGGGTCTGCCGGAACCAATCCCAGCCCACCAGAGGGCGCACACATACACACACTAGGGACAATTTAGGACCACCAATGCACCTAACCTACATGTCTTTGGAGCAAACTGGAGTACCCAGAGGAAACCCACACAGACACGTTGGAGCACATGCAAACTCCACACAGGGAGGACCCGGGAAGCGAACCCAGGTCTCCTAACTGTGAGGCAGCAGTGCTACCCACTGCACCACCGTGCTGCCCCTAAGGTTATTAGGCAAATTAATCTTTAGTGTTGTCTAATCCGAACTGATACATTTGCTAATAATTTATTACTGTATAGGAATAATCAGGACTAGAGCTAACAAAAAAAAATTAAAAGAAAGACAGATAGAGAAATACCACTCATCAGAAAACTTATATTAGAGCTGGAGAAGGACTGTGATTTTTTCTCACAGTCAGGGCTACATGCATTTTAAGTATGCACACTTGCAGTATATTTCAGTATATTTTACTGTAAATAATTTCAATATTCGATGGATGGATAATTTCAACACCACTTTAGCTCTACTTTTATTATTATATATAATATTCCATTTTTCATAATCCCTCAAATGCCATCACAACAGCCGCAAGTACATCAGCAGTGTTATTCATGTCTCAGTATACCGTAATGAGGTATATATAGAATAGTTGACAGTCATCACAAAACCATTGAAGTTATGAAACACATTCTTATTTCAGCCACGGCACAAACTGGAAATCAACCAACATCAGAAAATAATGAGTTACGATATTTTACTTACTGCAAAAAAATCCTGAAAAAATACATTAAATTAACCATATAGCTTCACCTTTTTTTTTAAAAAAAGTAATTCAATTAACAGTTAAAATGTTTTAAACAGATAACTGCATGTATATTTACCTAATAGTGGCTTAGTTGCCAGTATCAATTTTTTTAATGTGCAAGAATATGTTGTGTATAATTGTATTACCACAGATTCACAATGATGCTGTATTAAAACAGCAAATGTTTGTAACAACATATATACATACACAGCATATTATCAACATATCTTAAAATCTTGACTACTGTAACACAGAAAACATTGTGTGTAGCATGAAAATACTGTAGTACATATGTTTTTTCTAAAATTTCTGATTCACTTTGTTTTCTCATATTTTATCCATTTAATACATTTTATTTACTGCATTTAGCTTGCTGATATAAACACCACAGTGGTCTATGCTTCTAGTCGTTTTTTGACAGGGTTAAATAATTGGCAGCTCAAGTCATTCAAATTTTAAATTATGGTAAAATGTATTTACTTCATAAAAATTAATTGTAATGTATTCATGTATCTAATTTGTTTTACTATATAAGATCTCTTTGTAAACTGTTTGAATTAATTTTAGCAACATATCTTTACAGACATCATAATTATTGTTTGAGAGGCACTCATTTTAATCATTCACCTAAGAACTAAAACAAAGGTATTTGCACAAAACACCACAACCTACTTCCACCTATACTATACTAGACCTCAAAGCCACTTCTGTCAGTCAATGACACCTAAACATGCATTTCTCCCAAGTTAACAAACTTACTTAAAACAATTGGCACAAACTGAACAAACATCTATAATTATATGCTTTGGTATACAGAAAAATTAAGGTGTGTTTTATTCATTTACTTAACAGATGCATTATAGCCTATTTTCTGCACTCTGAATAAAATTAAACAATGATATTATGAGTTTCAGTTGTTCGTTGTTTATATGAATGCTTTCCTAAATCATAAAATATACAGTGACAATAAAAGATTTTAAATAATAATCATACCTTAGGCACATTTGTAATAACATGAGAGTTTCAGGACAAAGAAATGTTTATCTTATCAACAATTGATCTTTTAAGGCATTTCCTTTTCTGGCTACATTTTACACTTAACATTTTCGCGGGCACACACTTGCCATATATAATGCAATCCTGCACAAATGCTGCGCAAAAAAACATCATCTTTAAAGCACCTAGGGTTGTCAACTTTTTTCATAAATGTAATGGTTTTCATTTTAATAATATCTGGAATGGCTTGATAGATTGTCTAAAAATTCGAAAAAAAAGCAGCAGTAACAGGAGACAATTGAGACTACAGACGAAAAGAAATCCGGTTAGACGAAGAAAAAGACGCGTAAGCAAAGCAACCCACACAGAATCGCGCTGAAATGTACAGTACACGCTGACTTTGAGAGCTGCCTAGCACCTTTCTCAGGGGAGATGACACAATATTTTATCGCCTTTCTACCGCAGCAAGAACAGTATATCCCGTCAAACTCACCCATCCCACCATCTCCAACTTCACGGCCACCCACTAATAGACGTACCCGAACCCCCGAGGGAAAAGCAATCAAATGGGTGCGCCTGTCAGTCATCGGACACCAGAAGACGGGTGAAGGTTTGATGTGACCAAACTCTCACAGGGGACTGCCAACTCGAGGAGGTTAGATAGATAGATAGATAGATAGATAGATAGATAGATAGATAGATAGATAGA
>JANRMT010062854.1:129704601-129720323 GCA_026402145.1 Polypterus bichir lapradei | reverse complement strand
TAGATAGATAGATAGATAGATAGATAGATAGATAGATAGATAGATAGTAACTGGTTGAAGGCGATCCGAAAAACATCAGTTAACGGTGCTGCCTCACAGCTTCAGTCGAAATTCCGGCTTAGTCATTACCTGAGTTCAGTTTCACGTTCTCTGTGCCAACACGGCTTTCTGTTTGTGTACGTCGGCTTCTTCACAACTTCCCAAAGATACGCATATTAAGTTGACAGCCGACTCTTAACGTGACCCGCTATAAGTGAAAGTGCACCGGCCTTCATGGCGCTGTGTTCTCTGGTTCCTGCCTCGCAACCACATCACCTCGCAACTGATCTTAGATTAAATTAAAAGCGTCTTCTAAAAATTAAATAAAAAAAAACATTTTCACAGTGGAATATGATCAGCAGAGTTAATTGGATTTAGAACAACTTTCCCACAGAAATTTGTCGCTGAAGATCACTTTGAGGTCTCTAATATCTGGGACATTCAATAGTCTGCTTCAGCATAAGAGGTGTCAAAGTGTGCTGTCGGTAGCTAGGTGCTTCTCAATGTGTAAGATAGTTTACGAAATGTGGTCTTTGAGTTATACGAATGGGCGTGGTTTCAGTCTATTTTGTCCATTTGTTTTACCTGCCGCAGCCTTAAAGACGTGCATGGTTAACTGACTATTCCAACCTGGCACTGTAGGAGCATGAGTGGACCCTATGATGAACTGTCCTTCTATTCATAGATGTTCCCTGCTTAAGCCAGATGTTATAGGCCCTGGCGACAGCTTTGAGAATGTTATGTATCATCCATGCATCTACCTGAATGGGACTTTGCTAAGTGAGCGTGGTCAGTTAAAAGTGACTGTGGAAGATGTCCAAGAAAGGAACTAGTGCAGAATATGGAGGAGAATGAGACAAGCACTTACCTGCATGCTAATAAGCACTTTGAAGGTTTTCCTCCTCTTAAATCTGTCTGTCCTGATATGGTTCATGGAGAGACTCAGAAAGGATCTTGGCATTGATAAGCTAAAGGACTGGGGTAGTGACCGAGGTGTTTTCTCCAAACTGATGGGAGTAAAGAAAGACTGCAAAATGGTATGTGGCTGCAGAAGAGGAGAAGAAAGGAGAGAGGAAAGGGGCCTCACAAAGGAGGCAGCATTAGACAGTGTGATGGTGTTGAGGTTTGGGTGTGGAATGGAGGCACACATTCTGCAGCTATCTGATACTGTAAATAGTTCTTTTAAAGGCCATCAAGTCTAAGTTTATTCTTTCATCTCTCAAAAGCTGGGTTGCTATGTACGTGTGCTTTGGTGTGTGATGTTATGCCTGTCCTCAGCCACAGTTAGCAAGTATTTGCAAAGAGGATACCCACTGTCTCCCAGTAACCAGCAACCAGCTAACACGCCATCCCTTGCCTTCTGGCATACTCTGCAGATGGAGCAGTTGTAAGCATCTAGTGTCATTGGCCACAATGTCTGCCAAAAGTCACTGATGATCAGTTTCTTATCACCTGGACGTTAAGTACCAAGAACCCTTTTTGACAGGTATGGATAGAATAAAGAGACTGGGAGTATACTGTATAGAAATGAGAGTTCCCACCTCTGTAACTACAATGCCAGGTATGCCCAAGAAGGCATGCAAACCAATTTTAGTGTCATGCAAGGCATTGTATTATTATTTGCTTATTTGAACGATGCCTTTATTCAACATAACTTACAACATTAAAGATACAATTGGTTGCATTTCTTTTGTTTATCCAGTTGGATCAAAGGCGGGAGAAGTGACTTGGTCATGGTCACACATTGTCAGTATAGGGATTTGAACCCACATCCTTAGGGTTTTTTGAATGCATGGTGCAATTATAATCTGCTCACTGATTTGGACACATATGCTGAAGCCATATGCATTACCAAAGGACCACAGGAATCCACTGGTGTTGTAGAAACAGAGAGTTCTCAGCAGAAGCACTCTGAGACTAAGGGGAATTTCTGTTGTTTTTAACTTTTCAATTTGTCCGGCACCAGACCATGGAGGGTTATTATTTCACTGCTGGGCAGCATTCATTTCTCTATTAGTTGTTGATTTCTGAGGTAGTCTAAGGGGTTAATGTCCATGTAGCAAAAGGTGATTTAGACCTGCAACTTGAATTCTTGGACGACACTGTCTCAAACAGCATCCCCAGTTGTTTAACATAATTCTCTGGACAGCTGCTATTGTCATTGCTGATGCTAAATGTTCAGTTTAAAACTGTTGTTGACTTTAATTTATTGTTTGATATAAACATTACCCATTTAAATATTCTCAATACTGTTAAATATAATTTCATAAAAGCTTTAAAAATGTGTACATTAGCAATATTTAAACTACCCCAAATCCTAAGCTTTTTGAATGAATATAATGATTTGTGGTTCTAAAACATGCTTCCCACTGCCTTCTCATGTACTAAGCTATTTAGAAAATGAGTGGATGGACAAACATATATTTATATTTGTTATGTTGTGGCCAGGAATCCCCCAAACCTCCAGTCTGCGGTTCAAATGATTGTTTTGTGTCTGTTTTGCTCAATTCCTGTGTTACAAGTGTTATTAACTTTTGTTATATACATTGTGCAGGTGGTACCCCAAGAGGCAGGACCACCTGTCCATTGCTGCCAGGGTCTGTCTTTGGCCTTAAAAAGGTGACAGTTTCCATCAGTCCTGGAGTTTCATTTTGAATGCACTATAATGTTGAGTGCTTCTTGTGATTTTGCTGCGCTTTGTGCCTATTGTATTGTGATTTTCTGTATTTTTGACCATTTTGCTCTGCTTTTTTGCCTAATTAGATTTACAGGTATATTATGACTCTGTTTGGAGCTTTCTTTTTTGTATCAGATCATTTTTGTAAAAATAAACTTTTTATTTTATAAACATCCTGTGTTTGCAAGATGAGATTTTACTGTAAATCCTTCTTAGTTGGCAGTTTTGGAAGTGTTTTTGGAAGTCTTTAGGACTTTGAGCTTCAAGTTCATAACAATGTCGACAGATATAAGTATTTGGTTGGTCAAAAATTGAGTGTGGTTGAAAGGATACCAGTCTTCTCAAAACCACCAACATTAGTAATGAACCTGTTCTCCATCTTGGGGCATTAGTTGCTTCTTATCACACTCCTGCTACCAGTATAATGACATGGGGGTGTGACAGAGTAATGGACATAGCAATATTGGTGGTAGTATGTCCTTAAAAGGACTATTTTGTCAGATGTTCTGTGACTTGACACTCTCACTGCTGCCTTACCCCGAGGCAGCGCATACATACTACCAGCTCTGCCTCGCAGGTCTCACCATGGGGTCAGAGACAGCACCATCTGCCACCTTTGACATAGGCGACATGAGCCGATGCAAAGCTAGAATCCTACTAAAGGCTCGAGCCTATACGCCAATAGGCTTTACCGCAGCCAAAATGCGCAGCACGACCTTATGTAAGTGCTACTCGTAAATGGTCTATCTGTATTCCTCTGTTTCACGCTTTCAAGTGCAACTTTCAGATAGCGCCGCTCCTGAGAAACATGCCCCATAGATCCGGAAAAAAGAGCTTTCAGTATATTTGGAATTGCGTTGTGTATTATGAACGTATTGCTGTTGTTTCTGCTTATTTCTCCGCTGAAATAGTTTTGTGCCCCATGCCTTTATACAATAATGTTCTCAGTCTCAATGACAAATAATTTGCGGTATAGGAAAAAAAGAGCATTGTAATGCTTTGTAACTTAAATGTGGCGACTAAAGACGACAATTTCATTCCAGGAGAAAAATAATAACTTTAGTAACTCCCTTTACCTTCCGTCTTCCTGTTCTTTACTTTTCAGCTTTCATGTACTTCTTTCTTTCTTTCTTTCTTTCTTTCTTTCTTTCTTTCTTTCTTTCTTTCTTTCTGTAGTTTATAAGTCAAGAAAAGAGGAAGTCAACTCAAACAAGCAACTTAACATGATCAGGATATTCTATGGACTTGTGAAAGCCAGCCAGTATTTTCAGAGTATACATTTTACAGAATTACCGCAAATATAAATGTAAATTTGTAAACTTGAGGATAATCAATTGATTTTTTTTTTCTTATTTTAAATATGAATTAGACATTGATTTCATTTTGAGGTGTTTTTTAACTTATGATAATGTAAATGATTTGATTTTTTTCTTTTTGGGATTAGTTGGGTTTTTCTCTATTTTCTCTACACGTGATAGCGTAATTTGTCATTATTGAATAATAAAGTTCAATTGAAAACGGGAAATCCTTTTCTTTCTTTCTTTCTTTCTTTCTTTCTTTCTTTCTTTCTTTCTTTCTTTCTTTCACGGCTCAGATCCTCATTGCTGTAACGTACAGTTGACGGCTAAACGCTGTAAATTTTCCAAATCCCAATCACAATTCTAGGATATTATATCCAGGGTATAAACAAAAAAAAAAGGACCAGAAACACGTAATACTTTTCCACTGTTAGGAGACAATGTTGGACAATGCTCATGCGGGACTCACGGTAGAAAACAGCAACCTGCCAAGGACGGGACGCCAGTCTTTCAAAAAAGACCCATAACCGCCCAATAACAGAGAAACCATTCACACCAACCGTGAAAGGAACCGACATATTTATTTCGACCTCTACTATATAAAGAAATTAACTCCTTGCCCCCAACCTTTTGCTGCATAAATGTCTTTTTTTCTAGTGGTGATAAAATGGTATGCTCAAACGTTGAATAATCTGAGCTCAGGAATTATAACAGTAATAAAATATGTTTGCTGCGTGCCGTGGTTCCTGACTCTGAAAAGGTTGAGAACCCCTCAACATTTTACTGGACTGCAGTGGCAAGCTGAAAATTGCACAGCAACGGCAATATTTGGGAAATAGATTGACAGATCGATTGGTGTAATCATTGAGTCAATACATTCGTACCAGGTGTTCGGGCTCATTAAGCAAAGCGTGGTATATAGGAATATATGCTTCAGTCAGAGCATGATCGCAGGAAAACGTGCACAGTCCGTTAATTAAGCAAGACACGCGGCTCTGAATGCGAGACAGCAAAATATTTATTGCTTCAACGTGCAATGGATCATCTGTTTATTTATTTTAAGCGCCACGATGTAGCAATTTAATTATAGATGAGCACATGCAGTGTGAACGCATGGTTTATGTGGGTTTTCTTGGCAATCCAAATTTAAAGTGCATGCGCGTGTTGGGGTAATACTACAAATTCGAAACATGTTGGTGCAGATGCGCCAAATGGAGATGTGAGTGCCCATCATAGAGGGGAAAAAAGCGTATTGGGCGACAGGGTGGCGCAGTTAGGAGACCTGAGTTCGCTTCCCGGGTCCTCCCTGCGTGGAGTTTGCATGTACTCCCCGTGTCTGCGTGGGTTTCCTCCCACAGTCCAAAGACATGCAGGTTAGGTGCATTGGCGTTTCTGAATTGTCCCTAGTGTGTGCTTGTTGTGTGTGTGTCCGGAGGGGGTTGGGGGGGGTGGGGGATGGGGGGGTGTTTCCTGCCTTGCGCTCCGTGTTGGCTGGGTTTGCTTCCAGCAGACCCCCTTGACGCTGTAGTTAGGATATAGCGGGTTAGATAATGGATGGATGGAAAAAGCGTATAGTAGTCGAGTAATTTTAATTTTGGAAAGCCTGTTTGTTTATGTATTCTTTATGGATATCACAGCTCATGTTCAGCTAAAAAAAATCAGATTCAAAGACACATTTCATTGATTTATTTTGTGCTAACACATTTATAGCTTTTAAACGGCGTCGCAGCATGAGTTTCAAAAAACAGTCATTATTTCATATAGACTGATGGACTGACGTCCTATTTAGCGCAGCTTTCCGGCCTTGCATCCAATGACCATCAAATGTATTAAGTGGTTTTCAGAGGGAGGTGTTATTTCGTATAGCTCCTATATTACTGATCAATTTACATGTATATTTGCACAGTACAAACAAAGAGTTAAATACATTTTGTTACAACTAACTCATCATTTTCAAGAGACTTTATCATGTTACTCACATGGGCACCACATATTTAGACTAAGGTGAAATGAGGCAATGTTCAGTAAGCCAGCAGAGAGATGTGAGTCTGTGATCTTGGTAGCACTACTGATTTAATTCAAGATAGAAACAACTTAACATAAGTGGTAAACTTTGTTTTTCTTATAACTGTTTTAAATATTAGTCCATTCTTCCATTTTGCAAACCCACTTAATAAAATCATGGAGTTTGAAAGGGCAAAGGCTTTTCCTAGCAATATGAGCAGAAAGTGGAAAAAAGTACTGTATTTGATGCTAGCCAGGAGCAGGGAACAGTGAAAAATACTGCAGTTTATATTGTTAATCAGGGCTGTTCTGAGGTATCACATAAAGTACTTAAATGTGTCTTCCATAGCATACAAAATTATCTCATCTTCTAAACCTAAACATCTCTATAATCTCCCTTTAATTGCATGGATTGTCACATCTGAACTGCATTGTACTACAAGCTGTTTTTGGGTAATCTTCATGAATTGCAGAGCTCTTAACCTATAGACTCTTCAGTGAGTGCTCAAAGCCACCAGTTTTTTTGTTTTTTTTTTTCCATTTTTTTGTCTTGTTACCCATTTTGTGGCCTGGCCCTTTCCAAATCCCAGTTCAAGATGATGTTGGTCTTTTTAATTTGCTATTCTCTGGGCTTCAGTATACTACCTGTATTAACTTTCCTCATCTTTTTTGTTGCTGGATTGCTAATAACTATGCTGTAGTTGTTATACTGAAGAGCTCCACATAAAGACACATTCAGAGTGTTTTTTTACAGTTCAGTCTCTCTCTTTATTTGTCCCTCACAGTGTGGATTTGACAAAATGTTCAAAAATGTTTTTGGTTAAATTGCTTTCTGAATTCAGTTTGAGAGTTAGACTTTATTGGATATATGGCAGCATATCAGAGTGTATGTACAGTAAATAAAATAGAACTTACTTTTCTTAACAGAAAAGAGAAAGCAGCGTATAAAGCATATAAATCCCAGATGTTCAAGAAAGGAAATAGTTCATGAAAAGAAATGAAAAGTAATTAATTAATGAAAAACATAAAATTAACAAACACTTAAAACATTTAGCATCTTTATTCTTTCACAAATCAATAAAATGTGATCCTTGTGTTTGATATAAATAGCTTTATTGTAAAGAACACCCATTCTCTGATCCAGCATATTCCAGTTCAGTATCCCAGGGGACAGAGTCCAAACTGTGAGTACAAAGCAGAGGCCAGCTCTGGATGGGGTGTCAGTCTGTTGCTGGGCGTACTCAGGCTAACTGGGCCAGTCTAGAGGCACCACTTAACGTAATGCATGCATCTTTGAAATGTGTCAGGAAAACTGGAGTAGCTGAATGAGAGCATAAATCAACATGCAGAGCTCATGCAGACCTCACAGTGACAGTGCGTAGAACTGGGTTAGAACATCTGGAGTTATAGAAACATGACACTAACTCTGCCATTATGACATCCCTGAATAGAATTAGCTTTTATTTAAAATGCTATACCTAGTCAACAGTCAGCATAATTAGGTTTATGCATGGACCCCTCTTGAGGTTTAACCCTCTCAGATTTATTTGTCCCTCCTTGGATATCAGACCCCTCTTTTCAATTTTTTTTTCACCATGTCAGAACAAAAGTTGTACCTATTACGAGTACAGACCCTGTAAAACAGAAATAATGCATGAGCTAACTGTAGAACTGATTATGAGAGTGTTTTTTATAGTGAGAATGATTTAAGTTAGGGCATTTTCATCATTGTTTATTCATTGTCCATTACAAGCTCACAGGGTATCAGAACTTGTCCAGGAAGAGTTGGTCATAAAGCAGGAACTAATGCAAGATTGGAAGGATATTTTCATATTTGTTTTACTTTACTCCCTTTAAAGAGAATATATTTCAGAAAAATGTACAAAAGTACAATTAAAAACAGCTTGGTATGATTAATGCTGTTGGGTTATTGATCCAGCATCCTGGGTTGGAATTTTGTTCCTGGTTGTTGTCAGTGTGGAGTTTGAATGTTCTCTCCATGTCAGCATGGATTTATCTACCACATTCTCAAAGATATGTGTATCTGGCTGATTCTCAATTTAAACTGGACCTCTCTGAATTCAAATGTGAATGTGTTAGGGAGATAGCCCTATGATAGACTGGCCTCTTATCCAGTAAACACTGCAATCCCATGACCTTGAATTGGATTAGGCAGGTATGGGAATATTCTGCTATGTTATATTAATACCATTGTCATAAAGTTACTCTGTGGATAGAACAGGAAACACTGATATGTATTGAGGGTGAGTTGGTAAGAGTAAGTCTAGCGGGAGGCACAAAACCAAGCCATCTATTTATATGGAAAGAATCTCATTAGGGTTAAGTATTGTAATTGACCATATTTACTATAGAAGCCTAACAAACCTTATACAAGCAGGGAGCTTTTCTAATTTTAGATCTATTTCAGTGTTAAAGTGAAAGTTTAACAAAGCTTTCTCAGTTCACAACTGGCCTCAGTAAAATTAAAACCTGGATGGAATATAACTATTTTAAAACTAAACTACAAAAAAACTGAAATGATGCTGATTGGACCTAAAGCTCAGGTTAGAAAATACACTCCATTTCAGTCACTGTTGGTGATAATGTCTTCAGACCTTCTTCTGATCAGTATCTTGGTGTCATTTCTGATACCTCCCTTTCTTATTCTACCCAGATAAACAACTTTAAGGAACAAAGTTCTGTTACTAACCTGTAAAGTTTTAAATGGCATTGTTCTGGACTACATCAGTAACCTCCTCCATCACTACACTCATGCTCACATACTAAGTTCCACAGATTCCAGCATGCTCATTGTGCCCCAAGCTAACTTCTGCTCTATGGGTGACAGGGCCTTCAGCAGCATTGATCCCACACTTCAAAACTTCCTCCCTAAATTAATGAGATCAGCTGACTTTATTCATTCTTTTAAAAAACATTGTAAAACTCATTTATTCAGGAAGTTGTGTAACTTCACCTGATATTCAGACTCTTCTTTTAGTTAATCCTCTTTTTCCGGAAGCTCTGGACAACTTGCATTTGTATCACAAATTATGTTAGTTGTTCAAAGTTTTCTTGTAGTATTTGTATTTTGGTATTTTAGTCTGGTTTATTGTCTTTTACTCTAATTTAAAGGTTTGTGTGTCTTGTTTTTATCTTTATTTAATGCTTTATGTGGATATTATTTGTGTCCAATGTTGTATAATTCCTTGTTGTTCATTCTGAATTTCTGTGAAGCGCATTGAAAATAAGGAAAGGTACCATATAAAAAAAATGCAGGTGATGTCCTGGTTGCCTACAGCCTTGAGATTTTTTCCTGTTTCTGGGACATTGATCGCCATATACAAAGACTGACTAGCACATTGAAGACACATAGAACAAGCTAAGGTGCAAAAGTGTGCATTTATTAACAACAATGAAATCAGTGTTCAATAAGTGCAGTGCTAATCCTTCCAATAAATAATCTTCTTTAAAAACAGTGCCTTGAAGTTAAAATCAGTAAATAGATCAATAAATAGATCCATTTAAATACAGCATGTTAAAATCAACAATAAAACAGAATTGGCTATTCTTTCTTTTTTGCTGAGCCGGCCAGTGTGTCTTTCTTGATACCCTCTGCCCTGCTCTCCCTTCAGGTCTTCTCAGTAGGACTGAGATGCCGGCAAATGAGGTCAACATTCTTTAGCCTTCCTCCCAGCCATTTCAGCCAGTCACCACTGCAGCATTCTCTTGATCTACCACCATCCTCCGGCATCTGTAGGACAACCCTGGGATTGCACAACCGCTCCTGCTCTTACAAATGCTCAACACAAGTGATTCCCCCCGGAGTGCCATTCCTCAAGCTCCACTTGGGGACTTCCTTCTACCTTGGGTCCTCTTCATCTCACTGACTTGATTATTATAGAGGATTCCTGTATGTTTTCAGGGACTGGTGTCCAATGGCATGCTGCTAGAAGATAACAGAACCATACACACATGCACTCTTTAGTTCCTTATAATCACAGTGTAAAATAACCAGCTGAGGTAAAATGCTTGGAGTTCTGTTAAAGATTGTGAGGGCAAAAAGTGTTCATGCAGAAGAAGGATCTATATGATCAGAACCCAGAGAGGTATAATAGCCTGAGACCATTTGAGTGTTGTTAGAAAGGCTGGAGATATCCACCCTGGCTAGTGTTCACCCATTAGCCTAAAGTATTAAGGTTATCAGGATGGGGATGAAGTACAAACTATTGCCATAGGAAATATTGTTTCTGGTGGTTTCAGGTCCTCTTAGGGTAAACCTAATCTATCATATAACTCCTGAATGGGGATATTGATGGCAAATGGCTGCTTGTGTTATCAGTCAGAAGAAGAAGCAGTAAAAGGCCAAGACCCAGCCTGTCCTGGTGGCACTAAGTGATTGTGACATTTTAATACACATTTTGCCACACACATGACCATTGTTTTTCTCTACTGCAGTTCAGAGTTAACAATATATAGAGGAAAGATTTGGAAGGTACACAACAGCATAGTTATTTCTGCTTCAGTCCCTAGGGCAGAAGAGGCCATCCAGTCAGAACATGCCTGAAGATAACAAGCCTGATCTCCACTTCATCCTCATCCAGTTTCTTGTCCATATCTGACCCTCACCTGGAATAAATTATCAATTGACATCTAAGCCAAGACACATGTGTTGTTCTAATTTGCACTATGTTACCTTTTTCCCATTCACAGTGATTGGCCAGTGGCAACTTAACTTTTCTTGGTATTCATGTTACTCACCTAACATTGTGTAGGTCCCCCTTGTGTCATCAAAATAGCTCTGACCTAACAAGGCATAGACTCCATGAGACCTGGAGTATATATATGCTAGTCTGGTACCACGGTATTAGCTGTAGATCTTTTAAGTCTTGTAAGTTGCAAAGTGGAACCTCCATGGAGTTGACTTCTTTTCCCAGCACATCCCACAGATGCTCAAATGAATTAAGATCTGCAGAATTTGGTGGCTAAGTCAACACCTTGAACTCTTTGTCATGGTCTTAAAATCAATCTTGAACAATGTTTGCATTGTGGCAGAGTTTATTAACCTGCAGAAAGAGGTCACTACCATCAGGGAACACCATTTCTATAAAGAGGTATACATTGTCTTCAATAGTCTTTAGGTAGGTGGTATGTGTCAAAGTAACATCTACACAAATACCTGAACTCAATGCTTCTCAGGAGAATGTTGCTCAGAGCTTGTCTTTTTCCCGTAGTGCATCCTTTTGGTATCACATCTCAAGGTAAAAAATGGTGCTCTCAGCAGTGAAATGGGGTCAGAATGTGTACTCTGACAGGTCTGTGGCTATGCAGCCCCATACTCAGCAAGCTGCAATGCACTGTGTGTTTGACATTATTATCTCATGGCCAGCTTTAACTTTTTCAGCAATTTGTGCTGCAGTAGCTCTTCTGTGGGATCAGACCAGACGGGCTAACCTATACTTCCCACCCACATAAATGAGCCTTGAGCCCCCATTACCCCTCTCACCAGTTCACCAGTTTTCCTTCATTGGTTCATTTTTGGTAGGTACTAAACACTGAATACTGGAAACACCCTACAAGACTTGCCGTGTTTGAAATGCTAAAACATAGATATCTAGCCATCACAATTTGGCTCTTGTTAAAGTTGCTCATGTTTGCTTATTTTTGTTTCCATCACATCACCTTCACTTTCTGCCTAATATATCCCACCCCTTGACAGGTACAATTTTAACAAGATAATCAAAATTATTTACTTAACCTGCCAGTGGTTTTAATATTTTGACATTGCAGAGATCATAAAGGTTTGGAGCACCTAGATGAAGCAGTGTGCAATCCTTTCAGACATAAGTTAAAACATAGGCTGAAGTCTTCATGGTTGTGGAGCCAGTTTTTACAATGACAAGGTAAAAGTGGTGGGTTCAGGAGGGCAGGAACTGGAAGTCACATTATAGGTGGTCTTTCTTCCACTTTGCAGATCCAATCATTCGTTCTGCAGAGGGAGGAAATGCATTAAGTGCATATATATAAAGGTCCTCTTAGGGTAAAAAAAAAAAATATATATATATATATATATGCTAGTCTGTCTTCATCCCTCTTGCATGTTGTTAAAGGTTACTAAAAGTATGTTCTAATATCTTAACTTTGGGGGGGGGGGGGCACTGGCCAACCTTGAGTGAGCCCACAAAGTGATCATTAAAAAAACACAAGGGTCTGGAGCCTGTCTTGGCTAATTAATTTAACTTGTACGTCCACATGTGTTACTTTTCACACTGACCGGGATTTATAGAGCGGAAGAACGTGAAAGTTGGGGAACGCACAGATTTATGCATCTGGATTTTTTTGTGGGTACGAACATTTCCGCTTTTGTGCTTACGCCATGTTTTAGTGTGAATTCTACGCACGGTGTTATGCATGAGGCCCCTGATCAATTTGATATTTTATGTACCTGGAATTCTAACATTCTTGGCAGAATTATAGAAGCAAATTAGCAATGCTTCTATGGTCCAGAGGTGGGACTGAGTATTAAATAAGACACTCCTGTAATTAAAAATGATAAACAACCATGGTTTCTCAGACACAAATTTGGATGTGGTACAGTCAAAATGTGGGAATAACAAGGGAAGGTATGGACATATTAATAGAGCACAGACCTAAGCTCATCCCTGGCCACATGATGATGCTTACCGTTTTATCTAGTGAAAATGCTCAGGTGAACTAAATACTGATTACCACTAGTTTCAGCCATATGATCTTCACCTTAGTGAGCTGTGTGCCACAACAAAGTGTTATAGTTTTTTCAATTACTTTGACACATGTTTTAATTGATAATTAATGTTTGCAAAACAGTTCATCTTACTTCCACACCATTACATCACTTGTGCAAAACAGACTGTTATATGTCATTGTCTCCTGCAAATTTCAATATGTTTAATAAGTATATGCAAATTGTATTATACAATTATCATCATTTGATAACTCTTAAATGCTTAAGTCTTGTTGATCAAAATGGATCCTGTATCACTGTTTCCAGTGAATTAGTCTCATCAGCAAAACTTTGTATATATGCAATCATTGTTTAAGTCAGTACATACAAAATAATTCAACAAACCTTTATAATATGACACGAAAATATTGCAGACATTGCAGTGATATGGTATTGTTTATGGTATGTCTGATATTGCAACGTCAGTCACAGGAAATGATGAACTACACTTATGAAGGGGGTTTATTGTATCATAGCTCAACGAATTGGGTTGGGCATACTATCAACTTCACAGGTGTACTTCATGCACTACACTATACATTAGAAAACATTCAGTCTGTAGCAGGACTCTAACAGAGCTGCTACAATGCAAGAACCAGTGCAGGAAAATTTTGGACAGGAACAAAAGTCTGCCCATGGAAGAGGAAGAAGAGGAAGGGAATAAGAATGTGCAGTGGAGCTAGCATGAGGGGACGATAACATGGCAAAGGGAGAGGCAGAAGAGGTCAAGGTCATCAATTTGTCTCAAATGAAATGAGAGCAACAATTGTGAACCATGTGATCAACCATGGCCTTACAATGGCAAAGGCTGGACAAAGAGTACTGCCTAATTTCAGATAGTGGACTGTGTCCTCCATCATTCAATCATTTCTGAGGGAAAACAGGTGTATAATCACATACAATTATATTGTGACTTCAATGTTGCACATTTACTGCTATTATTTTACAAGAAAGTAAGTAAATACATTCATTAATGTATGATGCAGGATGGAGGATCTGCTTCATGCTGGTGGAAGGAGAGAAGTTTTCACACTGCAACAGGAAGAAGAAATATGCAACATTGTGATTTCCAATTATTCTATTAGACTTCAGAAGATCCAGAGTGCCATTATAGAAGATAATGGCATTTTTCATATTCTGTCAGCCTCCCTACAATAAGTAGAGTAGTGAACAAACATCAATTTACAATGAAACAACTGTACAAGGTACCTTTTGAAATAGCAGTATTATATTGGACAATATACAGGGTGATCCCAAATGAAGTAACACATTTCTCAAGGTCATTGCATGAGGAGGATGGGTACAACATTGAGCATTGAACATCTAGGCTATCCTCGGAATGTACAAACACCTGAAAACATCCAAGCTGTAAGGGCATCAATTTTACAGTCTCCTAGACATTCACTGCGCAAACATGCTTCCAATACGTCTTTGAAGAGGATTTTGCATGAGGACCGTAAATTCCATCCATACATTAGATGATAGTGCAGGAACTCACTGAGAGAGACTGAAAAAGCCACAGAGAGTTCTGCGTGAACATTCTGCAAACTGTTCATTGAGATGTCATTGTCATGTGCAGCGACGAGGCACATTTCCATTTAAATGGTTGTATAAATAATTAAAACTTTAGCTATTGAACTGAAACCAACCATCGTGAACTTCATCAGAGACCCAATGAGCGTGTTACAGTTTGGTACTTGTTGTAGAATTTGGCATTGTAGGCACTTTGAGTTTTTTGAGGAGGGGGGAGCAACAGTCACCGTCACTTCAGAATATTACATTAAAATGCTAGAGAACTTTCTGCAGCCCCAACTGGAAGAAGTGGATCTGGTGGATGCCTGGTTTCAACAGGATGGAGCAACAGCTCATACAGCGCGGAGATCCTTGCAATTTTTGCGGGAGATATTTTCCCTGTGCAGCAACGTCGGGTAGCCTTCACGTTCATCTGATCTCTCTCCTTGCAATTTCTTCTTGTGGGGCTATCTTAAGTCGAAGGTATACTAAAACCAACATCAAAACCTTGAAGCCCTCAAGGATGCTAATCGCCATGAAATCGCCGCTATTCCCCTTGAAATGGCCGAACAAGTCATGTGAGTGTTCAGAAATCGTCTCGAAGAGTATATTGCTAATTATGGCCACCACCTTGAAGACATCATTTTTAAAACACAGTGAAAAAAATCTAATTTGTATACCCCCCTAATGAAATTTATTTTATCTTGTAGCGTTTTTGTAGAATAAATGTTTGAAATGTGGTACTTCTTTTTGGCTCTCCCTTTATATTTCTGTAATACCATATCTTTACTATAGGATGTACTGTGGTTGCTATAGAGAATATGGAACAATAAAAATTTAATGTAGCTGTATGCTTTCCATTTCCATCTCCACTAATCATTTTATTTATTCTTGGTTGCAGACAGCAGTGGAACAGGAATCAAGTGAAATCCCTCACAGGTTTTTGTTTGTGGATGAAGCTGGTTTTAACTTGATCAGGAGCAGGAGACTTGGCCTAAATGTAATAGATCAACAAACAACAGTAGATGTCCAATGCCAGTGAGGAGGCAATATTGCAATGTGTGCAGCCATATCAGAGAATGGCGTGGTCACACATAGAGCCATGTTTGGGTGTAAAATTCACTTAAAGTAGTGAGAATGTTAAGAATGTGTCATGAAATGTACAAAAGCAATATGTACAGAACTGTAAAAAAAGCAGGATAGATGGCAAATTAATTTCTGTCTAACCAATAAAAGAAAATTCACATATTGTTGAATTTTATACTTCAGACTTATTCTTCATCCACTAACTGCGGACAGATACAAATGAACAAATGATGTAACTTAGCAAGTATGGTCCGGAATGCCATAGGCAGACAAACAGACAGACAGACAGACAGACAGACAGATAGATAGATAGATAGATAGATAGATAGATAGATAGATAGATAGA
>JANRMT010062854.1:129683651-129694934 GCA_026402145.1 Polypterus bichir lapradei | reverse complement strand
TATCTATCTATCTATCTATCTATCTATCTATCTATCTATCTATCTATCTATTGTAAAAGACTGAGAAGAAGACAGCAAAAAGGTTTGGGGTTTTCCGGCCCCGTATATTGTAGACGATCCACAATAAATAAAGAAAACTGGTCAAAAAAATATAAACTAAACAGTTCATATACGCGACGCCGAAACATGGCGTCGGCGGCCATTTTATGAGGGAGGAGCCGGAAGTGGAGGAATGCTGGGAAGGAGCCGTGAGGGAGGATGGGATTGATGACGTCAGGACAAGATGGAGGAGGAAGGGCGGAAGTAACGTACTGCGGGCAAGCCCGGCTTATGGTGGCGGAGCGTCTCTTTTCCTGAAAGAAAGCAGAGGGAGAAAGTTAGTACCCCGCCATTCCCTGCCGGCGAATGTCTCTCCAGGTGTGTTAAAATCCGTCCGCGGTCTCCTACTCACGCGTGCGTGACAGGATTCCCCCCCTTAGCCCAAGACCGTCAGGTCGGGCGGACCTAACCGAGAGGTTGTGGATACGAGAGAGGGCATCGGCATTGGCCTGAAGGGTGCCCTGGCGATAAGTGACGGTGAACTTATAGGGTTGTAAATCCAGAAACCACCTGGTGACCCGCGGATTCGACTCTTTATGTAGGGACATCCACTGAAGTGCAGCGTGATCAGTCACCAGAGTGAATTCGCGACCCAGCAGGTAATAACGGAGATGGGTCACCGCCCACTTAATGGTCAAGGCCTTCCTCTCCACTGTCGCGTACCGGGTCTCCTGGTCCATCAGTTTCCAGCTTAGGTACATCACGGGGTGTTCGACACCATCGACGCTTTGGCTCAACACGGCGCCCAGGCCTGTGTCTCGGTCTGGAGAATAAACGGGAGCCCAAAATCGGGCGTCCTCAATACAGGTGCCATTGTAAGGGCCTTTTTCAGGTCACTGAATGTGTGTTCCGCCTTGTCATTCCACACCACATATAAGGGAGCGCCCTTCTTTGTTAAATTGGTCAACGGTGCGGCCCTTACGGAGAAACGGGGCACGAACCGGCTGTAGTACCCCGCTAACCCCAAGAAAGCTTGCACCTGCCTCTTGGTATTTGGACGGGGCCATTCCAAGATGTCTTTCATTTTTGAACACTGTGGTCTCACCTGTCCCCGTCCCACGAGGTAGCCTAAATACTTGGCCTCCTTCAAGCCAAAAAAACACTTTCGAGGGTTTATGCGGAGGCCGGCTCTAGCTAGTGTCGTGAGGACAGCAGAGACCTGCAATAGATGTTCCTCCCAGGTGCCGGAATAGATGACGACGTCATCCAGGTAGGCGGCACTATAGGACTGGTGGGGTTTCAGCACTCTATCCACCAGACGTTGAAAGGTTGCGGGGGCCCCGTGCAGCCCGAATGGAAGGACCTTGTATTGCCAGTGTCCACTAGGGGTGCTAAAGGCCGTTTTTTCTTTTGCGGATTCCGTTAAGGGAATTTGTCAATACCCTTTCGTCATGTCCAGAGTAGTCAAGTATCGAGCCGTACCCAGCCACTCAAGGAGGTCATCAATGCGGGGCATCGGGTAGGCATCGAATTTGGACACCTGGTTCAGACGTCTGAAGTCGTTACAAAATCTCCAGGAACCGTCTGGCTTGGAAACGAGGACGATAGGGCTGGACCAGGGGCTATGGCTCTCCTCAATAACGCCCATATCCAACATTCATTGCACCTCTAATTCCACTTCAGCGCGTTTTACCTCTGGGAGTCTATAGGGTCTCTCCCGGACGATTACACCGGGTTTTGTGACTATGTCATGTGCAATCAGCGAGGTCCGGCCAGGCGACTCGCTCACTACTTCGGGATGGCTCGGATCACATGCGTTAACTCCTGCAGCTGTTTGGGGTTTAGCTCATCACCGAGGTTAAGGGCAGTCGTGCATGAGAAGAGGGAGAGGGACCTATGGGAGTCGGGAAGCTCCTCCCGATCTTTCCAGGGTTTCAGTAGATTTACATGGTAGATCCTCTCAGTTTGTCGACGATTGGGCTGTTTCACCAAATAGTCTACCAGTCCCTTTCTCTCCTTAACCTCGTATGGCCCTTGCCAGTGAGCGAGCAACTTGGAGTGGGAGGTAGGAACGAGCACCATAACTCGGTCCCCCGGGCGGAACTCCCGAAGGACAGAGTTGCGGTTGTAACACCGGGCCTGCGCTGCCTGCGTACGAGTCACGTGGTCCTTTAGGAGGGGCCTGATTTTTGTGAGCCTGTCACGTATTTGCGCCACATACTCCAATACGTTAGAGGAGGGAAGGGCCTCAGCTTCCCAGCCCTCTTTTAGTATATCCAAAATTCCTCGGGGTTGTCGCCCATACAACAACTCAAAAGGGGAGAAGCCCGTAGAGGCCTGAGGTACCTCCCGGTAGGCAAAAAGCACGAGCGGGAGGAGCTGATCCCAATTCCTACCGTCTGCGCTGACTACTTTGCGGAGCATCTGCTTAAGCGTCTGGTTAAACCTCTCCACCAACCCATCTGTCTGAGGGTGATAGACAGACGCTTTCAGGTGCTTTATTCTGAGTAATTTGGCCACCTCCCTGAACGTATCCGAGGTAAAGGGTGTACCCTGGTCCGTGAGGACTTCTTTGGGTATACCCACTCTAGAAAACAAATTAACTAATTCCCGTGCGATGTTTTTTGTGTTAGCGGAGCGCAGGGGAACCGCCTCTGGGTATCAGGTGGCGTAATCCACCATAACCAATATGTATTTATAGTCACGGTTTGAGGGCTCCAAGGGTCCTACTAAGTCGACCCCTATTCTGTCGAAGGAAATGTCGATCAGGGGTATAGGGACGAGAGGAGCGCGGTCCCTTCTGGGAATCTGGCGGGTCTGACATTCCGGACAGGATTGACAGAAGCACCGGACCTCCTCGTTAATCCCAGGCCAGTAAAAACGGAGCTTGATCCTCTCCAAGGTCTTTTCAGCCCCGAGATGGGCGCCAAGGAGGTGAGCGTGAGCTAATTCGCATACCTCCCGCCGGAAGGTACGCGGAACTAGCAGCAACTTCCGCACCTCGCCCTCGTGGGTCGCCACCCGATACAGCAGATCATTTTCCAGCACAAAAAAGGGCTCGCGTGGTGTGGAACCGTCGGCTTGTGAGCTGTTAGGCCAAACCACCGCATTCTGGGCAAACCGCAGGGAATCATCGTTCCACTGCTCCCTCTTAAATGAGGCCGGCGTGGACCAAAATTGGTGATCCAAGCTATCTAGAGGGTCTTGTGACCTGGACACCGGGAGAGTTCCCTGGCTTGTCCCTTCCCCGGCGGATTCTTCCGGGTCAGGGTCCGTCGCCGAGGATGTGTTCTCCGAGGAGCCAGCGCCACACAGGTCTGCTCCAGTGCATGGCGTGGAGACCACAGGTGGGGCGCCTTGCCCCCTCATAACCATATCCAACGAGGCCCCGGGAGCGGTGTGTGTCTTACCGCAATTTGTTTTCGACCAGTCCTGTCCCAAAATCACCGGATAGGGGGGTTCGGGCAACACAGCGACCATCAACTTAGTTAAGTCCCCCTTCCAGGTGATATAACATTGTGCGGAACGATATGACTTGGTCCCTCCATGCACACAAGTGACTTGTAGGTGATGTTTCAGCCACTGTCGCGGTAACACATAACGGCGAGCCACAATGGTTATGTTGCTGCCGGAATCAAACAAAGCCACCACCGCGTGCCCATTTAATAACACCACTCCCGTGTTTGGACTCGCCAAGGGATGCGACGGGGTACAGTACCTCTCCGTTGTTGCCCAGGTGCAGTCCATCGGCTCCGCAGCTACGTTCAGGGGACAGGTTCCGCTTATCACAGACTTACTACTTGTGGCTTGCGGTACGAAGCGGCGCAATGTGAGCAGAGTTCTGGTGCTCCCATCGTTCCCTTGCTTTTGTGCGCCATGCGCTGGAAAAATGGACAAAATTATGTCTCTGGAAATAATGTTGATGGAGTACAAATGCCTCACCACGTAGTAAATATCAGGGGAGATGGTGCTTGCTTATTTTCATCTATAGCTTATTTAGTGCATGAAACTCCATCTTTAGCGGTACAGATTCGGGCTGACATTGTACGACTTTGGACAGGCACCCGAGGGGATAAAAAAACTTAGGTTTTCGGGAGATGTTATGAATGGGCACTTTGATGTTCTCATTCCCTACACTTACATGCCTGATGTACACATGGAGCGCACACAAATTGAGGATAAAAGTTGGCCGCCTTAAAAGACGAGTGAGCCTAGTAATAATATGATATTTGTAACGTCTAATATGTCTTATTTTGTCTAATATATTGGGTAATACGAGTGTAATGGTGACTAAAGGGTGTTATTTCATGTCTAGAGGGCTCTAATAATGTTAAAAAACATATTTAGAAGGTTGTAAACAGGTTTTCTATACTCTTAACTGCGAAAATATTTGATTTATAAATAAAGAATCCTACTTCGCGAAAATTCATTTATCACGGTAGAGTCTGGAACGGATTAACCGTGATAAACGAGGGTTCACTGTAGCATAGGTCTCTGTTCCAGCCTCAGAGTAAGCAGTTACAAAAAAAAAAAGTCCTGATAACTAGTGAGGTTTTATAAAATGTCAAAATATTGGTTTAAAGAAACACAACATTCTCAAACTAGCTTAGTCCAATTCAAGGTCACCTGGGGCTGGAGAGTATCGCAGCAGCACTGGCGGCATGACTGGACATGTTTGATACATCACAGTGTCCACTCAGACACCCATGATTACACTCATTCAGACCCAATTTGGAAACAACAATGAAGCTAACACTCACATCAGGATGTGTCAGGAAACGTGGAATATCAAGATGAAAACACTTGCAGACTCGAAGAAATCAGATGGATGTTTAAAATGTAACTTTGGGGTAATTGATGTAATTTCTGGAATCCTACCTGGATATTTTATCAGCTGTAATCCTGTATTCTCAGGATTCTCTTATGTGATAAAGTACATTCATTATGAAGGATACCTGGTAACTGCAACAATGGACTCAAGGGAGCGACAGGGAATCCTGGGGGCAAATTCTGCCGAATAAATCAAATACTTTGAATAGGTACAGATGGTCACAAACAAATGTGAAGACAAATGGCTGTAGAAGACCTCACCAGATGCCAGTGATGGTTGGCATCTCTATCTTAATGTGAGCTGGAGTCTGCCCAGGCACCCCATCAAGGTGAAGAAGGCAGTGCTGCCTAAGGACAAGGTGTTTACTTATCCAGATAACGCTCTTTACTTATAACTGAGACTGCAGTTTAAAAATAAAATGATATCTTTATTATAAATTTCGGCTGCTACCATTAGCACAAAAAACAGAATGCAAAGAAGAGAGGGTACCCCATTATCTTTTTTAGCATGCTGCTTCAGGAATTAGCCTGCAGTTTAGGCTCAGCAGGCATATTGAGAGATCCCTTTCACGCTCACACTGAGTTTAATCAAGACAAGGCTCACTTAGGGTAAAACAGGTCTCTTGGAACTACGCTTTGGCTGCTCCGTAATTTATGAGGATATTGGGATTTGGGGTGGGAAGGAGGAATAGAATTAACCCTAAGGTTTTGATTTTATTATACAGTCGAAATTACTGCTGCATGTGTTGTTTTCGCAATGCAGCATGGCACCAAATTTTACGACTTAAAAAAAGTCTGCAAATGTCTCTCCCTCCCTTCTTCCTTTCCAAATACCAGTCAGCCTATTTCAATTTAAAGAGCCGGAGAGATGTTTTGAAAAACTGTGTTTTCATGCCTTTCAAGTACTCATCAGATGAAAGGGCAGTAGGTGTGCTGATTTCGCCACACCTGTGTGATGGGCCACCCAAGGGCATTGGCTTGCAGCCTCTCTCTCTCAGCATTATTGACCGGACACTGTGGCAGCATATACTGATAGCTCTTGCAATAGCAGATCAATAGCATATTAAACAGAGTAATGGACGGCAGCAATCCCAACAGTCCCTATGCAAAGCTCCATTACTAAATCACAGCATTCATTTGTGCTATTATTGTCTGTGCATTAATCAGTCACTCATGGTTTCTGACATCTCTAATTAACCTTATTAGCAGAACCAGTTTAAAGGAGTAGGAACATCCTGACAGAGAGCACTATTCAAGATCCGGCCTGGGACCACAAAACAGCAGGCTCTGCCTCTTGCTGCTATGGCCATGTATTGTACTGTAGTTCTCTGTCCAATTGAGCCAGTCAGATTTATTTCTGTTTTATGCAAAGTGATCTTGGGGACTGTTCAAATGCTCTACACTGTAGACCTTGAAAACCTTTCTGGAATGTACTGAGCAGGATGTGCTGGAGACTCACAAAACATGTGTTGACACTCAAAGACACAGAAAATACTGTGGTGCTGAGGTCCTGATGGGGGATTGATTTACTATCTAAAATTTGAGGAGCAGGCTTCACAGTGTAGCCCAGGGAATAAAATGCAAAGGCGTGCTTTCCAAAAATACATTTCATACTAAAGTGCAGAGCTTCAAAAGATATTGTGGCTCTATAATATGAAGATATTGTGTACACACAAATGTGACTTACTTCTGAATATATCTATTGAACAGATTACGAAGACCCTATATTGGTGAGATAAGTACTCATCTGAAATTAGAGTAGGGACCACTAGGGAGCATTCTCTTAGTAGTTGCTACAAATTGTGAGGAAGATCAAACGCTGCTAGTGCCATCTGATTCCAATAGGATTAACATGTAAATCTTTGGAAAGGGGATCAAAGTCTTCTGCATGAGGTGATACAAATCTGGAACAGTTCTAAAATTACAGTAGTTTGTTTCCAATTGGATTTAATGCGTGTCATATTGGACTGGATTTCATTTTTGAGGGGAGGCAAACAGCATTCTTTGAAAAAGGAAGTGATAGAGTAGTCTAAGCTGAAGCAAGAGTCTGTTACACAAGTTTCTTTTGAGATTGTTACCAATGTCATAATGCTAGCCAGATCATAAGTCAAAACCAGACTATAATTTAAAATCAAAAAATATTTCTAGATTGCTAGAGTTAGTTTGATTGCTCAGTTTTACCAGATTTTAGACACTTTCCATAATGTGAATGATCATTTTTGCTAACATGATGACATGGGTTGCATGAATCTGATGTCACATTACATGATGTTTAGTCACGGGGCATGTTGGACTTGCTGACTGCTGTTGCTATCATGTTTATGGACCATGTCAGTTTAAATGACTGAAAATCACTGGGTGTGTCTAATTTATTGAGTGCATGCCAACCTTCCAGCACAGACATGCCCACCCCTTATTGTACCAACCAGTAGCATGCTGATTGATAGAGATAGTACTGTTTCATCGGTTAAGACCTATAGTAAGTTTAGTTGCAATCTTTGTCCTTTTTTTAACATTCTGTTGTAGTACATAAAACACGAGACATCAGACAGACAAGCATTTCTTGTGCCTGTGATGTCCAAAACATGAAATGAAGAAAACAATATATCAACACCTATGTAAAACACATGAAATTGCGTCAAGGTGACATTGCTGTAAAAAAATAAAAATAATTTAAAAAATAATAATGAACAAAATAAACAAGAATAATTTTAGTCAATTCCTAACAGACAGCATGTGACTATTTTTAAGTGTTGGTATAAATACTCTACTGCTTTGGTGTCTAGCCTTCCCTTATAACACTTTTAAGTTCTTGTATACTGTAATAGTTTGCAGATACTTCTTTTAAGAAAGTCCATAGTTGTGAAATATTTGCATTTTAGTTGTTTTTCAGAGTGTTGAAAGACTGAATTCCACTTCATACCATCTGTACAGAACCCATTATCGCTTCAGAGATTTGCTTTAGTTTACATACTGTAGATCATACTATGTCAAGACAGGCTTTGTGCTCAAGTGCAGAGAGATGATGGTGGGCTTACTCACAGTGGAAGAAGATCAGGTTATGGAGTAAATGCTTCTTTACTGATGAGGCACCATTTGGTTCAAATCAAGTAATAATGGTACTTAATATGAGATGTGGAAGTGTTTTCAGGGGAAGCAGAAAATTACGAGATGTTTAATGGGAATGGTAGTGGAACAAGTTTAATCACAACTTGGTATATTAGGGGCAACCAAGCTATGGATGTGTTGAAAATGAGTTTTTGGAAATCAATGCATTGTTGCTCTGCACAGGTAATAAAAGAATAAACATCAGTACTCCTAATAAGGTTATCACATGAGTCATTTGAATGCAGGTTCACTTTCATATTCTGCCTGGCAGTGAGTGATAAAATGAAAACATTTCAACATCCTCCGTGCGCAGACAATTTTTCAGTTTTGTATTAAGTCATCGTACAACAAATCATCAATTCATATTGATTCACCAATAGTTGAAGCTTGTTATGGAAAGTTCCAGAGTCTTTCTGGTCATTTGTTGGTGCAGGCAGCTCCTAGATTTACAGAACCAATGCGCTATTCAGAGCAGTCCATAGTTACTTTAAAGTAGATTGTGGTCTTTCTTTTTGTGTCAATACTGTTCCCTATCCCCGACTGTACATTTTTGTCAAACACATGTGTTTATAAAATTTTTAAATAAATAGATGTATTTTGCTCTCTTTTTTTGACAGTCACACTTTGGACTGTGACTCATGTTTCTGTGAACAGTTTGCCCTTCTCTTCCCCCTGTAGCTGTGGGGGCCCCTGTTTTTCCACTTGCTTTTCAAATCTCAGTGAAGGTTCACTGCAAGCAGAAGGGCTATTCAGAGACCGCAATGGCCCCCTCCTCTTTAAATTGACAGTTCAGAGGGGCTCTCATACTTGCTTAATAACCACATTCTGTTCAGTCAATATCAGTAAATCTGCATCAGTAGCTGTTCAATGTAGCGAGGCCAGAATGATAATGTTAAACACTGAACGAGATGAGTTTTTGTGGTGGATTGTGTGCCTCTGAAGGTCGAGGCTCAACTTCAGAGCAATAGAGCAAATCTGGAAGAAATGAGCACTAAGCAGAAAATGACACAAAGACCAGTGTTAACAAGAATGCTGTGAAGAACACAAGTGTTTGCAAGGTTTAAGAAAAATCATAATCTGATTCAACTAGAATATGGATATTGTAGCCTATATAGAAGTAATGTCATTTTTCCAAATAGAAAGTGACCAAGGAATCATTAAAACACATAGGAACTCCTACATTTGGTACCAGTATTAAACCATTATAAGCTCATGTAATATTGAGGTATATCTTAGTGAGCTGGGAGCTTGATTCTAAATGAACAATACATAGACAGTAGCAGCTTAGGGAACTTCACCACTTAACTTGATGCTATTTTGGAAGAATTAAGCAAATAAGATTGGCAAGCTTTGCTGGTCTAGATAGCCTGTTCTCATCAAATCCTTTCTAATGTTCTAATGAATACAGTGGAATGATGTCAAAATCTAGAGTGACAGTATTGAAAGGGCAATCTACTGTAAGTTTTGTGAGTTGTACTGAAGTATGACATAAAACCATGATTGCAAGAAATAAAATTGATGGTTAAGGAAAGTTCTAGTTAATAATTACGTATAGTACATAAGGTTGGATAAAAATCCTGGTATAATGGGATTAATCCAAAATAAAGTTGAGAGAACAAGAACTATAGGTTATTACCAGAAAAAGTAAGCAAAGCCAGACTGAGTGATTATATCATCTAGAACTGAATCAATAAGGCCTGGTATAATAACAAAGCTAAATGATCTAAGATAAGTTGCTAAGCTAAGTGAATGATCTAAGATAAGTTGCGTGTTCAAAGCAAAGGCAAGATTGTTCATCCCTTGTTGGAATAATTTCATGTTACTTCATTAATAAATCTGATGAACTCATGAGGACTATGATTTTTCTGCGAAAGATGTGGTAAAAAATAGAAGCCCTCACAATGGGGTGAATGGAATGGTGTGAAGTACATAAAATAGGTAGTCATATTGATGACATTCAACTCAACCATGTTGAGCTGGGACAAAGAAATCATAACCCAGAACTTTAGGACCCCAAACTCCCCTTCACACCAACAAATGAAGCAGACTGTTTTTCCTTTAATGTGGGAAGTGACATCCTTAACATCTTCTACAACTCTGTGATGGCCAGTGCAGTTTTCTATGCTGTGGTGTGCTAGGCTGGTAACATTACGTCAAGAGAGATCAGCCTATTTAACAAGCTAATTAAAAGTGCAGGCTCAGTTATGGGATACACTCTGGACATGCTGGAGGTAGTAGCAAAGGAGAGAATTAAAACAAAACTGAGTGTCATCATGAATAGTGCTGCACATCCTCTCTCTGACACAGTAAGAGTATCAAGAAATGCTACTGGGGCTTCTTTATATCAACAGCGATACCACTGCATAATGCCTCAATATTCCTGTGACAGAAGGTTTTTTTTCTTTCTTTTTAAAATTTTCTTCTTTTTTAGTCATTCTGGTTTGTATTCAGACCATAGTCAGGTCAGGTCAGGTTGGGGAGCATGTACAGGTACACCCATAATACAATGAAACACCTCAGGATCCCAGTTGGCAACCCCCCAGGCAGACACACGGTCCAGTTCCATCCTTTGGAAATATCCATCTATCTGCCACAACCAGGTGTCACATAGGTGTCCCCTTGGACAGCTTCAGGGGGATCCTGCGAAATCTCAGGATGTCCCACAGGGCAGCTCAATCAACTGAGTCGAACACGTTCCAAAAATCAATAAAGGCTGCAAAGCAACTCTCCCAATATGTGCCAGGATGTGGTCAAAGGTAGACTTCTTAGGTGTAAAACCAGATCCCATTGAGGATAACCCTAGCAAGGACTTTATCCGGCATCAAGCGCAGTGTTATCCCCCTGTAGTTGACGCAATCCAAGTGATTACCTTTCCCTTTCCAGAGAGTCGGAAGTGTACAGAGTAAAGAAAAAAAGGAGACAGGACTCTTCCTTGTGGTGCTCCTTGCTCAAATCCATATCAGAAACACAGTCCTTGAGCATCTCAAACTGCAGTCTGCCCAACAGATAGTTCATTCACTTGGGAGACAGTCAATGGGCTTGGTTAAACGTGGTATGCCAAAGTGGGGTTAACGGGTTGCACTAACACCTTTTGCCTCTCTTCTCCAGACCCTCCAAACAGAAACCTGCCTAACTCCACCTTCACTTCCAAAACCTTCTATACCAGTGACCTCAATTCCAGTTCCAACCCCTTGGATACACCCTTTCATCCTCAGCAGCTATAAAGACAACTGCTTTCCCCCATTCATTGAGCATTTATTAACTAACTAACTAACTAACTAACTAACTAACTAACTAACTAACTAA
>JANRMT010062854.1:129635286-129683483 GCA_026402145.1 Polypterus bichir lapradei | reverse complement strand
CTATCTATCTATCTATCTATCTATCTATCTATCTATCTATCTATCTATCTATCTATCTATCTATCTATCTATCTATCTATCTATCTATCTATCTAAAGAACTTCTGTAAAAAGCCAATTTTCCCCCTAGGGACAAATGAAGTTCTGTCTATGCATATTCCAATGTGATTTTGGATAAAGAGTTAACTGATGGGTGTAGCAGAAAAAGATGCACAGCACAGGAAGATATGGAAAAAGATGATCTGCTGTTGCAGTCCCAATGGGAGCAGCTGAAAGAAGAAGAAGAAGTAGTTAACACTTTAATACTGTTTCATAAGCATCATCTGTTATTTCTGGCTGGATAGCCAATATGCAGGGTGGAGGCTGCAGGGCTCTTTGTAAAAGCCACAATTCTTAATAACGTTAATTTCCTGAGTAATACACTATAGTAAACTAATGCTAAGTCACTGAAAAATTATTCACCACTAATGCACTCTGTTAAGCAGCTTCAATGACTAGAAGCAATTTCAGTGTCTTCCGTTAGTTAAGAACTTTCTCTTCTGTATTTTTAGCCTAACCTCAGGGTTTTAAACAGTCTTTACTTTTCAGAATTTTCTGATAAAAAGGGATTAATATTTAGTTATCATTCATTTTTTTATTATTTATCCATTCTTCTGTCCATTTAGCAATTTTTGAACTCAGTTGTTCCACCTCTAGGTTGAAAAAAATCCATAGCCTATCCTAGAAACGCTGGGCATTACCCAAGGACACAATTTAGATAGGGCTCACTCATGCCCACTCCCAAAGTGGACAAACTTGGAATTGCCAACTAGATAAACATGCATCTGTTTGGAATATGGGAGGATCCCAGGCTTAAAAGATTAAAACCCATCTTGACACAGGTTGAATGTTCAGATTCCAAGCAAAAAGGATTAGAACCCAGGACTTTGGAGCTGTCAGATAGCAGATTGCAGTCTTAATCATTATGCCACCACAATCTGCTTTTGTTTGCTTTATTTCTTTGTTTTCACAAATACACATGGTTTATGCTTGGGTCATTTTCATTCTGTTATCGGTAATAAAATATTTTGTACAATGAGAAACATTTTATGTTAACTGCAAGGCTACAATTTAGAACTGATACTTGGATCTACAAAGCATGTACATTTGGATATCACCGCCCTCAGAAAAGTGTTTCTTCACTTTCACTATGGCAGAGTGGAGCCAGGCTATGTTGAATGAAAAGGTTTTCCCACATCATGGCTTTCTAAGCACTCAATGGAAAAGGCCTCATAGTAGAGACAAAAAAGACATCAAGCTTAAATGCCATCTCTTCACTGATAAATGCAATTCAAGGGCATGGCCACACTCCATTAAGGAGGGTCGGGCTTGTCTGTTTCTCCAGGTCTACTCCCTACACAGCAGGGGAGAGTTTGTTCTTAAAAAATTTGCCCATGTGGTATTCAGTTGTGGGGGGGCATTGTCGGAATAAAGTGCATTGGTATAAATCATTCCTGACTGTGTTAACCAGCTCATTCCCACAAGGCGACAAAAATATAACAAGCACAATCCCTCTGCTCCCAGATGCACCGTTTCCTTGGCAACACATTTTTGGTGTGTAGAGCGACACAGTTGGGCCAACATCAATGATAAACGACACTGCTTGTTGAATAGTTGGTCTGCCATTTTCCTGCTCAGTTTGAAATCTCAGCACTGTGCACCACTCAATGTAAAGCTTCCTACAGTTAGTTATAAGAGCTCTGAGCGGGCATCAAGTCCAGCATGCAGAGACATAGACCCACATCCATTCTGGTCAGAAGATGTTGTTTAATACCAGTGGTGCTCATCAAAATGAAGGCAGCACTAATTCAGCATTTCCAAGTGCATTTGTAATAATATATGCATGGTACTTACATACACATTGCAGTCCTGGATTTTATCTTTCTTTCATGGACTGGACTGGAATTCTTTGGAATTTCCCTGGAAGTTTTGCCTTTGTCAATCATAGCTTTATCTCATATCCTTTCTTTTGAAGGTTTTCTTACTTGTGCTTATAATAAGCCCTACATTTCTTTTTTGTTGATCTCATCAACAGACTTTGTTTACTATAACATGCACAGCTTTATTCTTTGCAGCATGTTCTTATCAGTACACTTGTCACAATATACAGCAGATCAGCTTTGTGTTGTGTATTTTGTAGGCCATCAGATGCATCCCTTAAATTCCTTACAATGTAAAATCTTTGTAGTATTTACTCTACATGATCCCCTCTTATGTGTGTGACATACACCAGCTTAGCCTTTCTTTTCTAATATACACCTGACATTTGTGTGATATTCAGTATACACAGAAGTGGACCAGCTGTACTTTATTATTTCAATTACACAAATCCAGTCATTATCACAGATGTGGTCACAACTTGGGAAGATGGGTTTCTAGCTAGACCTACTATGTGGCCTATATGCTTGCTCAGGGGTGGTAACCATTCAGTGAATAGACAGGACCACACAAGAGAAGTCGTCTGCAGACTGGATGGTGTGGTTGTGCCTTGGAGGATTGTCATGGCTCCTCCTTTTTTCCTCCAAGCCTCTATAAAGCAATACAGATACAGAATCTCTACAGAGTATGATGACAGGTAAGAAAATGTCAGAGGAACCAGGAGCTGCTAAGTAGCACATGGACTGAACCTAGATGTGACTTCAGGGACATTTTTGGAAGTCACCATGCATTGTTAAGAGTTAGAAGGCAGTGGACAACAGATCACAAAGGAATTCATAGGTAAAGGAAACAGAAAGGAAATGTGTGAGTAAATGCTTTTCATTTACAGTATCTTAATACTAATATCTACGTTTTTACATCAAGCTCCAGACGCAGGGGAAAGCCATGTTCAATTAGTTGATCAGTTTGTCATTTATTCTGCAGTCAGGTTTTCTGTCTGTGCAGTGTTTTTTATATGTACCTTTTATATGTGCCTATTTTATATGTACCTATATGTACACTATGATTATGTCCTTCAAGGGAATACAAAAATTAATGCATACTTTTTGTGGGTTATAATTCAGATGGTACAGGGGCGCACTGGTTATGACTTTCATGCCAAGATGTTTTGTTCAAATTCCAGTCTGCTCATTGTCTGTGCAGTTTACGTGTATTTATCAAGTCTGAACGGGTTATTCTGTTTTTTTCCTCTCACATTCCAATAACATTCAGTTACAGCAATTGCTGGCTCTAAATTGGCCTAATATGAGTGTTTGTCAGCATGCTTTGTGATGATCTGGTGTCAGGCCAAGGATGGTTGATGCTGGGTTAGTCTCCAGTTCATCCTGACCCCAAAATTAGGCTAAGTAGGTTCACTTAATAGATAGATGAATAGCAATTACACCTTCGTGGCTTTTGTCTGAATAATGTGATTCTGATCAGGTCAGAATTTTGCAATAAACAACAATGTTCAGCCTTTCTCTCTTTGTAATATGTCAAATTGATTCTTCTCTTTGCAGTATGCAACAAATGAGATGTGAGCTGCCTTTACAATATTGGAAAAATCCATTATTATAGGCTGATTAAAGCATCAAGAATGCTATTCAATCACTATGGTAGGGGATTCATTGTTATTCCTGATGGATCAAGGCACTGGTTAAAGGATTTGCCCTTTCTTTACAGTTTTAAACTGCAAAAATATCTTGAATTGAATTTTATTTGTTTATTTGTTTTTCTTTGGGAAAAATTAACATAATTTTGAGGCCAAGTCACTTCCTTTCAAGAATAAGATTATCTCATATGTCTTAACAACCTTTAGCCTAAATTATATAATTGTGCTGTGGCTTATTCACATGTATAGACTAACAATACAGTATCTATAACCTTATAGTTTACATAATGGTACGTCTTCATTGGAAAATACTGCAGTGCTGAGAATTCCTAGGTTTGGTTTGCATAAAGTGTTTTGTTGTGTGGAATTTCCACATCACAAACAATGTGCTGGTTAGGTTAACTGGTGACTCTGTGTGAATGTGAGTGGTGGTGTTTGTATAAATGGGTCCTATGAGTGACTGGTGTTCTCACCAGAGCTTTTTCTTGCTCTGTGATAGTGCTATCAGTACGGCATATGGTCCACTATAACTCTAAATTGGATTAGGTTGACCTGGAAATGGTATGTTATGTAATAATGGATGGACTACAATATCATTCCATTTATTGAAGCTTCTATTAGATAGACCCATAGTACTGTGATGTTTTTTTTCTTTTCAAATAAAGTGATCCTTTCATTAATTTTTGGAATCTGATTGTTTCTCTAAAGTGTTGTGGTGGAGACCATCCTAGCAGTACTGTGAACAAGGTAGGAAGCAGCACTATATGAGACACTGAACCAACACGGGGTTCAATCATGCACACCTCTGAGTAACAATGGCTCCTTTTGGAATCAACAATCAACCTTTAAGATGAGGTGAAAATAAACAGCACCCTGAAAAAAAATGTTTGTGGACAAATGAGAATGTGCAGACTACCTAAAGACAGTAATCAGGCTAGGAATTGAAGGTCTCTGGTCACTAGGGCTGTAAGGCAAAAAACCTTATCATGAAATTCTACTTACAAATGTGACACCTTTAAAATAAAACACAAATACATGCATTCTACAAACATGTACAGTATAAATATTTCTATCTATCCATCCATTCATCCTCTTCTGTTTATCCGAGATCAGGTCACAGGGGCAGCAGCTTGAGCAGACTTCCCTCTCCCCGGCCACTTTTTCTAGCTCTTCCCAGGGAATCCCGAGGCATTCCCAGGCCAGCCGAGATATATAGTTCCTCCAGCATGTCCTGGGTCTTCCCCGGGGCCTCCTCCCACTTAGAAGTGCCCGGAACACCTCACCAGGGAGGCATCCAGGAGGCATCCTGATCAGAGATCTGAGCCACCTCATCTGACTCCTAACAATGCAGAGGAGTAGTGGCTCTACTCTGAGCTCCCACCAGATGACTGAGCTTCTCACCCTATCTTTAAGGGAAAGCCCAGACACCCTGCGGAGGAAACTCATTTCAGCCGCCTGCATTCACAATGTCGTTCTTTCGGTCACTACCCACAGCTCATGACCTTAGGTGAGGGTAGGAACATAGATCGACTGGTAAATTGAGAGCTTTGCCTTACGGCTCATCTCCTTTTTCACCACGACAGACCGATGCAGAGCCCGCATCACTGAGGATGCCGCACTGATCCGCCTGTCAATCTCACGCTCCATTCTTCCCTCACTCGTGAACAAGACCCCGAGATACTTGAACTCCTCCACTTGGGGCAGGATCTCGCTCAAAACCCTGAGAGGGCACTCCACCCTTTTCCAGCTGAGGACCATGGCCTCGGATTTGGAGGTGCTGATTCCCATCCCAACCGCTTCACACTCAGCTGTGAACCAATCCAGAGAGAGCTGAAGATCACGGCCTAATGAAGCAAACAGGGCAACATCATTTGCAAAAAGCAGTGACCCAATCCTGAATCCACCAAACCGGACCCCCTCAACGTCCTGGCTGCGCCTAGAAATTCTGTCCATAAAAGTTATGAACAGAATTGGTGACAAAGGGCAGCCCTGGCAGAGTCCAACTCTCACTGGAAACGGGTTTGACTTACTGCGGACCAAGCTCTGACACTGATCATACAGGGACCGAACAGCCCTTATAAGGGGGTCCAGTACCCCATACTCTTGGAGTACCCCCCCACAAGATTCCCCGAGGGACACGGTCGAACACATTTTCCAAGTCCACAAAACACATGTAGACTTGTTGGGCAAACTCCAATGCACCCTCCAGGACCCTGCTATGGGTATAGAGCTGGTCCACTGTTCCGCGACCAGGACGAAAACCACACTGTTCCTCTTGAATCCGAGGTTCGACTATCTGACAGACCCTCCTCTCCAGGACCCCTGAATAGACTTCTGCAGGGAGGCTGAGGAGTGTGATCCCTCTGTAGTTGGAACACACCCTCCGTTCTCCCTTCTTAAAGAGGGGGACCACCACCCCAGTCTGCCAATCCAGAGGCACTGTCCCTGATGTCCATGCGATGTTGCAGAGGCATGTCAACCAAGACAGTCCTACAACATCCAGAGCCTTGAGGAACTCTGGGCGTATCTCATCCACCCCTGGGGCCCTGCCACCAAGGAGTTTTTTGACCACCTTGGTGACCTCAGTCCCAGAGATGGGGGAGCCCACCTCCGAGTCCCCAGGCTCTGCTTTCTCATTGGAAGTCTTGTTAATGGGATTGAGGAGGTCTTTGAATTACTCCCCCCACTGACCCACAATGTCCCGAGTCGAGGTCAGCAGCACGCCATCTATAAACAGTGTGGGGTACAGCCCGGACACAGACAGGCAGACATGTTGTTTCACCACACACGTGTTTATTTACAATACTTATTTACAATAAGTGCACTAACCCAGTGCCGCAGCACCAATCACCCCTTCAAGTCCTGGCCGCACGACAATGCCTTGCTCAGTCCTCAGACCGCCTCCACTCCTCTCCTCCGAGCTCCGTCCACTTCCACCCAACTCTTGCTGTTGACTGGAGGGAGGCGGCCCCTTTTATGTACGATGGGCTCCAGGTGCTTCCTGAGGAGCTTCCGCCGACACACCCCCGTGTGGCGGAAGCACCAACTGTGTAGCCGGAAGTCCTCCGGGTGTTCCGGCTCCTTTTCCCCCCAGCACTTCCTGGTGTGGCGGAAGTGCTGGGCTCCAGGTTTCTTCAGGCACCGGGGCGCCGCCTGGCGGTGGCCACGGGCCCCTACAGAGTTGGGCTTCCAAGCCCCTTACCCGAGGCCACCAACAAAACCAAGGCGGTTACCCCCTCGTGGTCGGGAGGAGGCACCAGCCCTCCTCTGGTCTCCTCGGGCGTCTCGGCTGGGCTCCACCCCCAGCCGCCCGTGACAACAGAAATTCATATTTTTTATTAAGTTTTTCAGCCTTTCTAGCTCTAAATAAAGGTAAGTTCAGTCAGCCTGAAGCTAGTTGCCAATGAGGGTAGGTCTCCATGGCCATTCTGTGGTATATAATAGTGCATGAAATTATTTGTAATTTTGATGAATGGTCTGATGCTGTAGCTGATGATGGAATGCCTTTGTCTCCCATCCTCCCAGATGTCAAGAATGAATGTACGAATCCAGAATGAAAATAGTGAAATTAAATATTCTTGTCTTACAGAGAATACGTTTATATCAGATTCTGATTTGCCTTGTTCTCCACAACCTGTCGTATTTCTGACTAATAAGCCTTCAAGATTTCTAGTCCATCAATTTTTATTATGTCTATGAGATTTTGTAACTTTACCTTGTCAAAAGCTTTCTTAAAAGCAGCCCTTAATTAAGCGTGTGTCATTTCTCACAAAAAGTTCTCATTATGCTGATTGTTTTTCTTATTCTTCAATTGAGATTTTACAGAAGATTTATCTTGTCTTTCTCTGTAACATTTGAAGAGCAAGTTGTGCTAAGTAAGAAAGAAGCAAAAAGAATAATCTTTCTTTTAAGCCTACTGGATCATAGATGTTATAGGTGATTGGCAGAGGTCATTTAACCTAAGCACCATACAAAATTGAGATGAAGAAACAAGACGAGATTTTTTTTTGTTTTTTTTATCCAGAAGTCACACACAGGAATATTACTCTAAGAAGTGAGAATCAGAATTATGTGCCTGGGAAAGAAGGGGTCAGGATTAGGAAGGGAAACAATATATCAGGACATAACTGGCAGGAGAAATCCTAGAAGCCAAATCATTGAGGCCAGTGTGGCTCAGAACTGTACATACCTACAGTACATACAAAAAATACATACATACAAATTCTCATATGCACTAAATCCAAATCATAGTGCCAGGGTTCCAAAGCCTATCTCTGCAACATTGGATGTGGAGTAGGAAGCAGCTTTGGAGAAGGCAACGTGCCATTGCTTAGTTACCCACACACACACATCCAGCCATTTTCTGTGTACACATGGGAGGAAAAACCAAGACAGACAACAAGGAAAACATGCCATCAGGCAGTGATTGGATGCTGAAACTAATGCTTAATGATTGATGGAATTAAAGAAGTCTAAATGAGCTGATTTTAAGTATTTCTTTGCAATAAGGAAATTAAAGGCCACTTAAATACAGTAATGAAAAAGCAGGCTGCGGTATATTGTACATACATGATTAAAGTACGAAAACCCAAATGTTAAACCTAAATTTAAAGTTCTTAGCCAATGTCAAATCCAATAAAATCCTACAGTTTGTTTTCTAAAAAAATACTCTTTGAAAGAAAATCTTAAGTCTCTCTTTTTCCTTAAAAAAAGTTCAGACTTGAATGAATTCATTCTGCCATCTTTTACAGAGGCAGTGTGATGACATCTAAAGGTCATGGACAACATGACTATTAATGATAAAAAAATGGTGATGTGCATGAAAAAATGATGACAAAATGATGACACCTATAGAAAAAGCTCCAAAGAAAAAGAAACAAACTCCAAACAGAAAGACAGCCGACAATAATGTTATAAAGTTAACAATACAAACAAAAGCATTAATAATACAAATAAAAATATAAAAAATTTAAGAGGTTTAATAAAAAAAAAAATCACAAAAGCACCTAATGCACCAATGGCACTGTAAGGCAAAAGTGCTAAATACTCTGCCACCATGATCCCCAGGTTCAGAACTAGATAAAGCATATAAACAAGACAGCGGATGCTAAATAAATAGGTGACGTGATTGAAGCAACAATGATTGCTGCAAGAGCAAGCAGGCAGACAGAAAAAAAAAATTGAGCTGCTGACACTTAGGTGGAGTTCACTAGCTATGCAGACAAACAAGAAGGGAGCAGTCAATGACTGGATGGAAGTCAACCTCCTGCACAGACAAGATAAAATAAAAACAGTGGCCAACAAACATGGAGATTGTCCAACCCTACATCCAAAAAGGGCTTGGCCGCTGTTGGCAGGGTTTGTTCAAACAGACAAAGAGGAGATTGGTGTGATTGTTTTGACATGAACAATCACTGTTGTACCTAGGATGGAAAAAGGTTTCCTGTGAAAAGACAGTAAAAAAAGGACCAGGAGATGAAAAATGGCAAAAAAAATTGATCAAAACACAAGAAGAGGTTCATAAGATAGAGACAGAGACAAACTGTTGTGGTCAAATGTATTGCCCAAGAACAGAAGGAACCACAAGTAGAGACGTGAGTTGTAACTAACCCAAAATTCTAGAACTAAAAGTAAATCGTATCTTCCATCAAGCACAGAACAATCCAAATTTTACGTAAAAAGTCAAAACACGTAAGTCTTTAGCCAGAAAGTTCAAACGAAAAATGAACACACCAAAGATTTCAGTTTCTATTCCCAGTCTCAGCTAACCAGGAAGTGCACAGCTTTGACCTTCACATTGTCACAGGGGTGATGTCATGCACCATACAATTCTAGTCTTTCATGTATAGAAATGTTGAATCAATGAAGACAAAATTGGGACACCCATAAAAAAGCCAATATGGAGTCATGAACGATGTGAAAATATTTTAAACATTTTAATAACATTTTAAACATTATTTAAAAAAAGACCAGAAATAGTACAGAAAGAAGTCAGGTAAAATTAGAAATAAACCCAGTATGAAAAGATCAGAACTGAAATCATGTTGTAAAAATGGCAGCTTTAAATGCCAAGACTGGAGTGCCCTATGGGCTTTAACAGGCCCTGCCTCTTGACAGCCCCCCAGCCTTGACTCTCTAAGAAGACAAGGAACAACTCCCAAAAAAAAACCCAGTAGGGAAAAAATGGAAGAAACCTTGGGAAAGGCAGTTTAAAGAGGGACCACTTTCCAGGTAGGTTGGGCATGCAGTGGGTGTCAAAAAGAAGGGGGTCAATACAATACAATACACAGAACAGAACAAATCCTCAATACAGTATAAAAATAAAAATTTTAGAAGTACGTAGCAGAATTTAACAATGGATGATATCACATAATGTGATTTGGATATGTTTAGAGTGCTGGAGACCTCATCCATCATGCTGCCTCCCCCATTTGGCCATTCCACAGCCAATCCGATGAAAGGACCTCTTTTTCCCATGATTCCTGAGTTCCTCCATCAGGGATGACTTTACCATGAGCACACAACAACTTGGCAGGTAGGCCATGGCACCAAGTGCCACGTTTGAGTACAGAGAAGAGAAACAGAATAGGTGAGGGTTAGTATCAAATTATAACTATCGTGTTACTTATGTTTTAGTGCTAATGACTGACAACAGAGATGCAGTATGTACGGTAAATCAGCAGCTCTAGTCAGGATATGCTAAACTGAAGTAGTGAGTCTTCAGCCGGGATTTAAAAGCTGAGACCGAAGGGGTATCTCTTATTGTAGCAGGCAGACCATTCCACAGTTTAGGGGCCCTGTAACTAAAAGCTCGACCTCCCACTGTTATTTTATTAATCCTTGGAATCATAAGCAGACCGGCATCTTGAGATCTTAATGTGCGCTCTGGTTTGTAAGTCATGATAAGTTTAGACAAGTAAGCCGGAACTTGGCCATTTAATGCTTTATATGTTAAAAGGAGGATTTTGAAATCTGCCCTAAACTTAACCAGGAGCCAGAGTAAGGATTTAAGAACTGGAGTTATATGTTCATATTTTCTTGTTCTTGTGATAATTCTTGCAGCAGCATTTTGGATTAACTGGAGGCTATATAAGGAACAGTTTAAACATCCAGTGAACACCGCATTGCAGTAGTCAATCCTACTAGAAATAAATGCATGAATTAATTTCTCAGAATCCTGTTTATTTAGAAAGCGCCTTAATTTCCTAACATTTTTAAGATGGAAGAAACATGATTTGGACATCTTTGTAATATGTGCTTTAAATGATGCTAGAGTCAAAGAGAACTCCGAGATTTCGGGCTGATTCAGTAAAATTAATGGTGATTCCAACTGAGTTAAACGATGACAGAATATTGTTGTGATCAATGTCATTCCCTCCAACAATTAACATCTCTGTTTCATCTGTGTTTAAAGACAAGTACTTCTCATCAATCCAGTCCTTTAATTCACTAACACAATTAAAGACAACATCGGAGAAACTTCATTTGATCTAAATGAGAGGTATAACTGGGTGTCATCTGCATACGAGTGAAAATTAACATTATGTTTCCTAATGAGAGATCCCAGTGGAAGCATGTAAAGTGAAAATAGTAAAGGTCCCAGTACTGAGCCCAGCGGGATACCATATTGAACTTTTGTGTATAATGATGGAGTACTGTCAGCACATTTCTGTACATACTGGAATCGATTTGATAAATAAGAACTAAACCAAGCAAGCACAGTACCTGTAAGCCCAACATCATTTTCTAGCCTGTGCAGTAAAATAGAATGGTCAATGGTGTCAAATGCTGCACTTAAGTCTAACAACATAATTACAGTGGAGTTTCATTCATTAGAGAATATCAGAATGTCGTTTACAACCCGCGTTAATGCCGTTTCTGTACTATGACAAGTGCAGAAACCAGACTGGAATTTCTCAAATAAATTGTAATGCGTAAGATGTGACTGAAGCTGATTGGCAACTTCTTTTTCTAGTATTTTAGAGAGAAAGGATAAATTTGAAATAGGCTTATAATTATTTAGTATTTGGGGGTCTAGGTCTGACTTTTTAAGTAATGGTTTAATGACTAACACTTTTAGTGCTTCAGGTACTGTACCATGCAACAATGAGCTATTGATAATGTTCAGAATAGGCGCTGCAAGAACACCCATAGCACTTTTTATTAGTTTTGTTGGCACTGGATCTAGAGAACAAGTAGTGGGCTTCATTTTAGAAATTAAAGTTAAGACTTCCTGCTCAGTTACAGGATTAAAATGACTAAAGTGCTGAATGCAATGTGAGACAGGGTCTGCTAAGCTAGTATTTGGTTTGTACTGTGATGCTTATATCTGGGATCTTATATTTTTAATTTTCTCATTGAAGAAGTTCATAAAGTCTGTACTGCTAATGTCTGTTGGTATTTTGCACTGTAGATCTGAATTCCCATTTGTTAATTTAGCCACTGTTCTGAACAGTACCCGAGGATTTTTATTATTGCTATCTATTATTGCAGAATAGTATTCTGAGCGAGCTTTAAAGAGGGCTTTTTTATATTTATTAACACTCTCTGTCCATGCAATTTGAAAGACATGTAGTTTTGTTGTTCTCCATCTGCGCTCCAGTTTTTGACGCTCTAATTTATGAGCGCGAGTTTCTATGTGCTTTGATCACTTTTGTTTTAAGGGGAGCCACTGTGTCCAGAGCATCTCTCAAGGTCACATTATAATGTGATGTTAGCTGATCTAAATTGTTTTCCACGCTTACATTTGATGTTAACTGATCTAAATGATTTTCCACAATTACAATTGACTTACTCAAAGTATCTACAAATTTTGAAGCAGAATTACAATCTAGATGTCGCACTGTCTTTGTTTTAATCTGTGAGTGCATTGGCAAGGGCAGAACTAAATCAAATATAATTAAGTAGTGATCGGAAATAACTTCATTTAATGGAGTAATATTTAAATTTTGAATTTCAACTTTATAAGTTATAATTAAATCTAATGTGTGGTTATGATTATGAGTTGGACCTTTGACAATCTGACAAAATCCTACTGAATTTAGCAAATAAGTAAAACATTTGCTAAAAGTGTCAGTTTCCACATCAATGTGTATATTAAAATCCTCTATCAGTACTACGTACATAAATGATCAGTCCTCATTGTATTCAGGGTTTTCATGGAAGGACTTGATGATGACGGTCACGTGGACTTCTGGCCTTTAATCCATCAATGTAGGGACATCATGGTGCTTTGATTAGGTGGTGGTGGCTCAGATCACCACCACAGAAAACCAGAAAAAGAACAGAAGAGAGAGTAGGGGTTAGTAAAGGTTTTGGAGCCACCATGAATAGTAATGATAATTAATTGAATATGCAGAGCATCAGGATTAAATTAAAATGAAGTTATGAGAAAGCCATGGTAAAGTAATGTATTTTTAGCAGTTTTTTAAAGTGCTCCACCGTATCAGCTTGGCAAATTCCTATTGGCAGGCTAATCCAGATTTTTGGTGCATAACAGCAGAAGGCCACCTCACCACTTCTTTTAAGTTTAGCTCTTGGAATTCTAACCACACACTCATTTGAAAATCTAAGGTTACGATTTGGAATATAAGATGTTAGACACTCCAATATATAAGATGGAGTGAGATTATTTAAGGCCTTGTAAACCATAAGCAGTATTTTAAAGTCTGTTCTGAATAACACAGGTAACCAGTGTAGAGACATCAAAACTGGAGAAATGTGCTCGGATTTTCAGGCACTGGAACCAGAAGTGACATCTTCAGGGATGAGTCAGACAGGTTTTCCCGCGTCAGGTCTATGGAGACAACAGAAGAAGGTTTAGCGCACCCTGCTACCCCCTGGCCTGGCATGGAATTACCCTCACATGGTTCATACAACGTCCTCTTACTCGCATGTGCTTGACCCCAGATTATAACTTTCAAAGTTTAAAATATTAACCAAATATCAAACATTAATGTACTAAATCAACAGGTTATTGCCAGACGTACCAAAAGATCCCCAATTCAAAAAATTTCCAAGAAAGATTTGTTGTGCCTGTCTCTGTGATATTAATTATACTGCAGAGCCATCTTTTATAGGCGGGGGATGATGATACAATAGGACCTGTAATTCTCACATTACCAACAATAGCCATCCTGCAGTAAGCAATATAACCCTGCCCAAGTGCAATTTCTATTTATACTAAGTTAGAAAAACAGATAGTAATATTTTAAAAAAGTAGCTCTACAGTCGTGGCCAAACGTTTTGAGAATGACACAAATATTGGTTTTCACAAAGTTTGCTGCTTCAGTGTTTTTAGATCTTTTTGCCGGATGTATCTTTGGTATATTGAAGTATATTTACAAGCATTTCATAAGTTTCAAAGGCTTTTATTGACAAGTACATTAAGTTTATGCAAAGAGTCAATATTTGCAGTGGTGGCCCTTCTTTTTCAAGACCTTTGCAATTCACCCTGGCATGCTGTCAATCAACTTCTGGGCCAAATCCTGACTAATGGCTGCCCATTTTTGCATAAACAATGCTTGGAGTTTATCAGAGTTTGTGGGGTTTTGCTTGTCCACCCAGCTCTTGAGGATTGACTACAAGTTCTCAATGGGATTAAGGTCTGGGTAGTTTCCTGGCCATGGACCCAAAATTTCGATGTTTTGTTCCCCAAGCCACTTAGTTACCACTTTTGCCTTATGGCACAATGCTCCATCATGCTGAAAAAGGCACTGTTCTTCACGAAACTGTTCTTTGATGGTTTTGGAGAAGTTGCTCTTGGAAGATGTTTTGGTACCATTCTTTCTTCATGGCTGTGTTCTTAGGCAAAATTGTGAGTGAGCCCACTCCCTTGGCTGAGAAGCAACCCCACGCATGAATGGTCTCAGGATGCTTTACTTTTGGCATGACACAGGACTGATGGTAGCACTCACCTTTTCTTCTCTGGACAATCTTTTTTCTGGATGCTCCAAAGAATTGTTAAGAGGGTTCATCAGAGAAAATGACTTTACCCCAGTCCTCAGCAGTCCAATCCCTGTACCTTTTGCAGAATATAAGTCTTTCCCTGATGTTTTTCATGGACAGAAGTGGCTTCTTTGCTGTCCTTCTTGACACCAGGCCATCCTCCAAAAGTCTTCACCTCACTGTGCGTGTAGATGCACTCACACTTGCCTGCTGCCATTACTGAGCAAGCTCTGCACTGATGGTGCCCCAATTGCACAGATGAATCAACTGGTCCTGGCGCTTGCTGGAGTTTCTTGGGCACCCTGAAACCTTCTTCACACCAGCAGTGGAAATGGGTTTTTTGGGATTAAGTTCATTTTCATGGCAAAGAGGGACTTTACAATTAATTGCAATTCATCTGATCACTCTTCATAACATTCTGGAGTATATGCAAATTGCCATCATAAAAACTGAGGCAGCAAACTTTGTGAAAATGTATATTTGTGTCACTCTCAAAACTTTTGGCCACAACTGTAGTGATGGAGATACAGCAAACAAAATTGCTCAGCCAAAATAAACATAAGACTGTCGTCCCATCAGATAAACAGCTTGTGCTGAGCGTACAGCTTAGATTTGTAAGATTTTGTGTTTGATGTCAGATGCAAGTAGCAATGTTGCATGTGGCATGGCAACACATACCTGATGTGTATGTTTTTAATGTCATTAACATGAAACCAGGAGTAATGGCAGAAATAAAACAATATGAGTCATAAAGATTAAAATAGAATAATCCAAAATCATATACAGAGTGAGGAACACAAAGACAGCAATAAAAAGAATAGATTTGCCATTCAGAGGTATAATTAAGAAACAGGCCAAAATCCAGAATACTTCAATCTGATCAGACACTACAGGCTTTCACTTGGAGTGTAAGACATAATGCTAGAGCATGTCCTGGTGTGATTCCCCCATTCCTCCCCTCACATAATTGCTGCATAATAAACAGCTCCCAGAAACATAAGAAAATAGACAAGGTCAAAAGTAGGCAACAAATGAAAGACAAGACCAGAGTGAGAATCAGAAAAAATCTATGGCACATTTGTTGCCATCCATATACCAGGCATTTTTGTTCTCTTGCCTTCCTTCATATGAACCTTAATCACTTTTCTGCTTTTCACTTAGTCTCCTACCACTAACTGTTTCTCATTTGCTTTTCCTGCATTGATTACCTTCTCAGTTTACTGCTAAATATTCCTCTACTTCATTAGCCTTATGTGCTGATGCTGGCATGTCCACTGGTATGGCTATTCTTTTGACTTGATCTGTCTTTCATTTTTTATAACTTATAATTGTGTCATTCTTCAAGTCTTTGTAATTTAGTTTAGTTCCTACTCCTCTGTAACATTTTCCACTAAAACACCCTTCATACAACAGCAATATGCTTAAACTGTACCTTTCCATTTAACATATACTACTGTTCAGCTTTTCTTCCACCAGGTTCTGTTTGGCTCACTGTAGTAGCCTCCACATGACTGATTTTTTAAGACCTCTCCCACATTCTTTCTAAACATTTTTGCCTCATTCCCAACTACTCCAGTCTGCAGCATAACAAGTTGTGTACTGCATGCTCACTTATCTAGGGTTCCTAAGTTTTGTCTCACTCCACATATTCATGAGAAAATTAATTTAAAACAGATTGCTTTAGGTATCGTTTTCAGCTTGCTGATCTAACCACAGGGTTTGAAATAAGTGAACATTTTTTTTCATGCATTCACTAGATGAGTGACCTCACGTCCCCTTTTATCATTGCTGAACAGAATGCACATTTAATATATGGGTACTACAGTTAAGTCTTGTAAACCCCCATTGGGCTGCCATGGCTGATGGCAAATTTTTTTGTGCTAAGAGTGGAACCAAAATGTCTCAGTTTCTGTAGCAGTATGGACTAAATATTGTCACTCACATTTAAGAAGTATTTTGCAAAAATACATTCTAGAGATAAGTACATATATATTGTAGCCTGTGGAGGGTGCTCCTGTCACCAAAACCTGACACAGACAGACGCAGGACACAAGTTCAGCACATGATTTATTTTTTCTTTGTAGGAAATGCCTTCCCCCATTTCTCACCTACACAGCACAATTCACAACACTAATCACAGCACAAAACTCTTTCTTTCCTTCTTCTTTCTCTCTCCCCCAGTAAGCTTTGTCCACCTCTTCCCGATTCTTGGAGTAGTGGCTGCTGGATCCAGTGTGAAGTGCTCCAGGTGCTTGGCAACCTTCTTCCAGCAACACTAACAGGTATGACGGAAGTGCTGCCACACAGGGCTCAACAGTACCTCCAGCTCCCCCTTGTTGGCACCCATGGAACCCAACAGGGCTGAACCAAAGTCCAACTCCCATGGAGCCATGTGGGAGGCACCACTGCAACCCAGAGGGGCTGACATCTATTGCTCCAGGGAAGGCAATGCTCTAAATATGTTCTTTCCCCTGGTCCTTCCGCCACAATATATATATTGTGAAGATATAAGAAAGAGACAACACTCTCATAATGTTTTGGGGTTTTGCCTTCCTGTGTAGTGAAAAGGTCCAATAATCTTACTCAGACTCGTACATTCAAACATTGAATTATAACCAGGACAGCGTATTAGTGAAATAATCGGATTGATATAAGGGATGGACAAAAAAATTGTATACAACGGGTATGATGGGAAAATCCAGGAAGCCTGAAGTGATGTCATCAGAACGGGACAGAAGGGAGGTAGTGGTTGTTGAAAACACAGAAGGGACAGTGAGTGCGGGTTTTTGTAAAGGTTTGTTTACTCGTCTGTTTTCCTGCTGAATAAAAGAGAGGGGCGTTAGTACTCAGTTCCAAACCCATTTTCTGTGAATTATATATATATAGATATTATTATAGTATTATAGTATAGTAAAATAAACAAACAATACATGTGATGGTGCTCACGACTGCCCCTGGTGGACAGCCACACATGTCTATCTCCACGCCTCAACCTTGGTGAGCTGCGTCCTTTGTTCCCAATTCTGGACCCGGAGGGACTGGATCCCTGCAGTGATAGTGGCGATAATAGCATTATGGTATTGCCGTTCTGACATTATAGCAATAAATCCTGCTGACTACACCACTGTAAAATAAAAGACACAGGACAAGGTAAAGAGTTGGGGTTCCACGGTGGTAACCCCATATACTTGAAGCAAGGTTTGTCAATTTAGTCTTTACAGACAGAGCTCAATGTGCAGGAACTGATCATTGAGTGCAAAATGTCAGTTAAATAGTCGGTTGAGAGGAAGGGCGGGTCCAGGGGGACCGGAATGAGAAATGATATTATCAGTGGGACAGTCGCTCAGATGGTCTCCAGAGAGAAAAAGTAAAAGAGTGTTAGAGAACAGCACCATCTCCTGGCTCGATTGATCATTACAGCTATTCAAACCCATAAGCTGTCTCCCATGTAGTCATTCACAAAGCTGCACAGTTACAGTGGGCATGGAGCGACAAAGACTGGACTGTTGTTGCCTAGAATGAGTTATTTGGTCTGATTATTTGCTTGTGTTCAAACTATGTGGGGCACAAGTACATTGTAAACTGCATGAAGCCATCCTTGAGGATTGTGTGCAAGGTGATGTTTATGCGGGAGGTGGTTTTCTGATGTTCTGAGGGTGTTTCTCTAATAAGGATATAGTGTATGTCCTTTGGCTGAAGTTTCAATGCACTTGACCAAGAAGGGCTACACTTGGCTTCTAGACAACCATGTATAACATTTTATGCTTCATATCCAGGGTGAACACAAAATGGAAGATCCAGTCTTATAACACTTAATTGTCTAGTGCACTGGGCTGGAACTCTGGGTGATTGGCACAAAGAACAATCTGAAGCATCCTTGCATCCTGACAGGCCTGGTAATCCCATAGAAGATCTGTGGGACTACTTGGAGCAATGAGTGAAAAGCTGACAGAGCCATCTGACCAATCTGTCTGAACTATGGGATTTGGTGTTGGAAGGGTAGATGAAAATTGATGTCATCTACATCCAGAAACTGGTGGCAACTATTCCAGACTGAATTGCAGCTGTTCTTCTGTCTCACAGAAGAGTTACATGTTATTAGGTACAATTTAGCCACAGGTTACTAATTTTTGTCTAGTGATCAGCACATGTGTACTTTTCTAAGATAGGTGTGATTTCATTGACGACTCCTGCCACTAACTTGTGCGACCTCTCATTTTCACTCACATGATATTGTTGAGGGGAAGTGGCAATAATCAAATTTGCCAATTCTGACTGCTGCACCAGCAAATTGCAAAGTAAATTCAATTAGATCTTTATGAAACACTGGTAATATGGTAGAATATTCTGACAAATAAAATTCACACAATTTTTGGACGCTTGATTTCTTAGGACACTTGTTACATTTGTGTTTGTAAACTTCAGCTGTGCTTGAGTGAAACTTTAGACCTGAGGTGCATGACTTACGGCTGTTGTATGCTAAGACTTTTAAACATGTGTCACTGAAAACAAGCAGCATGTGGTATGCTTTCCCATCATCCACCATGGAAAATGACTGGCATGTGTCCAGTTTTCTTTTGGATAATTTAATGGCTTTCACCATTTTTAAAAGCTCTTTCAACATTGTTGATATTCATTTTAGCTCCCTCAGCCAACACACATTTTTGCCATAATCTAAGTATAGCCTCTGGAGTGACAGGAACGTTTACTGCTGTTTGCATCTGCGCTGTAATTGGCTGCTCTGTGAAGGCACTTGTCACAAATCAGCGCAGTGTGTTTATGTCACCTCTATGACATTTAAGCAACATCTAAAAAAAAGGAAAAAGAAACATTTTTTAAAGGCTCAAATTATTCCAGTCCCAAATTTTTATTCCTTAGCCACCTGCTCCAAAAAAAGCAAGTCCTACAGGTAAATCACAGGTAATTCAGGCCTCCAGCTCACACTATGTTGTCCCAAATCTGATTCAATAAGATTCTGGTAATTCTTGGTAATTTTTACATGTTATTATATTTTAACAATTTTTTTTTGTAAAAAATTATTTATTTTTATATTGATTCCTATTTCTTACTGCTGTCACATAATTAACATATCATTGGGTTACTGTGCTATTACTACAAATACTTTGTAATTGCATTGGGGGGACTTTAACACCATTTCATTAAACATCAGGAAGCAGATGTGTGACTTGTCTGGAATTTAAAAGAAAAAAGAAAAACTTTTCACTTCTTTCTAAAATTAAATAAAATCAAGCTAAGGATTACAGGTGCATCACCTTTGTCTGTTTCTAATTCTGAGGTTTGGTTTGACTTTGTTATTGTTGACTGACATTCTTAAATTATGATGCAGCTTTGCATCTCAAATACCTCTAGTCATGCAATAATATATTATGAAATACTGTTGATATAAATACTTCAAAATTCACATCTTTGGCAGCCAGATATTATGATGGAATTCCTTCAGCAAAGATTTTGTAAAGTAAAGGACCTTGGTGGTCTCACTTCATCTATTGTACTAACAAAAGAGATACTGTATCTGTAGCTTCACTATGAATATCTATGTTTTAGAGAGATTTTTTGTGCCATTAGTTAAGTACTGTTACCCTCATTTTCTATGTACCAGCAAAGCTGTCATTTGGTTCATCCATAGCTTCTCTTACTTCAGACCACTGACCCAGATGCAGTGCTTTTACAGTATACTGTTTACCTGTCCCATGGTAGCACTGTGCCACTTTAGTTAGGTTATTCTAGTCTGACAAAAATATTATGATATAGCAACCTGAGCTCATTCTAAAGGGGAAAGCAGCCAGAGGGTTCTACAAAGTTATACTTGTCACTTGTCTTAGTTTAAAGAGGTAGAGATGCAAAGCAATAGAAAGGAATGGGATTCATTAAAAGCCTAATCAAACACAAAGGAAATGTTAAGACTCTCTGTACTGTCTGCACATCGTCTTCAGGACATGGAAGAATTAAATAATTATGCAAAGGTGTCAATCAACATTAAGGTCTAATTGAAAGGACAGATGCATCTGCTTAGTGTAGTGGGGACGAAAAAGTCAATTAAAAATTTTCAGTACTATCAAGTATAAAATGTTAGAGAATTTTTTCAGTTCCAATTGAAGTTTAACAGTGAACCAAAGAGGAGAGTACTAAAAAACTAAACAAACATTAATAAAAACTTGCATAGTTAGGTATTGAAGCTGTAAGAAGGCCATCATTATAAGGTCTCCAAGTCATAGTTAAGGTGTTCTGAAGATGCTGGAGTTTAGTGCTTCGTGAGATGGTAACATAGTATAAAAGGGATAATTCACCCAAACATGCTAATTTTGTTAATCTGTCATTCACTTTGTGTTGTTCATAGTAATGGGAAAGAAAAATGTTAATGTCATGTTTTCATGGAGAAAAAAGGTAACAAATTTTATGATACAATGGATATCATTGGGAACCAAAGCTGAGCAACAGCAAACAACAGAAAAATGTCCATGAATTAAAACTCTTCTTACTCATATCACATAGTGAAAGTTTCACGATGAAGGTGAGCTTTACCTGAGATCTAATTTGAGTCAGGTTTTTGTGTTAGTGATAAAGGAGGTGACTAGAGAAATGAGCGAAGGATTGCCATGGGAGCTCTTGAATGCTAATAATCTTGTTTTGATGGCCAAAAGTGAAGTGGAATTGAAAGAGAAGATAACATAGATAACTGGGCTGAAACTTAAAGACCTCAAGGTGTTGGCTGGAAAAAAAGGGGAAAAAGTATTTGGAGAGGGTGCATGGCCGTTCAACATGTGTGGTAAAGGTTTTAGGAGAAACCTAATCTGTTGAACGGTTTGTTGGATTTGGGTGCCTGAAAGATGTTAATAGTATCAAGGGTGGTCTGCAGGAGATAAGTGTGACTTTTGTTTGGAGAAAGTATGCAAGAGTGGTGCAGAATGTTGATGTAGTAAAGTGTAAAGGTTTAGGTATCAGCATTGGGGTATTTATAGGAGAAGGTGGGGAAATTCTGCTACTTAGATGACACATCAAGTGAAGATAAAGCAATGATAACTACGGTGAAAGGTGTGAAGAAAAATTCCATTGAGTTGTGTGTTATTTGTATTATTTTCAGTTGGAATGTGAGACATTGCTGAAGAAAGTGGAGCATCAAGCAAACTTAGAAAAAGAAGATAAGAGAATGATCAGTTGGATATTTGGAGTGTGAGAAGAAGATGAATGTGGAGGTAAGAAGAAGACCTGATGGGTAGACAATAGTTGTTGTTATTAGGAGAAGAGACTAAGGTGGTTGGAGCATGTGGAGTGAATGACAGATGATGATGGGATAAAATGGTGAATCAAGATGGAGGTACAGAATTTGAAGCCAAGGAAGAGGTCTCATAGTTGGAAATCAATACAAAGAATAGGTCTTAAATCAAAGAATTTTCAGGACTGTTCAGAGTGGAGGGAAAAGATTTTGAAACCTGGAAAATGTCAGTTAAATCAAAAAAGATGATGATGAATTATCTGTTCATATTTTTGCTTAACCTTTTTCCATTAAAGAGTTGTAGCGAGTTGAACCATGTCCAAATGCAATGGCCACAAAGCATGGACCAATCCTTAAAGATAGCCCAATCCCATACACTTATACAAATTGGGCCAGTTTGGAAATGGAAGTTATCCTAACATGTGCATCTCAGAAATAGGGCAAGAAAACCAGTGTGGATACCACTGCTTTCTGTACTGGAATACTGTGTGCCACATTTAAGTATAATAGCCACATATAAATTGCTAATCTTAAAAAGACCTACAGTATATCCAGTTTTATAAAAAGGAGACTACAGAAATAGTTAGCAGTTTCCAGTGATCAAGTCATCCCAGGAAGGTGACAGCAAATTATGGCATAATCATAATTAGAGCTGTGAAGAAACATTCTAAAATAGCAGCACAAGAGCTTGCAAAAATCCTCCAAATGCTAGGGTGAAAATACCAGAATTAGAGTTCATATAAGAGATGGGGAGTACAATGCAGCACTGCTAAGTGGAAAACTATGATAAGCAGAGAAAATAAAATGAAGAAATTAGAATTTGAAAAAATAATGCAAACATAATGCAAAAAAAGTCAAAAAGCAAGGTTTTATGGAAAAAACGTGAATATGAAAAGGGCAAAGTCATTCAGCAAATCATAGTTTTTGAATTTCTGCTGATGTGACATTTCCATAATACTCTCTACACTGTTCTATTGTGCAGTACTTTTATTACCAATGTGTAAAGATGTATCATTATTTACATTAAATTTCATTTACCACATAGGAGCTCATATATGACTCTATCTCTGCTGATCCTATGGTGTCAGCTAATTTATGTAGTTTAGCATTGTTTGCAAGATTAACTAACTTATTTGTTAAACACTTTTTGTAAATAATTTATATGAATTATTAAAAAGCAGCAGTCTCTGCTGAACCCCAGTTATGAAATCATCTAATTTTGAAAATGTTTCATGCAAAAGATTGTGTTGTTTTCAATCTTTTGAGCACTATTCCCTGAATTTCAGTCTCATGCAATATGATGACAACACTCTAAAAGCTTTTTTTTTTTTATTATAAACAATATTCCACACTCTACTAATATTGAATACTTTGGTTATTTCCTCATAAAAACCCAACATTTTATTGAAGCCACATCTCAAATCACACACACTGTCTAATAAGCTTGTTAGACTTGTGTATCTTTTACTCAATTTTTTTTATATATATACAGTAACTGTTTCAATTCATTTGTCCGTCATAATAATTATTGCAACTGGCTAACACATACGTGAATCAGCATGGTCAGTTTTTCTTTTTAATGAGATGGCATTTCTAAGCTTATCCTCTTTTGATATTTCTCCCATGTTTAGTGATTTCTGAAAAAAGTTTACATATAAAGTATACTATATACTATACATCTTTAAGTAGACACAGTACATTGGCACACAGTACATAGCTCTACTACATGATGGATTCATCATACTGGGTTGAAGTCCTGTGCCAGTTGCTGTCTATGCAGAGCTTGTAGGTTCTCTTCATATTTGTTGTTTTTTTCAATGAGTATTCCAGTTTGCCTCTTATCACTCAATGATCCAGGCTCTGGTATCACCCCAGAGCAAAAGGGGCCTCTGTTGCTAACAGTCTTGTCTCCTTTTTCCCTAACAGCACTGAGAAGCCACCCATTAAGGGCAACAGAGCCTAACAAGGCCCAGCCCCTTCCAGCCCAAAGGATATAAAAGGAGATGTTCTCAGAATGTGGCATCACATTTTTTGATCTGAATGTCTGACAGATTGGAGCTCCCCCAAAGCCTGATGACATTTTGTTTAATGCTGCTAGAGGGTGAATGTGAGGCAATTGCCTGCTTTCTTTATATTTAAACCCAACCCAATTTAAACCCAACAGTAACAGAAATCTTAGTGATTGGCAAAAATGGATATAATGAGGATATTAGCAATAAACTTGATGCATTAGGCTTAAAAGTCAAGAAAGAGGTGAAGAATTTAGGGGTAATTATTGATTCTGACCTGAATTTTAAATCACATATTAATCAGATCACTAGGATAGCATTTTTTCACTTAAGAAATATAGCAAAATTAGATTCCTTATAACTTTGCAAGATGCTTAAAACTTAGTCCATGCTTTTGTTTTTAGTTGACTAGATTACTGTAATGCACTCCTCTCAGGACTAACCAAAAAAGACATCAATCGATTACTACTAATGCAGAATGCAGCTGCCAGAATATTAACTGGGGAAAAAAAATCCGAGCACATCTCTCCAGTTTTGATGTCACTACAACTGGTTACCTGTGCCATTTAGAATTGACTTTAACATACTGCTTATGGTTTACAAAGCCTTAAACAATCTCGCTCCATCCTATATTTTAGAATGTCTTTCACCTTAAATTCCAAATCATAACCTTGGATCTTCAAATGAGTGTCTGCTTATAATTCCAAGAGCTAAACTTAAAAGAAGTGGTGAGGCAACTTTCTGCTGTCATGTACCTGAAATCTGGAATAGCTTACCAATAGAAATGCGCAAGGTTAATATGGTGGAGCATTTTAGAAAACTACTAAAAACCCATTATTTTAATATGGCTTGCTTATAGCTTCATTGTTGTATAACCCTGATATTCTGTATATGCATTTCATTATAATTTTTATCATGGCTCCACAATCCTTACTAACCCCTACTTTCTCTGCTGTTCTTTTTCCAGTTTTCTGTGGTGGCAATCTGCGCCGCCACCACCTGATCAAAGCAATACAATACAATACAGTTTATTTTTGTATAGCCCAAAATCACACAGGAAGTGCCACAATGGGCTTTAACAGGCCCTGCCTCTTGACAGCCCCCCAGCCTTGACTCTCTAAGAAGACAAGGAAAAACTCCCAAAAAAACCTTGTAGGGAAAAATGGAAGAAACCTCGGGAAAGGCAGTTCAAAGAGAGACCCCTTTCCAGGTAGGTTGGGCGTGCAGTGGGTGTCAAAAGAAGGGGGTCAATACAATACAATACACAGAACAGAACAAATCCTTAATACAGCATAATAATACAAATTTTAGAAGTACAGAGCAGAATTTAACAGTAGATGATATCATATAATAAGATTTTGATATTTTTAGAGTGCTGGAGACCTCATCCGTCAAGCTGCCTCCCCATTTGGCCATTCCACGGCTGAAACATTGCTCGGCCAGCCAATCCGATGAAAGGGCCCCTCTTTCCCATGATTCCTGTGATCCTCCACCAGGGATGACTTTACCATAGGCAGGCAAACAACTTGGCAGGTGGGCCGTGGCACCAATTGCCACATTTGAGTACCGAGAACAGAAACAGAATAGGTGAGGGTTAGTATTCAATTATACTTATCATGTTACTTATGTTTTAGTGCTAATGACTAACAACAGAGATGCAGTATGTACAGTTAATCAGCAGCTCTAGTCAGGATATGCTAAACTGAAGTAGTAAGTCTTCAGCCGGGATTTAAAGGCTGGGACCGAAGGGGCATCTCTTATAGAAGCAGGAAGACCATTCCACAGTTTAGGGGCCCTGTAACTAAAAGCTCGACCTCCCACTGTTATTTTATTAATCCTTGGAATCATAAGCAGACCGGCATCTTGAGATCTTAATGTGCGCTCAGGTTTGTAAGTCATGATAAGTTCAGACAAGTAAGCCGGACCTTGGCCATTTAATGCTTTATATGTTAAAAGGAGGATTTTGAAATCTGCCCTAAACTTAACCGGGAGCCAGTGTAAGGATTTAAGAACTGGAGTTATGTGTTCATATTTTCTTGTTCTTGTAATAATTCTTGCAGCCGCATTTTGGATTAACTGGAGGCTGTATAAAGAACAGTTTGAACAGCCAGTGAACACCACATTACAGTAGTCAATCCTACTAGAGATAAATGCATGAATTAATTTCTCACAATCCTGTTTATTTAGAAAGCGCCTTAATTTCCTAACATTTTTAAGATGGAAGAAACATGTTTTGGACAACTTTGTAATATGTGCTTTAAATGACATGCTAGAATCAAAGATAACTCCTAGATTGCAGGCTGATTCAGTAAAATTAATTGGGATTCCAACTGAGTTAAATGTCGACAAAATATTGCTGTGATCAGCGTCATTCCCTCCAACAATTAACATCTCTGTTTTATCTGTGTTTAAAGACAAGTAGTTCTCATTCATCCATTCCTTTAATTCACTAACACAACTAATTAAAGACAACATCGGAGAAACTTCATTTGATTTAAATGAAAGGTATAACTGGGTGTCATCTGCATACGAGTGAAAATTAACATTATGTTTCCTAATGAGAGATCCCAGTGGAAGCATGTAAAGTGAAAACAGTAAAGGTCCCAGTACTGAGCCCTGTGGGACACCATATTGAACTTCTGTGTATAATGATGGAGTACTGTCAGCACATTGTGCAGGCCCTACATTGATTGGATTGAAGGCCAGAGGTCCACATGACCATCATCGTCTAATTCATCCATGTGAAGCCTGAAAACCATGAGGACTGATTTAGATCATTTATGTTAGGCAGAGGGGGGCTGGACGGCCTTGTGGCTTCAGAACCCCTGCAGATTTTATTTATTTTTTTCTCCAGCCCTCTGGAGTTTTTTTTTTTCTGTCTTCCCTGGCCACCTGACCTTACTTTATTCTTTGTTACTTAGTATAGCCTAAGCTTATTTTTATATTTTTATTTTTTCTTTCTTCATCTTGTAAAGCACTTTGAGATACATAATTTGTATGAAAACATGCTATATAAATACATGTTGTTGTTGTTGTTGTTGTAAACATCATCAAGCTGCTTTTGCTTTGCTTCCTGGGGGGTATTTTCCGTACATCGCTTAAATCATCTGAGATCAGATCCCTCATCTTGGATGAGTTAATACCGGTAAAACTCATCTGGGATAAGTCGGTTTTTCAAACACAGCCGTGTAGTAGATTAGTCTAGCTGGATCTAATCATCTGAGATGAATGTGCGCCCCCCGCGCTGATTGAAAAGCCCATATACATTGAGTCTAGAAAACATGATCAGCAAGTCTTTGTTAGGCTCCAACAAAATGACGAAAGAACGGGCGCATTTTTTCACACAGGCAGAGCAGGACCTTTTACTCGAAGGATATGAAGAATTTCAAGATTTAATATGCAAAAAAGGTAACACTGCAAAAGCAGCCCAAACCAGAAAAGACGTCTGGCAAAAAGTGGCCGACAAATTAAACGCTAAGTAATTTACATTGTACTTACTGAATGCAGCGTTTCATTTCCTATGTGTCAGATTAATTATTATTTAATATGTCATAATTCCAGATCAAACGTGAGCACAAGGAGAACATGGGAACAATTTAAAATGAAGTACAAGAATATACTTCAAACTGGTAAATATTGGCATATAACTATTTAAAGAATTGTTGACATAATGAATCATATATAATATAAAAAACATTCATTTTAAAGTTAATAAGAAGGCAGACAAGCAAAACACAGGTGATGGTCCACGTGGTCCAGACCTAACCCCTGCAGAAGAGTTGGCTCTTCAGCAAAATGCCCATTGCCCTGTTTCTGAGGGCATTCCAGGGGGAAGCTCCCCCTCAGAACCAGTGGCAGGATGCAGTGGTCACTTCATTTCAGGTAAAGGATGGTCATTGCATATATTTGTCCTGTGTGCCATAGGTATGTTCCATATAGCCCTCTTTTTCTTTGTTAGGTCAGTTAAAGGGAATGTCATATCACTAGAACTTGTGTCTGACCAACGAGATATTGACGAAGGTCAAATATTTGATGTAGACACTGTGTCTGATTATTCATCAGGAGGAGAGGTACATTTTTCAAATAATGTTTGATCAAACTCCACTCTGTCAGTCCCATGTGCCCCAATCACATTTGGAAATCCTGGGTAATGAAAATGTTAGGGTGATTGTGAGATTCTTTATGGAACTGTGGGTGTTTTTGCCCATGTACCTGCAATGGCATGAAAATCCTCTTTTATTGTCTGCACATGCAGGTGTCCAGGAAAACACTATGAAAACCCGAAGGAAATATTTCAGAGCCAAACAAACGAATTGCCTGGCAAACTGCACTTTTAGATAGATTTTCCACCTCGCCTACAGTATATAAAAAAGTGCCGCTTGCAAAAAACCTCAAAGCAATGCATGCTGTCTGTGTGGTTGTGAGAGCCCGACTTCACCTAGTTTGACTTTGAATATAAGGTACTAATAAATCTTTTAGGTACAATATTCCCCCTCGGCTAAAGCGGTATCTTTCAGAAAGAATTTCCTTCGGGAGCAATAAAGGATCTTGCCGATAGTGCAAAACCCTCTCTATATGAAATTCTCTTCTTATAATTTGCACACCAATATCAATTGGTTGCTCATTCATGAACGGTGAAGCCATGACTGAATGAATTCCATGTATGGAAACTGATTAAGTGTGTGAGCTAATCCTTCTTTACATGGAACAAAAGTAGGTTTGAGGATTTGGATGTGCTGCTATGACAACACATCCAGCAAGAGTTTTGAAAAACCAACAGATCCAGGATCATGCCAAATCGTCAACAATTACATCTGGCTAAACAAGTAGTCCACGTACGAAAAATAACCCCAGTCTAATTAACTAGAGTTGGCCCAGTTGGCACCCCAACTTTTTGGGATTTGTTCTGCCTTTTTCATTCTCTCCTCCACAATCTGTTGTGAATTAAATCCCAATTTTGTGAGAGTACCATCAGTAAAATCCCTAACCATAAAGGAAACTAATAGTAAATAAAGTTGTTTTTTATTTAAAAATGATGAAAAATCTAAGTTTGCCCTTAATTCAAATACAACAACAAAAAAATTGCTTCAAGAACTAAACACCAAAACCAAAAGGAACAAAAAGAAACAGAAAAAAAATATTAGTTAAGACAAAAATACAAAATCCAATATAGCAAAACCAAAATAACCTTTGAATAAAGAGTCAGCACAGAAGGAAGAAATAAAGGGCTGGAAAATTACACGTGGTCTATAGTCAAAGCAAAATTTTATCTAGGAATTTAAAGAACTATCATCTAACCCCATTATATAAACCAGAAATTAATATTTATAGAAACATAACAAAAGCTTTTTTTACCAGAAAAAATGATTAGGAAAGTAAACACAAGCAAAGTTTTTAGGATATGCACAATCTTAGATAGTGACAGGGTGGACGGGTAACCTTTAATCCCGTAACGTACGAGATGTCACGCAACCACTGTGGAGTTATAACCAAGGCAATGAAACAACAAATGGTGGCATTCCTAAAGAGTAAACATGGCATTAATGATGATATATAATAATTTTAAGCCATTCAAAAGCCTGTCAATATAAACAACCACCCGTATATACAAATTCTCAATCATTCAAAACCTCAGTGATAATAAACAACCAGAAATGAAATATAACAATAATTCAATTCTACATGTTATGTAAAAATAATTCACAAAAACTATAATATGAAAAGCCAAAGAGATAATGGATAGTCAGAAATGGATCACAAACTAACTGAATAGAAAAAGAGAACATAAGAGAGCAGAATGACATGATCTAAGAAACTAATGCCACTGAACTAATTCAGTGGCTGCCTAGGGTTTAAATGGGTATTGCAGCCAATAATGATTTTAGCACCTGAGTGCCATGAGCTAATCAAGGGTCTTGCCCATAAACTTTACACAATACATAATTATTCAAAAATAAAGCACTGAGAGGAAATAACGAAGCTAACATGAAAAAAATCTAAAGGAACATAATCAACAAGTGGTATTCCTTATCTCTTCTTTCATCTTTCACTTACTTCTCCAATATTGAAAGCCACTTTGCATTACCTTGCATTATTAACACTCATTTTCTCCTGCTGCCTTTTGGAATTTCTGATTTGTCATTCTCCAGCTCTGCTGATATATTCATATGCCCTATGGTTAGGCCGTAGGTTGTTTGTGGCGTGTGTAGACAGAGCAGCCGTCCATTCAGTACTTCGTTTCCTATATACAGACATATTTACTGAGGAGACCTGGCATGCTCCCTATTGCTTCTAACTTTTAGTTTAACATAATTTGGGTGGGTGTCACAATGGTAGCACTTCTGCCTAATAATAAACGAGAACAGGGTTTGTGTCCCAGGTTTTTCCTTTGTTGAGTTTATGTGTTCTATCTGTGTCTGTGCAGATTTCCTTCTGGTACTCCATTTTCCTTCCACAGTCCAAAGGCACATAGGGTAGGTGGTTGTGGCGATGCTGATCTGGCTCCTGATGGAGGTGTGGTGGTGTGTGTGTATGTGTGTTCACACTCTCATGAACTGCCGGCCCAATCAAGGTGTTATTTCTGCTTTGCATGCTGTGGTATGTTCTAGCTTCCCCACACCCCTTACCTGGATTAGCACATTAGGAAGATGGATGGACTGATGGACGGAATATTTTTGGATTGTACCTTACCTGTCTATCCATTCATTTTAAAACCATAATCATCCAATTCAGGGTCTCAATGAACTGGAACCTATTCCAGTAATACTGAAAGCAGGATTCAGCTCTGCAAAAAGTGTCACTTCATCACAAAGCACACTCACATACTCACAGAATCAGACACCACATAATTACATGAATCAATTAATCTAACACTTATGTCTTTGGGATAAAGATAGAAAACAACAGAGAATATGGATTAAATCCAGGTCTTTGGAACTCGGAGGTAGTACTGCTACTTTGCTTTAGGCATCATGGTACATAGCAGAGTCTTAAATATACTGTATGTGTTGCTTCTCAATCATCTCCACATTTAGAAACTCACATTAGTTTATTTCTTGCATACATTGTCATAACTGTTTGAAGTATGGCTTTCTGAAATTAAACATAGTACTTTTTATATTATGATAACTGGATCTTAATTCTATAATGTCTGTAATGACTTTTACTTAGATTATTGCACAATGCTAAAACTTAAATAAGAATTATCTGATTACTTTAATGAACTGCTATTTTTGCAATACCTTTTATTAAGGGACAAAAGGGTGAAAATGTGAAGATTGAGTAGCATTACAAATTATCTTTAGCAAAACACCTGACTGGTACACCACAGACGCAGTGTTACAGCTTAGACATGCATTTGTAATAATACGTAGTAGAACGGATCTGTTTAGTACAGTCATGTCACTCCTTATTATTCTAAACATAAATGCTCAGTTCAATTTATGAAGTTGTCCTTTAGTTTGACTGTCTTAGAGGGTTGATTTTATGTGTAAAGTGATGCATAACAGCAAAGGCTGACAGCAGTTCACTGCTATATACTGTTGAATACTGCCTGGCTTACTGGACATTATAACAGATGTGAATCAATGGTGACAGATTAATATATTCCCAGTCATTTTAATTTGGTACAAATTAATGATCACTAAAATGTATAATTCCTAGTTTTATTCACCTACAGATGATCTCTTTGAAAGTAGACTCCAGGTCGAATTGTTATTTTGTGAACTACTTGTAAGAAACACATATATTCCAGATTTGCAGCAGAATTTATATAAATACCATTAATGGCCCACTGCACAATAATGTGCAGTGAATACACTTGACTTGATCATTCCTAGTTTTCATACTCTTTCTCAGTACGTTTAGCATTCATTTGCTCAGAGGTTGATGTGTTTGCTGCTTCCTGAGCAGCTCTTCTTTTCTCCACCCTAATGGCCCGTTTCTTCTCTTCTTTCGTCAGCATCTTTCCGCGTTAAAATTGATTAAGTCGGTGTTTGTGTCGCATTTACTTAGTACGTTTTCCTTAATTTTTCACTTAAGCTGGCACTTAAGTCTTCAATCTGCCTCAAGAATGATTTAAGATATGAAGTGGTAGGGGAAGTGACGGTGAAGGTGGTAGGGATGAGAATGGCGCCCATACGCATGTGTCGCATGGCTGCCCTGCTGGCCACTGCCGAGAGTTGATTCTACAATAAAATAAAATTAAAAAAAAAGAGGAATAACCTTGGAGGTCAATCATCACCCCGAAAGTGGATAGTAGATGTCACGCAATATTTGTGTACCAAATTTCAGGTCAATAGGTCAAACGGTTTGCGAGGTACAGGTGATTTAAAATCCTGGAAAGACAAATGGACAGCCATGGCAGCATATTAATATAAGAAGATCTGCAGTGTTCTGTCCGGGGATGGTTCCTACTTTGCTACCCTGGGATAGGCTCTGGCCCCCTTCCACTCAAACTGACTCATGCAGTTTTGAGAATCATATAGATAGATAGATAGATAGATAGATAGATAGATAGATAGATAGATAGATAGATAGATAGATAGATAGATAGATGTCGCTCCACCACAGATGTCAAAATGTCAGCTCTATGCCTACAATAGAGCCTGCCTTCCTCACCAGTTTGTCAAGGCGTTAGGCATCCTTCTTCTTTATGCTGTCCGCCCAGCACACCACCGTGTAGAAGAGGGCATTCGCCACAACCGTCTGGTAGAACATCTGCAGCATCTTATAAATTATATATGAAAATAATATCCATCCACTGGATAAGTGGTGATTTTAAGTAGCATCTGTATACGGACTGTAATTATTGTGAGAAGTTTAAGCCATTATAAAACAGTGTAGGTGAAAAGTCTCTTACTCTTACATTTATTTTGAATAAGCACACTACATTCAGTGGACCAAGCGCCAGATGGGCAGTTCTGTGCAAACTGTACATAGAAAGTGACTTAAGGAACAAATGATGGTAGATCTAACCAGCAAATCCTGATTCATTAAAGTAAGAGAGGTTTACAAGCTTAATTTGGTTGCTATGTGTCTCATGTGTACAGTGCCCTATGAGGAAAGAAAACCCATCAGACAATGTTTTCTCAATGCAGGCAAAAGACTTTTGAACTGTATTGAATGTTACTAAACTATATACATAACTGTTGGCTCTACACTCATCACCCCGTCTCCTCCCACATTGCAGTGTGTGTGTGAATTATGTCCTTACAGTGGCACAGCGCTTTCAGATGCTACATGTGTATTCTCTTACCATATATATTATCATCAAAATGATAAAGTACCTTGGCTTAGTTTAATACACTGTGATGGATGGCAGGGACACACCGGCATCCTAGCCAGGATGAACCCCATCATGGACAGGGAGAAAGTGTTCTAAGACTGCATGCTCCCCAAACATCCTGGGTGCAGCATTCCTGGGCCAGTATGCCCATTTCTGTGCCCACAGGGCATGTTGAGAGCTGCAGTCCCATGAGGCAGCTCTACTGGCTTCTGTAGGTGTCTACTAGCTGGAACTGGAAGAAAGGTTTGTCCCTACTTTATGAGTCTCACCAATTGCCCAGGAGTGCTTCCTGCATGTTTTGCCCTGACATCGAAAGTGCTCCTGGGTCTGGCAATAAAATGGGCCACCACTGTTTACTCAAGGAGTTGGAGTTGGGAGAAAGGAAACCACACTTGCCTGGAGGAGTAAAAGAAGGAATACAAAAAGAAAGAGGGATTAAATTGTGATTGGGAAAACAAGACCTGTGGAAAGGTACTTTGTTTAATAAATAATAACTTCACTTGAATCTGTGCTGTCTGTGTGTAGTTGTGTCTGAGGATTTGGGGCTCAGTGATGGCCCCTAGTGACCACAGCACATAATATTTAAATTACAGATTGGAATCTACGATACTGAACTGATGAAAGGGGTATAAAGAGAGATGTACAACCATTTTAACAACTTTCCACTAAGGCTAAAGTGAATGAGACAAATTGATTGATTGATGTTAACCTATAAATTAATTTATTTTCAGTTTTACCCTTAGCAATGCCAGTAATTAATTACATAATTCGGTAAGATTCTGACTTTATTTTCTTCAGCTTTCTCTGTTGATGAGGTTACCAGCAATAAAACATACTGTATATCAAAGTAGTTGATGCACACTTGTTTTAAGAAACAGTAATAAAATTTATTGATACACACAAACATTGTAGGAAAGTGATAACTGATTATATAAATGAGGGTGCACAAAAGAGATGAGACTGGCAAAAATGTAACATAGAATAGGCTGGCCTTGATTAATTAATTTATAGTTTTTTAGAATTTCCTTTATTTTACAAACTTTTAATTTAATATTTTACTTTTGAAACTTGTGAATAATGTTATAGTCAACTTGACCTTTCCTGAATACATGTGTTTGGGTGAGAAAGCGCTAAAAATTGTTATGCTGTGAATCAGGGCTTTTCCTTCAAATTTAGTTAAATTCAGTTTTTGGCTGGATTTTTTACTAGCTAATTAAAGTTCTAATTTATCTTAGCTGAGAAAGAGGCAGTTTCACAATGCCACACATTTAAGGTCGATGTCTGATGGTAGGAGGTGTTGTTACTCCAGGTCTGAACAAAGGACTTTGCTTGAGGTGGAGTGCATTCTTTGTCTTTGCCATGTGATTCTATATTTGTGGTGGGGTGTTATCTTCCTCAGGTCACTGTTTGACTCTTCACAGAGATAAGAGATAAGAGTTTAGGCACTGAAGTTCCCTTCTCGAAGTATGGCTGTTTGTCAGTCATCCCAGACTGGCTCAGTCACTGGCAGAGAGCCTTGGCTCAGAGGAGTGAGTGTTAAAGATAGTTTAGGGCTTCCAGATCCAAGGTTCAATGCACAGTAGTTCCCAGGCTCAAAGAAGGTATGTAGGTTTTTTCTACTTAGTAAGTGGGTAGGTAGTGATCTACGCCTAAAGAATAGTTTATTAGCTTTCATCTCCAGAGAGGCAGAAGAGATGCAAGTAAAAGATTTTAAAGAAAAGAGTAGTCCCTAGCAATTAGACAAATGTCCCTTCCAGTTACAGGTCTAGTGTCTCTTTATAGGCCTGTTATTTTGTCCAACAGAATCGGTGAGAGTAACAAATACATCTTTTTTTATCTAATGAATTGCAAAGTTGCCCAGTGTTGGTAGACCTGTAGTTTAGCCAATTCAATTTAGTATTTATTCTTATATTCAGGTATTTCTAGTGCAGCTGGTTTCTCTGCTAAGTCTGTTCTCTTAACAGCCCTTCTGTAACACTGAAAGGCTAGAAAAAGGGGTGATGTCCACTCAGTTCTGAATAACAGTTTGAGAGTCACAAGCAAACAAAGGTGTCAGGTTTAATAACCATTTAAGGCATTTTTGGACCTAATTTATTGTCTTTTTAACATTTATTGCTTTGTATTTATATGTTGCTTCCTGTAAATGGTGGTCTCCTTTTGTCTTCCTAGATATTTAAGAAGCTTGCATTGTTCCTGCAAAAGTTAAGGAGAATTAGCATGTGTGTGAGGAGTGTGTGTGAGCTGCTGTGTGACATCACTGTAGCCAATTTCTGATATTAAAAGAGGCCTGAAGAGTTGGGAATGTTCTCTGAAAGGCAGATGGTGTTTGTGATGCTTTTTCCTTTTTTAAAATTCTTAGCATTTATTTTCTTTGCATTTTTGCATGTGTTTTTTAATGTGTGCCCCCAGTTCCCTTGTTTGGCTTATGAGTTTTCTTTTCTTTTTTGTTCATCATTGTCGTAGTAGTTTTCCTGTTTTTTTCAGAGTTTGGCCCCTGCCATTTGTTGTTTATTTTCCTGTCCTTTGTAAACTGTTGTGCTGTCTTTATGATGAAGGTGTATCACTTTTTGTTAATCATTTTCCAGCGTTCCTTTTGTATCTTTATTGATATGTTTTATTTTCCTTCATTTACTCGTCTTTTCATGTTGAGCCCAAGAGGGTGGCCTCTCAATAATTCAGGTGTGCACCTAATGGGGCTGTCACCTGAGACACTTTTTAAGGGTTTATCAGCCTCCAGACTAACAGCTGGGCAACCAAATTTATTCTGTGTCTTTGTCTGTGGCTTCACTGTTCTTCCATCCATTATCCAAACCGCTACATCATTCATCTTAAAAAAATTATATATATTTGTTGAAGAATTGTTCGGTTTGCTGTAATTTAGTTTGGTTTAGTATTTCTGGGCCTTATTGTATTTTTGGTTTTTCATATCACTTAGTGTATTGTTTGGCTTTTTGTGTAGTTTGTCCATTTCTTCACTGTAATATTTTTTGCTATTTTGGCTTTTTTGTTGCATGGTCTTATGTATTGCTTGGCTCTTTCTTCATTATAGGATTTTTGTATTTTTGTATTTTGTATTATCGCCATTATTGCCATTAAGTATTCAATGGACTTGTATGTAGTTTGTGCTTTTCTTCCGTAACATAATTTTTGATCATTTATGTTTTTGTATAGCTTGGCCTGTTCCTTATTATTGTATTTTTGGCATTTTATCCTTTGTATTGCTTGGCCTTTTCCTCTTTTAGGTTTTTTGGTATCTTGGATTTTTATATTGTTTCACCTTTCTCTGAACTGTATTTTTACTTTTTGGTTTGGGTTTTTAGTTTGTTTAGTTATATATGTTTAAGTAAATAGTAAAAGAATACCTTTTCAACTCAACATTTTTGGATCCCATGCTGCAAGTTTGAGCTGACATAGATAGATAGATAGATAGATAGATAGATAGATAGATAGATAGATAGATAGATAGATAGATAGATAGATAGATAGATGGTCACTGCAGACAAAGTAAGTCCTTGAAAACTTTACAAAAGGGCTTTTGCATTAGCCCAGTATTTTTTCATGTCTCTGTTTTAGGCACTTACAGGGATTTAACACCATATGCTCATATTAACATAATTTGTGTTCTGTCACTGCTAAGGTGTGAATTAAAAAGAAGTGATGGGATCAGGAGATTTAAATGTTACTAACAATTCAAACCAGAAAATTAGAGTTGAGAGTCTGAGCAATGGTAAGTTTTGTTTGCCAGAAAAACATCCAAAAAAATAGTCTCTTTTTTTTTTAAAAAATAATCCATAATTTCAGAGAATGCGATTACAGCAATCCTGGTTTATATACTGCCACATCTATAACATGATTATATGAGATTACTGGGAAAAGTCCTTTACAGCGCGGCCTTACTTCCTGGCAATAGTTGATCAAAATGGTGATGCTCACTAAACAATTGTGAATGAAAAATGAAAATAGAACTGTAAAAATGACCCACAATGATCAAATATTTCTATTTAGAAAATAATGATAACTCTCGATTCTTTGAAATTCCAATTATAATAACGCAGTAGAAAAAATTTAAAAAGAATATGGAATTGTAACAATTTGTGCCTCCTTAAAAATGTATTTTGGTTCTAAACATCCTTAACATACAGCATGCTGGTTAGGTTAATTGGAAGTTAGATGTGTGAGTTTGGGAGCATTCATGATTGAGCCCTGCGAAGGAGTGGTGCCCTATTTAGGGATGGGTTCTGGCTTGTGCGTGATGTTGTCAGAAAAAGCACAAACCACCCACGGTCCTAAAATTGGATTTAGCTGGTTTGAAAATAGATGGATGATTCATGATTCATCAATGACCCACAGCATAGTGCATGCTTAATGATAGAATTCATAAGTAAGTAATTGTGGAAAGCATTAAACCAGATAAATTCAAGTTTCCAGTTTAATCATGCAAGCATTTTACAAAGGAATATAGCAGCAGCCTTGTGATGTCACTGAGTTCCTGACTTGAAGCAGTTATTCTAGGAGTAATAAGAGAATGACACTCAAAAGTCACTCTTAAGGAAGGACCAGTACAGAATACACAAAAAGGAAGAATTTATTTAACCCAACACCAGTGATGGATGACCCAAAGCATATCATAAATTGTCAAAAGAAATAAAGAAGAAAGAAAAAACATTTTTTATCAGTGTGACTGTAATAGGCTTTGGCCTATTAATCAGGGAAATGGCTGCCCCAATACTTACTCAGATGCCACAAGCCAGCTCTTCCTCTCACCTCCTCTGTCCTCTTGTCATGTTTAATAAGATGTTTTATGTGTCCCATCAAACAGATTTTGCTATTTAGTGGCAGAGATCAAAGGAGGCGTTTCTTCAAGGACAAAACAAAGGGGTTGTCATGGTCATTCATGGGCAAAGCTGAAATCAAAATGAAAAAAGGTGACAAATGAAGTCCTTACCTAATTTGTTTTTTTTTCTCTATCCTCTCTGAAGGCCTTTCCTTTAGTTGCTTAAAGTTTTTATGCTTCTGAATGTGTTTGGTCATCTTTTACTAAGTGTCTTTGATGTTATCCTGTGTCACACAATGACAGCGTGGCACATTTTAGCTCAGAAATGGCGGCACACATAGAAGAACAAACGCACAAATTGATGATTTGTGGAATACAATGGAAAAATGATGAAATATATAAATAGTTGAAAATAAAAATGAATACAATGTTAAAACAAAAGTGGGGGCAATAAGTAAATTAGTAACACATTCCTGACTCCCCTCTCTGACTTCTTTTATCCCCAACACAAATTTATCTGCAATTCTATTTTTAAATTTCTCCAAGTTGAAGTGGTCGTTGAAATCCCACCTAGGTAAAGACCAGAATCACCTTCAGCATCAACAATCCTTATTAAATCTTCACTCTTAAGACCATCTGTTATGAAAAACCAAGGCCATAGTAGTTTCTGGGCCTGCTATATATTTTGGTTTTCAGGCTCCCACCTATTTCACCTTCCATACTCTTGCTGCCCCCGATGCAATAAAGAAGCTATTCTGGTCCTTTGCCAGTCTTCTATATCTTTCTACCCCTCCCATAAAGATCAGACACTCTTATTCTCTGCTAGGTAAAATGGACTCTGCTGTTATTGCAAGCTGCCAGCCCTAAGAAGAGATTATCTGCTACCTTCCATCATTCTTTGAGTATCTTGTAGGTTTATTTCCTGGGTGCCAAGATCTTTCTCTTTGTCCTTTTTTGTTACTCTGTTTTTCTGTCTATTACTTTGTGATTCCTCTTACTGAGCTCCTTTTTGTTGAACTCTCTAAGATACCTAACCATCACCCCACATTATAATGAAGAATTAGTTGCTCTGTGATGGCTAGTGTGGATGTTCCTTTTTAAACTGGCATCACATCTGTCTTGCCTAGCCTCTGTTCAGAGCTTCCAAAGTGGCGATTCTGCCCAGCAAAAACCCACTGATTAGTAAAGGACATACAAAATAAATACAAAAACTAATATATTTTATTTCCCTACTCTAATATTCTGTAGGATACCAGCTGTGGTTCAGCTAATTAAGAAGCATAATACAGTTTGTATTCTACTTGGACACACTTGGAGTTCTGGAGGCTGCAATTTGAACTCTGTTTCATTTCGGTCAATACTTGATCCAGGAAGACTACTAAGAGTAAAATGTGGGAATCTAAACAAAATGTAGAAAAGAGGTAACCTTACATTTCTGTGCAGGATGTTTGGCCTATTCCTTCGTGACAATGGCTTCACCTCCATAACATTTCATTTTTTTGTCTGCTTTGGACATTTCATGTCTTTCTTAATTAGAGTTCAGGTATAAAACACTTGAGTTCATCTTCTTCATCACTCAGTTATGGACTTGCTTGGATGACATTTTCCTGTAGATTTTAATGAGGAATAAATGTTTCCTTCAATGATATTAAGCCACCCAGGTCAAGAGGTAGCTAAGCATCCACAAAACCGTGACATAACCAGCACAATGCCTGACAGGTACAATGAAATTTTTCATTTTGAAAAATTAATGCCTGCTATTCATTAGACATGGCTAAACTCACCTGTCCATAGAAAATCACTCCATAAGTACGAGTCGCTTCTTCAGCAAACGTGAGGTGATCTTCTTTGTAAGCAAGTGCTATTGTCTCATTAATTCCTATTTCTGCATAATTTTTCTAATTATACAGCCCTGAACTCCCAGGCTCAAGCTTCTTGGTGATATCACAAAAATATTAAGCTTCTCTCTTGCAGTGATTATGACAGGTAAGCTACTCTTGAGACCATTTAGTGTTGTCCCAAATCTTCTCCAGTGTATAACTGTGTCTCTTACCATGATTCAATGGAGCTGAGAAATTTTATAAATGGTTTAGTAACCATTTCCATATTTGTGGTTATGAAATACTTTTTCAGGAAGTCTATAGCAATTTCTATTTCAACGGGGTATGAAATGCTTTTAGAATCTGTGTGGTGAGTATTTCATTGTTATGGCAGGAGTCAAAATGTGTGACATTTAAATTGGGGGCATGCCAAACCATGATTGATTTCAAACCAACTCCTACATTTGGGCCTAGTTATCCATGTAATGAAAGTGATTTTCATGAAGTTTGAGGAAGGCACATTTATTTTCTCACAATTAAACACCAAAAGTTGTAAAATATCCAAAATTTGCGCTCAAACCAAATTTAGGTGTCAAAAATATGCAAAGGTCCATTAAATCCTAACATGTCCAATACACTGGCGTGTTGATGGGAACCAAGATGTCAGATAATTAAAGGTCATGATGGTGTTCCATACAGTAAACAGGATCAGAAAATGGTTGGATGGAGTTCAGAGTAATGATAACTTTTAACTACAGAGGCTGATGGAATGTTTGGACATCCCTTTCATTGTTGTCATTAGCCATGCGTTCAGTCAGCAAGCACCTCTAATTAATTGACCGTCCCTTGGTTCTCATTTTAATATTTATTCCCTAAGTGTTTAAGGAGGCTAATGACATTCAGCTTTCTTTATTTTTGAACTCGGAGTGCTTTTTAAAGTTTGCTTTGCTTTTACTGCATTACACATTACCTTTATTGAGGCTGCATTGCTTTCTTTGGAGTTTCCTCTGAGTACTTGTCTTTCCCTATATCCATTTTTTTCATTTGGTATTTTCTTCCTATTGATAATATCCACCTTAGCAAAAGAATAGTTTGTTTGTCTGTTTGCATCCCTGTCTAGTTGCCACATCTCTTTCATTCCAAAAGATGGCGCATCGCCAATATTTTTGGCAAATAAATGCATTGCTTTTCTCATTCCAATAGATGGCATATTGCAAACATTCACACTTCTTTTATGAATCCCATAACAAATGGCATATAACAAAGACTGCATGGTGCACTGCAAACATTAACACTGAGACCTACGTCAATGATTTAGATTTTAACTCTTCTTAGATGGGTAGCACAGCTAATGTTTTCGTACTCCAGTTACGCGTCTCACATTCTTGTATCTGTTTTTTAATAATGCCACTGTCAGTCCTGGTCTCCATTTCAAGGCCTTCCAAAAAAAATTGAATAAACAAAATGCTGTGAAGGGCTGGGCCCATGTTATTGACCAAGGTTCATCGTTGGTCTCAGGGAGGAGCTGGTATGATCTGAAATTGAGTTAAAAGAAGCACAATTTTTCCAGCTCATTTCTTTTAAGGACAGGCTGCATTTCATTAACTATAAGACAACATCCATGGCCTGAAGCACTTGCATAATTCAGTTCCCTTGTCCAGGGACAAAGTGCATTCACTGGTAATCTTTATGTACAGAAATGTATCATAAGGTTGTATTGGAAAAGAAAGCAGAATCCTTATGGCAGCATGAAGATAATTAAAAGAAGTAATCACTGAGGCTTAAGAAAGGCCACCGGGAAAGGTTGTAGGGATCTAGATTCACTGCATATGGATGGAAGGGAGCACATCTAGAAACAGGTTGCGTTCCAACAAGTCCAGTCTAGCTATTCACTTGTTTCAGAAGATTGCATTATTCTTGTAAAATATAGAATAAAACCCTCCTTGAATTCAGCTTTCTAACATGATCATTTCTCCCTGCACCACCTGTCACCCTTGTCATATATTCCACACCCTCCACTCATGGCACCCTCGCCCCTACTATATGATTACCTCAATTTATCACATGTAGCCAAGGGGAAAGTCTTAATTAAAAATAGAACACTCTTCATGCAGTGATTCCTCAACCCACTTAACTACTCTTTAGAAGAAATGGGTGAGAATTTTAGAAACAAAAAGATGAAACAATCAATAATGCTATCAGCATTCCTCTATTCAGATAGATTAAGAAAACTACATGTTTCTTGTCTCTTTTTTTTGATTAACTACAGTAAGTCTATTCTGTTCACTAACACTGCAATTTGAACAACAAGAGGAGGGCACTATAAATGGAAAAAAGGGACATCAGAAATCTAAGCTTGCTAAGGATACGTGGTTTTGTTGACAGTATAGGCCAATGAAACAATTTGGATTTTAAATACTGTACATTTAATAAATATAATGTCAAATAAACCTCCCTTCCCCCTTCAAAGAACTGCCACTGCTGCTATCCTTCTGGGACTACAGGCTTAAAGTGATGGCTGTCTGCATTTTGTAAAGCATGGTCAAATCAGTTCACAATAAGAAGGCAACGTCCAGCTGGGTTCGGTCACATGGCAGCAATTAATGGGGAATTTTAAGTAAATTTTGTTCCTTCTTGAAAGGAGATCTAAAAAAATCCTGTAAACGCAATGACTGGAAAGAGCCTAAGCCAATGTGGGCTCTTCCACTCTGTTCATCTTTCCTTTTAAAATAACACAGCTGGAGCAACCCGACACTGGTGTTTAGAAAGGTAAACATTGAGATGGAAAATCCGTGTTGGGCAGCAGGCTGGCAGTCTGCAGAGCTGAGCTGGCCATGTCCTCAGAAGGGGGGTGTCACTTCATGTTAGCCTCACATCTCTGAGCAGGCGATGTGAAGTAGGGAGGGGGAGCCAAGCCGCTCTCGAGAATACACCAGCTCCCAGTCTCATGAAATATTGAAGTGGCCAGATAGGAGAATGGTGAAATATTCAAAAAGGAGCAAAGACTTTTCCACTCATTTCCTTCCCAGTCCCAGCCTGCTCTTTTCACTTTGCTTTTTTATACTGTAGGATGTTCTTGACACCTTGGCACTATGGCCTACAAGCAGCTCCTAGAAAATGACAGTCTTTCAGCTTAGTGAGTGTGCATTGTAAAAGCACAAACAAAAAGATAGACATTAGATTGTCAGTGAATAAGCAACCGTGTCAGGCAAAAAATACTATGATAAAAGACACACGCGGCATCTTGTAAGAAGAATAACAACCATCAACACATGCAGAAAATGATGAGTCAGAAACAAAGGCATAATAACACACTGAACCAGAAACCATGAGGAACGGAAGAGACTTTGTTTGCGAGAGAGTTAGGCAAAGCTTAAATTGTGTGAAGCTGAAAAACCAGGACACAGAACAGCCTGGGAAAGGCACAACAGAGAGACACACAGCAGGATTTATCTGAACAAATAAGGAAAAGCAAAACGGTTACCACCTCCTGTGGTGAGCCTGGACTGTTCTGTCCTAGGAAATCTGTAAACTTGCACAAAATGCACAAGTCTGACATTAATGTGTTTAATACAGAAAGTTGTTTTGGCATGTAACCCACAAGGTAGATCAGTGGTTGTTTAAAGTTTAAATATGGCATTCAAGGTGCTTAAAGAAAGAGACGTGTTTCCACGATTTGAAGTGATGAAAAATCCTGCATACTGCTTAAATGCTTAAATACGTACTTAGACAGTTTTTCCAAAGATATATTAACATTACTGAAGGAACTACGAGTATCCTCATCAGAGTAATTGTGTGACTGCTTGTAACTCCAAGAGACATGGTTATTGACTGCTGGCTTTCTGAAATCCAAAACTACAAACATACTTATAAAAGCAATTATTGCACTTTATTTAGGAGATACAGTCCCATCATCTTTATAGGTCTAATGCAGAAAAACCTTGCATAAGGATAACTTTTGTAATTTTCAAATACGATGATCATTAATTTCTGACGGGATAAAATGTATGTGTTCCGAGTCCCAAAATTGACACCCATTTTTCCTAAATAAGCACCAAATTTAATTAAAATTAACAAAATAACTGGATAAGGGTGTGTGGCAGTACTGATATCTATGCAAAAGGACAAAGGTCCAAGTCTTTAGAGTCCTGGTGCTTCCTGTCTTGTTATATGGTTGTGAGACATGGACGCTATCCAGTGACCTGAGACGAAGACTGGACTACTTCGACACTGTGTCTCTTTGGAGAATCCTTGGGTACCACTGATCTGGTTTTGTTTTGAATGACCGATTTCTCACGGAGTCCCGAATGAGGCACATTACTTGCATTGTGAGGGAGCATCAGTTACGGCACTACAGCCATGTGGCGCGATTCTCCTGTGATTCCGACTCACAGGATCCTCATTGTTGAGGACCCGAGTAGCTGGACCAGGCTAAGGGGGCACCCATGTAACACCTGACTGCAGCAGACTAGATGGTCATTTCCAGAGGGTGGGACTGGACCAAATGTTTGCCTGGAGGGTTGTCAACCAGGATCCTGAGCTGTTTCATTGTGTGGTGGGTACGGCAACATGCTGTAACAGTGCATGCTCCACAACCTTACCTGACCTGACAATCAAAACACACTCTGAATGTAGTCTTTTCCCTTTATTAACATTTCACAAATACAACTCTTTACAAACTCCCATCCATCCATCCATCCATCCATCCATTAATTGTCCACCGTTTATCCAAATTCAGATTGCAGGGGCAGCAACCTAGGCAGGGAATCTCAGACCTCCCTCTCCCCGAGACCTCCTCCAGCTCCTCTGGGGGGACCCCGAGGTGTTCCAGGCCACCCAGGAGATATAATCCATCCAGCGTGTCCTGGGTCTGCCCCATGGCTTTCTCTCAGTGGGACATGCCTGGAACACCCCCCCCCCCCAGGGAGGCATCCAGGGGGCATCCTGACCACATGCCCGAACCACCTCAACTGACACCTCCCAATGCAGAGGAGCAGCAACTCTACTCCGAGTCTCTCCCGGATAACTGAACTCCTCACCCTATCTCTAAGGGAAAGTCCAGCCACCCTGTGGAGGAAACTCATTTGTGACTGCTTGTAACTCCAAGAGACATGGTTATTGACTGCTGGCTTTCTGAAATCCAAAACTACAAACATACTTTTAAAAGCAATTATTGCACTTTATTTAGGAGATACAGTCCCACCATCTTTATGCGTCTAATGCAGAAAAACCTTGCATAAGGATAACTCTTGTAATTTTCAAATACGATGATCATTAATTTCTGATGGGATAAAATGTATGTGTTCCGAGTCCCAAAATTGACACCCATTTTTCCTAAATAAGCACCAAATTTAATTAAAATTAACAAAATAACTGGATAAGGATGTGTGGCAGTACTGATATCTATGCAAAAGGACAAAGAATGAATTCGACTTATTACCGGCAATGCGGACCAAGCTCCTGCTCCTCCTGTGCAGGGACTGAATGGTTCGTAACAACGACCCTTATACCCCGTACTCGTGGAGCACACCACACAGGATGCTTCGAGGGACAAGATCGAATGCCTTCTCCAAATCCACAAAACACATGTGGACTGGTTGGGCAAACTCTCATACCCCCTCCAGGATCCTGGCCAGGGTGTGGAGTTGGTCCAGTGTTCCATGGCCGGGACGGAATCCGCATTGTTCCTCTTGAATCCGAGATTCGACTATCGGCCGAACTCTCTTCTCCAGCACCCCTGACTAGAACTTACCAGGGAGGCTCAGGAGTGTGATCCTCCTATAGTTGGAGCACTTCCTCTGGTCACCTTTCTTAAAAAGGGGGACCACCACCCCGGTTTGCCAATACAGAGGCAATGCCCCCATGCGATGTTGCAGAGACGTGTCAACCAGGACAGCCCCACAGCATCCAGAGCCTTGAGGAACTCAGGGTGGACCTTGTCCACCCCAGGGGCCCCGCCACCTTGGGGCTTTTTAACTACCTTGGTGGCCTCTGCCCCTGATATGGACGGGGGGCCCCCGGAGTCCCCCGGCTCTGCTTCCTCTAAGGAAGACATGCTGGTGGGATTGAGAAGATCCTCGAAGTATTCCTTCCACCAGTCAATAACGTCTGCAGTTGAAGTTAGCAGGGCCCCATTTCCACTGTATACAGTGTTGGTGGAGCACTGCTTTCCCCTCCTGAGGCGCTTGATAGAACCTTCTGGGTGCTGACTCAAAGTTGTTTTCCATGGCTTCCCCAAACTCCTCCCATGCCTGAGTTTTTGCCTCTGCAACAGTCGATGCCACCACAAGCTTGGCCCGCCAGTACCCCTCAGCTGCCTCTGTAGTCCCACTGGTCAACCAGACCCGTTAGGACTCTTTCTTCAACTTGACGGCCTCTCGAACCTTAGGTGTCCACCACCGGGTTCGAGGATTGCCGCCACAAGAGGCACCGACAACCTTGCGGCCAGAGCTCCGTTCTGCTGCTTCGACAATGGAGGCTCGGAACATGGCCCATTCAGACTCAATGTCCTTCACCTCCCTCGGTATAAGATTGAAGTTTTGCCAGAGGTGGCAGTTAAAGATCTTTCTGACCGGTTCCACTGCCAGACGTTCCCAGCAGACACTCACTATATGTTTGGGTCTGCCTGATCTGTCTGGCAGCCTCTCCTCCCATCTGATCCAACTTACCACCAGGTGGTGATCAGTTGACAGCTCAGCCCCTCTCTTCACCTGAGTGTCCAAGACATAAGGTCGCAGATCCGATGACACGATTACAAAGTCGATTACAAACTCCCATTAGGCTAATTGATAGCCACTGTTTTATGCTTACATTTGCAAACATGACACTCATTGTTTATGTGTACAGCATTTCTGATTTAATAAAAATAATTTAAATTTAAAAAAAATTAATTTCATTTTAAAAGCAACAGCAAAATAGTAATTGTACAGTAAAATAAAAAAAACAGTATCAATGTCAAACTCAGTGATCAAATCATGAATGAAAAGCAGAGCCAAGGGGATGGTGGCATTATTGCTGTGGGCTGGTTGGTCATTGTGATGATGAGTGAGAAGATGATGGAGTTAGAAAACATGAAATGTAACAGATGCCAGGCTCTTTGTCTTCTGCTTTTTTCTCTACTATTGGAAGACAAAATGAGACAAGCCAGACATTGAATGTGAGGGCCAAAATGCAGCAGCAGCATGAGCAGCAGCAATAGCAAATGAATTAGCTGCATCTGAAAAGAATAAGATGCTAGTCTGCTTGGCTCTTCATACCTTCCATTTGTGTATCAAAGGAAGAAGCTATACTAATTCTAATAACTGTGAAGAAGATATCTTATAGCTTGAGATCATGGATATAATGAAATTCCTTTGTCAACTCAAACTGTTATATCATGGAGGTTTTGGATGTCTTGCTTCTGTCTCTCCAGATAAGCCTGTTGCAGAATTTCTTTTCTTTATGACCTTGGCCTTGTGATTGAGGTTATTGTCATCCTGTAAAATGAAGCTGGGATCAATCAAAATCCTCCCTGTTGGTCTTGTGTGATGGATGACAATTTGTTTATACTTCTAGGTATTGTGGATTCCATTAGTTTTGACTAGATCACTAATTTCATTTATAAACCTGCAGGGATCCTCCATTGTGCTCCAAAATTGGTTGCAGACACTCATCCATCTAGTCCTTTCCGGGTCTTCTATGGACAAATTGTGTCCAATTTGCAACAAAAATTGCACGTTTTGTCTTTTCAGTTCAGAGTTCTTGCAGTCATTGTTTAGTGCCCCAAGCCTTATTTTTCTGTACATAGGTGAATCTCTTGGCTTTCTTTCCATTTGAGAAAAATAGCTTTTTGCAGCAACTCCTCCATGAAGACTACTATGGACGGGATTTCTCCAGACTGTAGAGGAAATGGCAGGGGTGTCAGTGGTTTTGGTGGGCTCAGAGCTGATAACAGTACTGGACTTCTTTCTGATTTTTAAAGGATATCATTTGACGTATCTCTCATTTGCTCAGCTCAGTTTTTCTGGGTAATCACAGAACCTTTGGTCATCAGCCTTGTTCAATTTTTTGTCCTTCTTCACAAGATCTACTGCTTGGGTTACTCCTTATGGTGTCTTGTTGCTATGCTTACACTTACCCTGATGTAAGAACTGTTACTTTGAGGAAGGTATTGTGGTTTAATGGTTAATGCTCTGGACTTCAGATCTTGAGATTGTGGGTTTGAATCCCGCTACTGACACTGTGTCACCATGACCAAGTCACTTCACCTGCCTGTGCTCCATCTGGGAAAACAAAAGGAAATGTAACCAATTAGATCTCAAATATTGTAGTTCACCTATGGATAAAGGAATTAGCCAAAATAAATAGTGATTTGAAGTTTAAAGTGACATCTGTCAAACTATCACCTTTTAGTTTGATTCATTCTAGGAAATCTGGTTCAATCAGATCAGTTTGTCATTGATCATTAGCACCAGTTTGTTATCATTGTTTAAACATATGATGGGCTATAAGACCTACAGAATAATCCAGTTTTTATCTGAAAAGTTGGTGCCTAATTCTTTCTCTCTCTCCACCTCTGTCT
>JANRMT010062854.1:129570483-129625286 GCA_026402145.1 Polypterus bichir lapradei | reverse complement strand
TGCATTATTTGACAGTAAACTATGCAACATTCCATGATCTGCTTCTCACAACTGAAAGAGGGCCCCATGGCGGATGTTAGCCGGATGGCAGACAAACCACACGCGTTACCTGGTAGGTAACCACCCATACAATCAGGTCGGGACTCAGACTACGAATGCAATGAATATATATATATATATATATATATATATATAATGAACCACCAGGGTGTGTACAGCCGCCCTAACCCGACACAGATAGGCAGAGATACGAGTTGGCACACAGCACATGTTTTATTTAAGGCGGGCAGCGCTTTCCTTTAACTCCCCACTACACAGCACAGTACATAAGCACAAAGTAAAGCACCAACAGTCCTTTCTTTCCTTCTTCTCTCCTTTCTCTGCCACCTCCACTCCTCTCCCAGCAAGCTTCATCCAGCTCTTTCCGACTCCGGCTCCTCGACTGGAGTGAGGCGGCCACCTTTTACAGAGCACCTAGAAGTGCTCCAGGTGCTCCCAGATCTTCTTCCAGGTGAGGCGGAAGTGCTGCATTCCATAGCTCTGAAACTGTTGTTGAGGCTGGCCCGGACACAGACAGGCAGACACGTTCATGTCACCCACAAACATATTTATTTTACAATATATACAAAAGTCAAGTGCACCACAAAACCCCACAAGTCCCCAAAGTCCTGGCCACACAATGCCTTACTTTCGTTAGGCCGCCTCCTTGCCTCCTCCAGCAAGCTCAGACCACTCCACTCCCGACTCTCGCCTCGAATGAAGGGAGGCGGCCCCTTTTATCCACACCCGGATGTGCTCCAGGTGCTTCTCAGCAATCACCCACGCCCCCATGTGGCCGAAGTGCCGGCTGTATCCCCGGAAGCACTCCAGGTGTCCCTGCTCCTCTTCCCCCCAGCACTTCCTGGTGTGGCAGAAGTGCTGAGGTCCAGGGCTCCAAAGGCACAGGGGCGCCCCCGGCAGTGACCATGGGCCCCTAGGGGGTGGAGCTTCAAAGCTCTGTACCCGTGGCCCCCAAAGGAACCAGGGAGGTCGCCCCCATAGGCGCAAGTCCTCCTCCGGTCCCCCTGGGCATCCCGGCCGGGTCACCACCCCAGCCACCTCTGACAATCTATATATATATATATATATATATATATACACACACAGGTTCCGATACAACAAATATCTTTACAACAAGCAGTTTCCCCATATGACATGAGTCTATAGAAATCTTGTTATGTTTTTATGTGGTTCAATGATGCGCGTTCAAGAAACATTCTTATTAATGTGGCACTCATTCAAGAAAATGTGAGGTTTGTAAACTCTCTTGGGACCTCCTCCAACTAGACAGCATGCTGAAGAGCGTCCAAAGTCCGATCTCTGTGTCTATGTAAGAGTGTTTATCTGTTGCCAGGGCAGCAGCAGGCTCAAAGCTATTCTGCATCTCTCAGCTATGCTGCATCTCCCCAGCAAATCAAACAGAAAATATCTCAAAGGGTGGTGCAAGGTACATTGTTAAATGCAGGTAACAGGATTACTTGATCACTGATCTGGCCACAACCCTGCCTGACTGCTGTGTCTGTGTATAGCAGAGTGGCAGATCACGCTACTATAAATAAGTGTGCCGTTCCTGTTTCAAGCTAAATAAAGCTGGTTTTGCTAAAGTACTGAGACTCAGCCTCATGTTTTGGGGTGCATGACAGGGACTTATAGCACAACGCCGATCTTTTATGATTTACTTCTGTGTCGCTTCACTGGAGCGCTATGAGCCTGTTTTTGCCCTGCCCCAGCAACAGACAAACAATCTTCCACAGATGCTGCAGTCACGCTTTGGGACGCAATTCAGTGTGTTGTTTCCGTTGGGTATGTCTCAAAAGAGTTCAGAAACCTCACAATATGAAGAAGAAGAAAAGGATGATTCGGCATCTGATTGATAACTGTGCTGCCCACAACATGCTTCCGCATTTAGATAATTTTCACCTTGAATTCCTCCCACCCAATTGCACAGCAGTGCTTCAGCCATTGGATTTGGCATCATTCACACCCTGAAAGTGTATTATCAGAAGGAAATGCTGAGAAAAATTCTATCAGCATAACTTGTAGACAGGAAGAGATTAAAATTAACGTGAAAGAAGCTATTGAATTGATGGCAAACGCCTGGGTGCAAGTTAAAGAAAGCACTATAGCAACAAATACAGAATCTCATTACAATTAAATTTTCGTTACAACGAAATATTTTTTAGCTCCCTGGGCGTTCGTTGTAACAGAATTTTACCTGTATCTCTATATATAATCTTAATTTGGATCATGATCTTTGTTTGTCCGTGAATGAATTAGAAGAAGAAGCACTAGATAGCAGTAGACAGACAGCTAAACCATAAGTATTGCATTAAGAATCTCCTCCAGGCTTATACTGCTGAAGACTGTAGTGCGCCAGTCACACCTCAAAACACAGACATTCAAACTAAACAAATTATTGTGCTTTAAATTAACTAAAGAGATCTTCATTTAGATCTTGATCTTTGTTTGTCCGCGAATTCCACGCATGCGTAGACCACCTTCCAGTTTAGTACGTTGTTGTTACTCACGGATGTCAACAATGTGCCGGAATAACGAAAGGGGTGCTGGACAGTGTTACGCTGGTTAGCTCCTGAGGCCTGGTTAGAGAATGAGATTGCCGAAGATAAAAGGTACGTGCCTACGTAACATATGAATGAAAGAAAGACAGTGGGTAAAATGAATGACAACGTAACAGCACATTCCGGAAATTATTATTGTTACGTTGTAGCCGGCGAGTGCTGCGCGTCTCACAGTTGTACCGTGGCTTGCTCACATGTCAGTGAAGTGATCCCTATTTATGCTTTAAAGAGCCTGGATACCTATGTGTCCCCCTTTCATAACCATTGCTCCGTGTATATTGCCTTACTCTTTGGATTGCCACAAAGCAACCAGCGAGATTGGAGAAAGGTTGAGAAGAGATCGTGAGAGGAAACGACAGCGTTGTGAAAACGAGACGGACTGTGAACGGAGAGAAGCAGAAATGCTCCTACACCACCACATAATTACGATTCGGACAGTGATTCCGAGTAGGTCGTTCCTATCGAATCAATATCCAAGGGTTTTCTTTTGTAAATTTGTTTCCCTTATAAAAAATCATAATGCTGTGCAACGAAGGGCCCAGTTCACGACTGGCAGCAGCATTTAAACACGGAGCCCTTCACAGACAACTTTAACACTCGCAACGCAGTTGGGCGCACATGGTTAGTATATATGTATATACGTATACATATATAGTATGTGTGTGTGTATACTGTAATTTATTTAGTAAATGCTTAGAAATGCAGATTTTTATTAAATTCAGTGATATCCTCGACTGCATAAGTGATGAAACACTCAGCCTTGCTGCCGAGGTTTACTTAAACCAGAACAAACAGATGAGTAGGTGATGCAACAGGCTAAGCATGAAAGGTAAGCAGAACTGAAGAGATAGAAAAAGTAAAATGGATAGCAAGTACAGTGTTTTGAAAAAGTAAATACATCCATACCCTTCCGCCCACCTTACAGAACTCCTTGAACCATGTGATGTTTGAGAGCTTTCTGCACACTTCTTTAACTTAACTATAAATGAAGATCTAGACATTGACTTGGCTGTTCCAAAACCATCTATTTCTTCTTTTTAAGCTTTCTTTTTGCGTATCAGCTTGGATGTTTAAGTCATAATAGTGTTGAAGGTCTACTTATGGTTCAATTTCAATTTTTTTTGATAAATTACATTAGATTCTCCTTAAGGGCCCTCTGGTGTGATGTGGAATTCAGGTTGACTCTGTTGGCAAGTCAAGGACAGTTTCTTGTTTTCACTGAACTAGGCATCAGATCATTGTGGCCAAACAAACTCAACCTTTTCATTGGTATTCCAGAGCAAGTTGTTCCAATCATCCTGTTCTTGGCCTTGGTGTTGCATTTAAATTATATTTTGAGAGCAGAGCTTTCTTCCTCCCTGACCCAGCTTTAAGAGCAATGTTGTATAGTCTCTTTCATATAACTGACTTGTGCACTTTGAGACTGACAAAAACAAGACCTGCATGTAAATCAATTGACAGTATGCTGAGATTCTTGGGAGGTTTCCCAAGCATACTTTGGTAAAGTCTTGGGCTGAATTTGATGGGAAAAACTGGCCAAGGGTACACTGCCAGTGAGTTGAAAGTTGCTCAAAAGATGATCTTTTGGAGGGACTGACTACAAATCCCTTGGAAATGGATTTTAGAGCCTTTCCTTGCCCATAGACATCAACAATCTTTCTTCTGAGGGGTTCAAGGAGATTGTTTGACCTGATATGGTGTAGCCATACACCTCAATTGATAAGACCAAAGTCCAACACAGATTTTTAACATTCCAGGGCGCTCCAAGTCACTCTGTAATGATGTCCTAAATAACTGTACCTGTTTTCGTGCACCTAATTCCAATTTTAGACATATCGTTTAATGATAAAGTAGGAGTGAGCTAAATTTGTCTACACATAGAATTACAGAATGTGATTTTTTTTAAATGTAGCTCACCTTTATATAACAATATTGGAATTGAAACAATATTTAATATTGAAATAATAATAAAATAGCGTTTTCTTGGAAAATGTTAAAAAAGTGCCAACCTTTTTCAGGAGCATACCTACTTTTCACACTATGGAGGAATACTTTGAACAAAATTAAATAAATAAATAATTATGCAACTAATTAAATATATTGAGATATGTGATAAAAAATAAAAGCACTGATTAAATATTTCATGAAATATAACTTTTTGTTGCTTATTACTTTAAATGTTTATTTAATTATTCCTCATTTATTTATTTCAGTGGCACAGTTTTAAAAGACCATTGCTTGAAAGTGGATGACTGTCCCAGAACAAGTGCTTTGATGCTGTTGTCTGGAAATAACAGAAACCTGACAATATCACATTCAGCTTCCTGGCAACCATTACACAGAGTTTAGATGCATTTTATTTAAATTTTGGAATTATTACTGTTGTTATTTTACGTGTTATTCATTTTTATCATTACTTTATTATTTTTAAGGTCACTATCATATTGTTGACTTCAATGAAAGCCATTGTTCACTATGTGGGCTGACAAAAACGTGATCCATGATGTCATCACTCCATCAATGTAAAAGATGGTGGTACACATGGACTGGAGTACTAACTTCTGATGATGCCAATAAAGACTCACGATTACATTGCACGAAAAGCAGCTTGACAATTAAACAAAGAAATACTAGGCTTATGTTAGTTGTGACTGCTGACTAAATTCATGAATAACTTTTCTGTGAGAACTCTGAATCCTCAACCACTCCGAAAATCACTTCCAAATACAAAAGTACAAAACAAACATTTTTTGAAGACTATTTTGGACCTACAGTTTTCCAGATGTTCAGATAATGTATGTTATTTTTTTATAAATAAAATCTTCATGACATTTAATAATTTTAAATGGAGAAGAGAAGAGCATGGGCAGCTTCCAGACTTAATTATTTCCATCTTTTCATGTCATAAACGTGTCTGAAATGAAGAAGGCAACATTAAAAGTCTGAAGTAGGTGTGTTTAAGCTTTTTGTTTTTTTGCTGTGAACCACTTATGGCTTCACCTAACAAAGTAAGTGATTAGAGAAAATGACAGCATGCCATAATTGTGAAATTAACTTAAAACATATGAAACATATCATTTAAACAAAAAGCTTTCTTCACAATGCAGACCTTAGTAGGTGTTGGACATAAACTTAATTGAACATTATGACTTTTGGATGCAAGAACCCTGAGAAAAATGTAATTTTGCAAGAAAATAGCATCACATTTCTGTCCAAAGTTAGGAAGACAAGCTACAGTTCAAATAAAATGTCTAAACTGTTCTTATACTTGGCTTTCATTGTCTAAAAGGCATTAAAAAGAAGAGTTGAGCCTGCTTTTGGCCTTTCTATTATGAAACTGGCAAACAATTTATTAGTTCAAAATGGTAAAATTCTACAAGAAGTAAAATATATAAAATATAAATGGACTGGGTGTCACTTTCTATGGCAGCTTACTGCCTTGAGCACAATGAAACTGCGACCCACAACTCTACAGTAGGTTTAATAGGTTCAAAAATGGACAGGTCAATGGCTGAGTAGTAAGAGCAGCCAGAAAACGACAGCATTAGCACAGCATTTATTAGAAAATTGAGTATTGTTGACTGGTTAATTCACTTCATTAGTGTGACAGCAAATGTTGTAAACATAAAATAATATTAGGAAATATTTATAACAGCAAAGGGCGGCATGGTGGCGCAGTGGTAGCGCTGCTGCCTCGCAGTAAGGAGACTTGGGTTCACTTCTGTTCACTTCTGTTCTCCCCGTGTCTGTGTGGGTTTCCTCCAGGTGCTCCGGTTTCCTCCCACAGTCCAAAGACATGCAGGTTAGGTGTATTGGCGATTCTAAATTGTCCCTAGTGTGTGCTTGGTGTGTGTGTACCCTGCGGTGGGTTGGCGCCCTGCCCAGGATTTGTTCCTGCCTTACACCCTGTGTTGGTTGGGATTGACTCCAGCAGACCCCTGTGACCCTATGTTAGGATATAGCAGGTTGGGTAATGACTGACTGACTGACTATAACAGCAAAATTGGTGTTCTTGTTGCCCTGAGGATCACCTTCCTGGCTCTGCTGATGTAAGCAGTACCATATTTGGACAAGATGGGGTGCTCACACTAACTCTTTCTCCCTTTTCTTCTGCAGCACCGAAAAGCCCAATCGCAACACTGAGAGCTTGCCAAACCCTTCTGCACAGTCCCCAGAGGTCATCTGCTTTTGGATGTGACACTTGACCTGGAGTAAGCTCCTGCATTGTTTCCCAACCTCCCTAAGAGGAACCTTTTACTTTTGAGCTTGCCAATATGCCATAATTTTCTGTTGTTTGTGCCATCAGCACTGTTTTTGTTCATTGTTTTGTGCAGTTGAATGGGAACACGCAGTTGGCAGATATTTTGCCAGGTTTTGTCCTTAAAAATTTTGTGATGACAGATGATCTCCAGGTTTTCCTGGGGTAAACAATGTGTGACAGAGTGCTATGGATTTAACACACTAGTTCTCCTTCTAGTTGCACTGCCACATATTTGTCATTTATTTAATTGTCTGTCTTCATTCTGTATGTATGTGCCGTTTCATATTTATGGGATCTATGGATCCCAGTTACAAGGACAGCGCCAGCTTAGACTATAGGAAAACTAATGTTTTCTGAACCAATGATTCTTCCACCGTCTGTGGGATTCATTCAACCTGAATCAAGACGATTCAACGAGAAAGAGAGGAAGATCAAGTGATTGTTTGTAAAGCAATTATTTGGATTAACCTTATTTAGTTTATGGTCGTTTACATATGTCATGAGGCTTGAGCTTTAGCAGATGTGCTTTACAGAGGATATGCATTTGAGTTATCACTTCAAAGGACCCTGTCTAAACAGTAACAGCTCCAGTTCAAACCACAGAGTTGAGAGAATTAATTGACTAATCCTAATTAAGGGATAAAACTGTTTCCCTTCACTATAAAATTAATATAAAATCCTTTTATTTCCGGCATCTGTTACATTTTATATGCAGAAAGGTTTATTTATATTCAAATTCAGTGACTATAGTTTATTTTTATGGATTTTTAGACAGTGTTAGGTATTGATTTGTCTGTAAATAGTAACATATGGTGCTTTTTTAATACTGTATAATATGTATATATACATTACTGATAATTTGTTCCTGTGAAGATTGCATTTTGTGGTGAGGGAGGTTTATCTTATATATATATATTCTTTACTTTTATTTTACTGTTATTTTCCTTCGGGGTTGATTTTGGACATGCACTGTGTTATTGATAGCGGAAATCAGATTCAAGCTTTGGAGCCATCAGAAATGAACTCCCATCTCATAAAATTTAGAAAAGAGAATGCTGCCTTATTTTTGGAGCACATATTTTTGCTTCAGTTTATTTGTCTCAATTCAAGCCCATCCTGCCATTTCCCTTTTGGTAGATCTATGATCTTTTGTTTGCTGTATAGGAGCAAGTTTATCCATGCACTGTTACATTTCATTCAGGGTTCTTTTCCTGGCTAACGTAAGTTTTTTGCTTATTTATTATTTTGTTATCGGTTAAATATAATTTTTTTTACATTGTGTTATTTATTAAATTCTTATTTCACTTTTTCTGCATTTTATTTATTCAATATTAGGTTTATTAATTATTTTGCAAATTTGTATTATATTAATATACAGTATGTATTAGGTGTGTTTGTTTGTTCCGTGTCCTGTCCCCTTTATGTACAGCCTAAGGGATGGGGCCGCCTAACACACAGCTGTGGGATACGCCACGTATTATTTCTTGGTATTTATATATGGAAATTTGTCCTTGTTTCCTAGGAAGCCGAAGACATCACTAATCAACCTAATTCTCCAGCTCAAAAGTCCCATCTAAAAATCTTTTGAATCATTGAGATGAGTCAGGCCAAGAAGGATACCCTACTGGGTATGAGTGTATTATTTAGAGGATGTGTTTGAGGAAACTACCAGTGCGCAGTATAATGAAAGGAAAATAGATGTGTGCTTCTGAGTGTTTGCAGAGATGATCTGAAATCAATGCACTCTGGAAGATACTGGTATGTTTCATAAGATTACCCTTATTTTGGGACACCGAGACTCTATTTATTATATGAATATAACTTGTATGCCTATTGGAGGCTTTAAAAGATTGATCAAAGTGGGTTTGATCTGATTGACTGTGTGTTCAATTTCTTGAGGTGTCTTTATAGATGTTATCATATGATTATTTTCACAAATTTAGGTGTTTTACTCAAATAACCATTCTGATTTTCTTAGACCATTCTTGAATAGAAAGGTAGAGCTTCTGAACACAAGGTTTACAAATAGTGATGAGAAGCATTCACTCTTCCCTAAACTGATTTTATTAACTGAATAGTGAACATTGTGGATATAGGGGTTTCTTACATGCTCCCTGCAATATTTAAGGAGAGGCCATGGGTACACTGCAGTTTTGGCCTTGTGATTATTCTTGAGTTTGATTTGTGTTCTTTATGAATTTGGGTTCCTTGTTTTGACTCCTATCGTTCAAGGTACTGTTTCTGGATTCTGATTTTAGGTTTCTTTACTTACTTTCTTTGGTGATTTTGAAATGTTCTGAGGCAGCTACAATCTTTAATTTCTTGAGGAGCTCCAATATTGTTTTCCCATGGGTGCCACCATTTTGGTCATATTTTGTGCATTGGCACATCCCAAAGGTATAAAGGTAGAGCAAGATACTTTTCCTGGTTGTCCAATGTCACAAGCCACCTACAGGAGTTGATAACCGGCTAGTAGTTTGTGACCGACCAGGACCGGGAGTTGATACTATCAGAGTCAAAACCAAAGAATGACGGCAGGAAGAAAAAAGTAAAACAGTGGTTTATTGTTTCAATCCATTGGCAAGTAAAGTTTTGGGGCAGGAATATATTGAGTGTCTATACTCACACATTTAAATTTTACCAAGAAAAAATAAATAAAATAACCCATAAACTTCTGCAGCACAAATGTTGTCAAAAAAAATGATAGAAAAAAAAAACAAACAAAAAAACCCAAAATAATCAAAATATGGCCTTATCTTCGAGGCAACTTTCACTTTCTAGGAAAAAAAAACTGCCTGACCATTAACTACAAAAATAAGGCTCTGAAGTAGCCTTAAATATTTAAGCTCCTCCAACTTCCAAAAATCAGGAGCCTGAACCGACTAATAGGAGACTGTCATTCTACCCACAAGCAGCCCATACACAACTCTGTAATCCTCAATCAGGTAAACATTCCCCCCCTAGCGGCCCATGTCCAACCCCTTATAAAGCCGCTATCCTTTCTTTCCTGGAGCCCACTGCTGTAGGACAACACTAACCATATTCTGTTTCTGGGAACCACCCAAAGGCTTCACAACCAAACTAACCTAACTCTGCTCACAAGAAACAATAACAACAAACCAATAGCACCATCCTATATCTGTGATCTCCGAAATAATAAACAACAAAAAAAAAAACCCTTAAACCAACAAAACTCAATGACTTTAAAAAAAAAACCTTCCATCCCCACGGCCGTCTCTTCCCAGATTCCTAAGCACGGCACAAGTGCCTGATCAAAGCACCACGTTTAAAATGGCATCTGGACTGGCGCTCATGTCCTTAGTTGTAAGGAGATAGCCTGAGAATAAGGAACTACAGTAACCCCCTTCCTTCACACGCTACCGAATGACGGTAAGTCCTCTTATTTAAAACCCTTTGTTTTCAGTATGGTTTTTTTTCTCTCTCTTTGTGTTTTGTGCTGCTGGACTCTCAAAGTAAAGTACACAGGGGTAGGCAGCAAGTTACTATGGGGACGCGTTTCTGCGTCACATCCAAGATTCTGGATACATTCAAAACTTCACTGTGTAGTTATAAAGGATCTTTGCAGTGATTTATAATTTTAACAATGGTTACTTGACTCCTCTTCTTTTTTTTTATTGATAATTGATTTCGGTATGATTGTATTTTAGTAATGTTTATCTCCTGTTCCCATTAACTGTCTATTTCACCCCAAGTCGAACACAATTGTGCTTACTTTTTCTCATCAAGTTTGTTTCTAACATTGTTCCAAGTTGGTTGTGCTCTGGCTTCCCCCTGCTAGCTTGGCATTGTGATAAGACTGAGTCTCTGGTTTTATTGTGAGAGGCAAAAGGACCAGGAGATTCCTAATATGAACCTGAATGATAGTTAGTGCCAGTCATGGTCAAAACCAAGAGATCAAAAGTATATCGAGCAACCAAGGCAGTGGAGCAAAACAAAACTCGAAAGTCAAAGAAAACGAATAAAATGAAACTCAAATTAACCTAGCACTTGGCTTACTTAGAATAGGAACTGACTAGCACTACAGATTGCTGATAATTTATTTATCCAGCTGAAGGATAATCTTAACTTGTGCAGTAGCTCTATTTGCAAAAGAACATCCAGTTATATCACAAGCATGATAGCAGTGGTTACATGACCCACAACTTGAATTACGTAAATAATAAATTAGACAATGAAAATTAATTCAAACTAATTAAAAATTCATTATAAACAGCATACATGATCAGTGGCTACTTTGTTAGTTACATTTATTTGCTAACTCAAATAGTGTGTAGACCTGGTCAACATCATCAAATATTGGAATGTGTATAATATGTGATCTAAACAGCATTGCTTATCTTATGATTATTTTACTAGATGTGGTGGTTCCAGCATCTGAAAAACAACTGCGCTCCTGAGATTGGTGGGAAAGGTGTAATTAGAGTAGCAGTTAAATGGGCAAAAAAACCTGCTTAATAACAGAGGTCCTAGAAGAACAGTCACACTTGCTCACACTAACAAAAAGAGGCCACAAATACTCAAATAACAGCTCTTTACAAAAGCTGTGTGTCTAAATGCTCAACACATTGTGCCTTGAAGCTAATGGACCATAGCAGCAGAAGACTGGTTTACTCTTCTGTCAGTGAGAACAAAAAGGTTAGGGTACAGTGGGCACATAATCACCAAAGCTGGGTGACTGAAGACAAGTAAAATGTCACCTAGTCTGAAAAATCTTGATTTCTGATGCAACATGCAGATGTTGGAATGAGAATTTGGTGTAAAAAGCAAGAGTCCCTGAATCCATGTTTCCTTGTGCCAACAGTGCAGACTTGATAGAAAATGTTTACTTGGTGCACATTAGGCTCCTAATACCAACTGAGATATCATTGAAATTCTGTTTTGTTCCCAAGAGCTGTTGCATCGCTTCATGACCATGGACTTGCATTAGATCATGAAGCCTGCAAACTGATCTTGTGAACAAGGCTGCAACTTCATTTTACTCCAGTTTCCCTTGAACTCCAGTACAGTATGTTTAGGATAAGGGGGTAGGTGGTTTGCAATATGATATGTGGCCGATGCATCAGCAGTAATTGGGTGATGCAATCAAGTCAGCATGGACTAAAATCCCTAAGGAATGTGTCTAGCACCATGTTTAATGCATTTCTCACAGAATTCAAGATGGTCTGGAGGGCAGAAAGGGATCCTCTCTTGTATTAGATAGGTAAACCTAATAAAGGGGCTATTGGGTGTTTAAGTACTGCATAATCATTTACCTTAAGGATGCCTACACTGGGCCAGTTTAGAGTCACCAGTTAGCCTGCCATGCTCATCTTTGAAATGTGGGAAGAAGTTGGAAAGCTTAAAATAAACAAACCCTCACTAACACAGCTAGAATGTAAAACCTCTCAGCCTGTGACTAGGCTGGTAATTAAAGATCTCTGCAGCTATGAGACAGCCGTATTCACCATTTTCCACACTTCTACAATGTCATTTGTTTTAATCTGGGAACTCTAGCTTATCTCACAATGGTGAGCTTGTTACCTTAACTGGCAATTCTAAAACTGTCCTTATGTGAGTACAAGAGGGAGTGTATGTATGATGTAATAGACTTGCCATCAAGGTTTGGTTCTAGCCTTCTGCCTGATACTGTCAGGATAGGCTCTGAATTGCATTAAGCAGGTTTAAGAATGCTATGTTGTGAATATATGCATCCCCCACATTTACGTAAGGTTAAAACACCAAAGAACACACCTAACCTTAAGTACAGGGGCAACAGTGACACACGCAGCAGATAGAGTGTCATAAACAATGTGCCAAATAGAGAAATAGGAATTTACTGTAATATAGAGTAAGGGTGATAGCACACTGCACTGTATGGCTAACTTTGTATGTAACAGAAACAGAAGCACTGAAGCACAGAGCTGCATGTGCTTAAGAAACAACAAGACACAACATAATTAAAATGAGAAACAACAAGACACAGGGCAATGTTTTAGAGGGGAAATGCTATGGCAACTGATGGCATATCCAAAACAAACACTAGTAGTGCTGGACAGTACATGGTGCTGAACAATATCAATGCATCTCACAGTAGTGATGAACAGATTAATTTGTTTTCCCAACATCTTTGTGTCGATTAGTGAATCTATTAAAAAATCATTTTGTTCAGTGGTTCATTTGAGGCAAAAGTGGCAAGAAATCACTGAATGGGTCATTGTTTTTAACAATGCTTCACAGAATCAACTGCCTGAAAATGGAGAATGCGGTACATCTAATTGATGGAGCAGATTTATTTACAAAGGCCCTAATGTAAAATAATACCATAAAGACTTTTTAAATCTTATGGAAATTCAACCCCAGCATCAATTAGATGTAACTGCAATAAACCCATTGCCAGGAGTCTGTAAAATCCAGTGCCAATAATAGAAAACGTATAAAATGCTTAATGTTGAATCAACAAAACATGTGCTCTGATAAAGAAAAAGAAAAAATAGATTATGTTAAATAAGAGACTGAAAATCCTCACCTATGCTGTTGAAATCAGAAACCTCTATGTGGTGGGAAGGTGTAGGAAGAATTATAACATGAAGAAATAAACTGCATATTACTCTATTTTAATTTGATTTGCACTTCCTTTCATTTCTTAAAGCATGTTTTTTCTTTTTACAGGTTTCTGGGGCATCACACAGTCACACAAGTTATAATGTCATCAAGTGTTGTCATTTGGACGTATTACCTCTGAAACATTCAGAGTCAAACAGCTGCTGTTCTTCTGTCCGGCCAGTGTAAAGAACTGTGACAAAGAATAGAGAGAGCACATGCATTGAGCTGGTATCAGCTTCAGCCAGGAGGATTTATTCTTGTTTAAAAGAACATATTTCAGGTATCAATAAAATCACTGTAACTAATGGCCGTCAGTTCAGTCCCATTCACAAAACATGGCCATAACACCCCGGACTTAAAACTAAAACAGTTTCTTTACATTCACAAACCAACAATTAATTTGTTTACGCTCTTTTGACCTTTTACAAAATCTCATATTGCAGTATCCCAGTAACACCTTCACTGACAAAATACACATCTATGAACAGCTATGTGTATTTGGTTAATTAACAATGTACGGTATGTTTACTGTATTCATAAAATCCTATAACTAAATTTGTTTGTAACCAATTTAACATAAAAGGTTTAAATACAATTATTCTAACAACATGAAATGGCTCTGTGGACCACCAGGCTGGCACCGCCACCTGAACCCGACACAGACAAGCGTGGGACACAAGTTCAGGGCACACACATTTTATTTTTCCTTTTACCTCGTGGGTAATGCCTTCACCATTTCCCACAAGCCCAGCACAGTCCAAAGCACCAACACAGCACAATACAATATCCGTCCATTTGTCTTTTTTTCGTCCTTTCTCCTCCACTCCTCTGGTCAAGCTTCATCTCCCTCCTCCCGACTCTGGCTCCCTGAGTAGTGTCTACTGGCTCCTTTTATACTGCACCCAGAATTGTTCCAGGTGCTTGATGCTTCCAACAGCACTTCTGGGCACCCACTGCCATGAAGCCCTACAGGAACAACAACAACAACAACATTTATTTATATAGCACATATTCATACAAACAGTAGCTCAAAGTGCTTTACATAATAAAGAATAGAAAAATAAAAAACACAATACGAAAACAAAATAAATCAGCATTAATTAACATCGAATAAGAGTAAGGTCCAATGGCCAGGGGGGACAGAAAAAACAAAAAAAAAAACTCCAGACGGCTGGAGAAAAAAAAAAAAAAATAAAATCTGTAGGGATTCCAGACCATGAGACCGCCCAGTCCCCTCTGGGCATTCTACCTAACATAAATGAAACAGTCCTCTTTGGATTTAGGGTTCTCACGGAAAGGCTTGATGATGATGGTCACGTAGAATTCTGCCTTTTAGTCCATCCATCATTGTTGGAGCATCATGAAGCTTTGAGTAGGTGGAGGTGGTGCAGGCCACCACCACAAAGAAACCGGAAAAAAAACAGAAAAGAGAGTAGGGGTCAGTACGGATTTTAGAGCTACCCTGAATAGTTATTATGAGGAAATTGAACATACAGAGTATCAGGATTAAGTTAAATTAAGTTAAATTGAAGTTATAGAAAGGCCATGTTAAAGTAATATGTTTTCAGCAGTGTTTTAAAGTGCTCTACTGTATTAGCCTGGCGAATTCCTATTGGCAGTCTATTCCAGATTTTAGATGCATAACAGCAGAAGGCCGCCTCACCACTTCTTTTAAGTTTTGTTCTTGGAATTCTAAGGAGACACTCATTTGAGGATCTGAGGTTACGATTTGGAATATAAGGTGTCAGACACTCCGATATATAAGAAGGGGCGAGATTATTTAAGGCTTTATAAACCATAAGCAGAATTTTAAAGTCAATCCTGAATGACACAGGTAACCAGTGTAGTGACATCAGAACTGGAGAAATGTGTTCGGATTTTCTTTTCCTAGTTAGGATTCTAGCAGCTGCATTCTGCACTAGTTGCAAACGATTTATGTCTTTCTTGGGTAGTCCTGAGAGGAGTGCGTTACAGTAATCTAGTCGACTGAAAACAAACGCGTGAACTAATTTCTCAGCATCTTTCAGTGATATAAGAGGTCTAACTTTACTTATGTTTCTTAAGTGAAAAAATGCTGTCCTAGTGATCTGCTTAATATGCGATTTAAAATTCAGATTACAGTCAACAATTACCCCTAAGCTTTTTACCTCCGTCTTGACTTTTAATCCTAATGTATCCAGTTTATTTCTAATAGCCTCATTGTATCCATTATTGCCAATCACTAAGATTTCAGTTTTCTCTTTATTTAACTTGAGAAAGTTACTATTCATCCATTCTGAGATACAAGTCAGACATTGTGTTAGTGAATCAATAGAATCGGGGTCATCAGGTGCTACTGATAAATACAGCTGTGTGTCATCAGCATGGCTGTGGTAGCTCATGTTGTGCCCTGAGATAATCTGACCTAACGGAAGCATGTAGATTGAGAATAACAGTGGACCCAGGATAGAGCCTTGTGGAACACCATATTGGATATCATGTGTCTTTGAGATTTGATTACCACAACTAACAAAATATTTTCTCCCTGTCAGGTAGGATTCAAACCAATTTAAGACACTGCCAGAGAGGCCCACCCATTGACTAAGGCGATTTCTAAGAATATTATGATCAATAGTGTCAAATGCAGCACTCAGATCTAAGAGGATGAGAACAGATATATGGCCTCTGTCTGCGTTCACTCGCAAATCATTTACTACTTTAACGAGTGCAGTTTCTGTGCTGTGATTTATTCTAAAACCCGACTGAAATTTATCAAGAATAGCATGTTTATTTAGGTGGTCATTTAACTGCATAATGACTGCTTTCTCCAGAACTTTGCTTAAGAAAGGCAGGTTAGAGATGGGTCTAAAATTTTCAAGAGCCGAGGGGTCAAGATTATGTTTCTTAAGAAGGGGTTTAACTACAGCAGTCTTAAGACAGTCTGGGAAGACCCCCGTATCTAATGACGAATTTACTATGTCCAGAACATTATCAATTAGCACGCCCGATACTTCTTTGAAAAGCCTTGTTGGTACTGGGTCAAGGACGCAGGTGGAGGATTTTAATTGAGATATTATTTTTTGTAAATCAGGTAAATCTATCCTAGTGAAAGAGTTTAATTTGTTTATAACAGAATGCTGGGGTTTAGGAGGATCCTTAGTGTTTGAGGGATATACTATGTTATTTCTAATATCATTAATTTTTTGATTGAAAAATACAGCGATAGCCTCACAGGTTTTATTGGAAGTACTTAGGAGGCATTCCTTTGAGTTACCTGGGTTTAGTAGGTGATCAATTGTAGAGAATAAGACTCTGGGATTACTAGCATTGTCATTTATAATCTTGGAGAAATAACAGCGTCTCTCAAGACGGACAGTGTTATTGTATTCTGTTATTTTGACTTTTAATATTTCATAGTGAATAGTTAGTTTAGTCTTCCTCCATTTACGCTCAGCTCTGCGGCATGTTCTCTTTAAGTCCGACACTCTTTGGGTCTTCCATGGAGGAGTCAGGAGTCAGAGGCACCGCTGCAACTCAGGTGGGCTGCCATCTAACGTCCTGAGGAGGTAACACTCTGGCCATGCTTGCTCCACCGGTCCTTCCATCATGGAGGTGTCCTTGCCAGGCAATGGCCTCAGCCGCACGTTAAAGGCTTTTTATAGTATTACAATATAATTTCTATTATTCTGGTCTCCACATTTATTTTTGAATATATCAAAGTTTATTATTTAATGTTTACATGTTGTGACCTAATCTGCTATGCTTTTGCAGTGTCATCTATTTTTGCAAGGTAACTCAGAAACAGAAAGTAAATTAATTTCTAATAAACATCGAACAAAATCAGTGCAACAGCACACATTCAACCCAGCAAAATCAGTGCTATAAGACTAACTGTTGGAAATGTAATGTCTAAAAGAGACAATATTGAATTTTACATTTACAAAGCACCAAAATATTTCTTTGTAATGTAAAGAATTTTCGCTTTAGTATCATTTCCAATAATCAAATCACTGGGGGCCTCATGCATAACTCCGTGCATAGAATTCACACTGAAACGTGGCATATGGACAAAAGCAGAAATGTACGTATGCACAAAACAATCCAGATGCATAAATCTGTGTGTTCGCCAACTTCCACGTTCTTCCTCTACATAAATCCTGGTCAGCGTGAAAAGTAACGCACATGCACGTGCCTGCCACCACTCCCTAACTCTTCCCAGAATTACGCCTCTTTGAATATGCAAATTAATATAAAAAGCCCTTAAGCTCAGCATTCTATGAAAAGACAATGGCAAAAGCACGGGGTAAATAGAAAAATTTCAGCAAATACCAAGTGGAGGCAAGGAAAAACATACTATTTGTTTGTTTAAGCAGTGATATAAACAACAAAAGGAAGTTGATCGAGTAACAGAGTGGCGGAGAAACTCAAAAGTTCAAGCTGAGAAAGTCACAAAGTGTCCGAAATAAATAAGAAGTGGTCAGATATCAAAGACTTGAAAAGGTTGTAGCCTACTCTCTGAGTGTCATATGGAAGCGTATTAGGGTACAGAGAAAAGAAAAACAAAATAGGGACACAGTTGAAAAAAATGTCAAAATGTCAACTTTAATCTCGAAATTTCAACTTTAATCATGTACTTTATTTTGTCATCAAAATAAAACCTCATAAACTTAATCTTAAAATAGTTTAATTTACTAGTTTCTCAGATCCCATTGTAACTATAAGTAACACGTTAAATGCTTCTTTCTATGTGTTTTTTTATGTGCTCTATGTGTGTGAATCACTACGTGCTACTTAAACGAGCTTTCTCTTTCACCAACAGGACACAAAATACATTACATTCATGATATTACAGCTCTCTGAACAATTTAAATATTAAGATGTATACTTGATATCATTTTCATAATGACAGGAATTAAAGCATGTATTAAACGGGGACACAGTGGCGCAGTGTTAACGATGAGCTGGCACACGTTCAGAAATTGTTCCTGCCTCCTATAAGATGCTTCCTGCACCATACGCGATCTTCAATGAAATCATTTACTGCAGCAGTACTGTCTCTCTCAAACGTACTAACCTCTAATTCCTGTCCTTACATTTCTTTCTCCAAGTAACCACCCAACCACCACACAATCAGCTCTGTAATAGATGCCAAGCCATCTGTAAGCTTAGAATGCGATTCTTCAAAACTTTTATGAAACATTAAAATATCTCCATAGTACATGTTTAATTATTTCATCCATCTATCAATCCAGGGTCACACCAGTCCTAGAAAGCATACAGCATGAGGCAGGAACAATCCCTGAACGGGGGGCCAGGTCATCGGTAGCACTGCGCCACCATGTCCTCACATGTTTAATTATTAACAATATACATTATATTAATGAATTTTAAAATGTATCTGTATAATGTAATAAACATGTTTTACTGCATTTCACCTTAAAAATTATATCAAGAGCTTCAAGAAGATAGCGCTTGGAAATCTAAATTGACGTCGTCATCATATGTAAATACATGCTTTATAAAGTGACTCAGGTTGTGCAATATTATAACTGTAGTGCAAGTTTACAGTGAGGTGATTGTACTTATAAGTACAAACAGTTCTACCAGGAATGATTGATGGACTAATTGAGTGCATTTAGAGCACTTGGGATGAAACTGTTTCTGAACCGCGAGGTCCCTACAGGAAAGGCTCTGAAGCGTTTGGCGTATTAATGGCGTATTACTGGATTAAAGGCCAGAAGTCCACATGACCGTCATCATCAAGTTCTTCAATGAGAACCCTGAATACCATGAGGACTGGTTGAGGTCATTTATGTTAGGTAGAATGCCTAGAGGAGGCAGAGCGGTCTTGTGGCCTGGAACCCCTGCATATATTATTTTTTTCTCCAGCCGTCTGGAGTTTTTTTTTTTCATTTTTTCTGTCCTCCCTGGCCATCAGACCTTACTTTTGTTCTATGGTAATTAGTGTCCTCTTAATTTAATTCTTATTTATTTTGTCTTTTTTCTCTTTCTTCATCATGTAAAGCACTTTGAGCTGCAGTATTTGTATGAAAATGTGCTATATAAATAAATGCTGTTGTTGTTTTATGGGAACAGTTCAAATAGATTGCGCGCATGGCTGAGACAGTGGAAGATGCTGTATACTGATAATCCGATCAGCTGCTGTACAGCTGTGAGTCATCATTTTAATACAGTGGGTTAAATACTCAGTGGTGCACTGGGAATAACAACACTAAAGCGTAGAAGGTATTTAGAATAGTTTGGCCTTTCGGTGCACCATTATATGGTTACAGGTTGATTAAAATGAGATGCCTTAAACTAATAAACGATATGTGGTTCATTTCAGTGTATTTGATAAAGCCACGTCAGGGATGTGAATCGAAAAAATAAAGAGAAACCAGACAGGAACAATAGCACTGCTTTGACGCTGGGTGCCGCCAGTTTGCAAAACCAAGTGGAGAACTTGTGTACGCAAGGCATTGAGTTAGCGTGAAAATGTGTGTGGCTTTACACCAAGTTTAGTTTTTATACATTGTGATGTTGGCATGGGAACTGGAGTATGCAACATTTTTGTGTGTACGCACCATTTATACATGAGGCCCCAGGTCACTAACAGCTACGTAAACCTTTTCCCTCAGAGATGCAGTCAGTTTGTTATTTCGGTTTAGCTTTCCCCGTCTACCACTCTCCGCTACGCATTAGTAAGTTAGCATGCGAATATATATATATATATATATATATATATATATATATATATATACTCAGCAAAAAAAGATACGTCCCCTGACTTTCAACTGTTTTTACTTTCAGTAGACTTAATGTGTAAATATTTGTATGAACACTAAAAGAGTCAACACCATAAGACATAAACTAAAAATGTTTCACAATGTGTACCTGAATGAAGGGAGGCTCAAAATCAAAAGTACCGGTCAGTATCTGGTGTGGCCACCAGCTGCTTGAAGTACTGCAGTGCATCTCCTCCTCATGGACTGGACCAGATTTGTCAGTTCTTGCTGTGAGATGTTACCCCACTCTTCCACCAAGGCAACTGCAAGTTCCTGGACATTTCTGGGGGGAATAGCCCTAGCCCTCACCCTGCGATCCAACAGGTCCCAGACGTGCTCAATAGGATTGAGATCTGGGCTCTTTGCTGGCCATGGCAGAACACTGACATTGCTGTCATGCAGAAACTCACACACTTTTTGCCACTCCTGTCTGGTCCAGCGAAGGTGGGCTTGTGCCCATAGGCGGTGTTGTTGCTGGTGATGTCTGGTAAGGACCTGCCTTACAACAGGCCTGCAAGCCCTCAGTCCAGCCTCTCTCAGCCTATTGCGGACAGTCTGAGCACTGATGGAGGGATTGTGTGTTCCTGGTGTGACTCGGGCAGTTGTTGTGGCCATCCTGTACCTGTCACGCAGGTGTGATATTCGGATGTACCGATCCTGTGCAGGTGTTGTTACACGTGGTCTTCCACTGCGAGGATGATCAGCTGTCCTTCCTGTCTCCCTGTAGCGCTGTCTTAGGCGTCTCACAGTGCGGACATGGCAATTTATTGCCCTAGCCACATCAGCAGTCCTCATGCCTCTCTGCAGCATGCCTAATGCACGTTCACGCAGATGAGCAGGGACCCTGGGCATCTTTCTTTGGGTGTTTTTCACAGTCGGTAGACAAGTCTCTTTAGTGTCCTGCGTTTTTAGAACTGTGACCTTAAATGCCTACTTTCTGTAAGCTGTTAAGGTCTTAACGACCATTCCACAGGTGCATGTTAATTAATTGATTATGGTTAATTGAACATGCATGGAAAACATTGTTTAAACAATTTATAATGAAGATCTGTAAAGTTATTTGGATTTTTAAAACATTATTGTTGAAATACACAGTCCTGAAAAAGGGACGTTTCTTTTTTTGCTGAGTATATATATATATATATATATATATATATATATATATTTTATATATATATATATATATATATATATATATATATATATACGATCATACAAAAAAACTCTTACAAACTCACATCATTTTACCAACATGCTCAAAATATATCATTGATGATATTTTACACTTTTAAAACTGTAATATGCACTCCAATTATGGTGGATTCACTAACCTGTGATAAAGAATAGGGAGAGCACACGCATTGAGTTGGTATCAAGCTTCACACAGGAGGATTTATTCTTCCACTATTTGTGAATGTAAATGTAGAAGGAGTAACATATTAAAAATAGCTTGCCTTAATGCTAGAAGTATCAAAAATAAGGTCAATGAGTTGGAGTTGTATGTAGCAGAGCATAATTATGATATTATAGCAATAACGGAAACCTGGCTAAATAACAAAGATGGGGATGGGTGTAACATAGAGGGATACACATTTTTTAGGAAGGATAGACAGAACATAAAAGGAATTAGGGTTGCTGTTTATGCCAAACAGGGTTTAAATGTAAGACCTCTTCAGTTGGATGATGAACTCCATCTTAGTGAGGACATGTGGCTTCATCTGGAAAATATTAGGGAAAGAGGTCTTATTTTAGGAGTGTGTTATAGACCACCCAATTCAGACAGTAATTTCAACACACATCTTTTTAGTAATATCAAAAAGGCAAGTTTACAGGGGGATATTATAGTCATGGGGGTCTTTAATTATCCAAATATAAACTGGGATAACCTTGCAGATGAAGGAGCACAAGAGCAGGAGTTTTTAGAAGTAATCAGTGACTGTTTTTTAACACAGCATGTTAGAGCACCAACATGGGGTGAAGCCTGTCTGGATTTAGTATTCTGTAATAATCAGGATAGAATTGAGGGTGTAGAGGTGATTGAACCACTAGGGTCAAGTGACCATAATGTAATACAATTCTCAGTATTTTTTAAGAGTACAGATGCAAAGACTAAAATTGTTAAGTTGAACTTTGGTAGAGCTAATTTTGAGCAGATGCGACAAAGTCTAAGTAGGATAGACTGGGATAAGCTTTTAAGTGTAGAGACAGTCGAGGAGCAGTGGAACAGGTTTAAAAATGTTTTACATGTAATGCAGGACAGATACATACCTAAATTTGGGATTAATAGGAAACTAAAAAAACTCCAAGGTGGATTAATAAAGATTTAAAAAAGAAGTTGCAAAGGAAAAAACTGCTGTATAAGGCATATAAGACTAATGACTGCAAAGTGAATTGTAGAGCGTATGAGAACATGAGGGCAACCATTAAGAAGGATATCAGGGAGGCTAAAAGACAGTTGGAGAGGAATATAGCAGATAAGGCGAAAGAAGACCCCAAGAGATTCTTTCAGTATTTTAGTTGTAAAAGAACAGTTAAGAAGGAGGTCAAGTTCATCAGGAATAGTAAAGGGAAATTAAAAGATACAGACAGTGAAATAGCAGATGCCCTAAACTTACATTTTTCTGAGCTGTTTACAAGTGAGCAAGTGAATAACCTCTCAGAGGTAAATGCGACTACTAAGGAGGTACTGAGGGATTTGGAAATTGTAGAGGGAGAAGTGCTGCTCAGATTAAATAAGATGAAATCAAATTAATCACCAGGACCAGATAATATTTATCCTCGTGTTCTTAAGGAGGCTAGTGAATACATATATAAACCCTTGACACATATTTTTAGGAAGTCACTGCGCTCTGGAGAGATTCCGAAGGACTGGACAATGGCAAATATCATCCCATTATATAAAAAGGGTAACAGAACAGATCCAAGTAACTATAGGCCAGTAAGCTTAACATGCATCACAGGAAAATTAATGGAAGGAATTATTAAGGATAAGATTGAGCAACACATGGCAAGGACAGGAGTTATTCTGAACAGTCAGCATGGGTTCAGAAGAGGAAGGTTGTGTTTTACTAACATGCTGGAATTCTATGAGGAGGCAACAAAAGGATATGATCAAAGTGGAGCTTATGATATTATTTATCTGGATTTTCAGAAAGCATTTGATAAGGTGCCACATGAGAGGTTGGGCATCAAGTTAAAAGAAGTGGGAGTTCAGGGTGATGTTTTTAGATGGATGCAGAATTGGCTCAGACACAGGAAGCAGAGGGTGATGGTGCGAGGAACCTTCTCAGATCTGGCCGATGTTAAGAGTGGTGTTCCACAGGGTCAATGGTAGGGCCGCTGCTATTTTTAATATATATAAATGATTTAGATAGGAATATAAATAACAAGCTGGTTAAGTTTGCAGATGATACCAAGATAGGTGGATTAGCAGATAATTTGGAATCCGTTCTATCATTACAGAAGGACTTGGACAGCATACAGGCTTGGGCAGATTTGTGGCAGATGAAATTTAATATCAGTAAATGTAAAATATTACACATAGGAAGTAAAAATATTAGGTTTGAATACACAATGGGCGGTTGAAAAATCGAGAGTACATCTTATGAGAAAGATTTAGGAGTCTTTGTGGACTCTAAGCTATCGACTTCCCGAAAGTGTTCAGAAGCCATTAAGAAGGCTAACAGAATGTTAGGTTATATAGCACGATGTGTGGAGTACAAGTCCAAAGAGGTTATGCTCAGCCTTTATAATGCACTGGTGGGGGCTCATCTTGAGTACTGTGTGCAGTTTTGGTCTCCAGGCTAAAAAAAGGACATAGCAGCACTAGAAAAGATCCAGAGAAGAGCGACTAGGCTGATTCCAGGGCTACAGGGTTGAATTATGAGGAAAGACTAAAAGAGCTGAGCCTTTACAGTTTAAGCAAAAGAAGATTAAGAGGTGACATGATTGAAGAGTTTAAAATTATGAAGGGAATTAGTACAGTGGATCGAGACTTGTATTTTAAAATGAGTTCATCAAGAATACGGGGACACAGTTGGAAACTTGTTAAGGGTAAATTTCGCACAAACATTAGAAAGTTTTTCTTTACACAAAGAACGATAGACACTTGGAATAAGCTACCAAGTAGTGTGGTAGACAGTAAGACGTTAGGGACTTTCAAAACTCGACTGGGATAGGACTGGTGAGCTTTGTTGGGCTGAATGGCCTGTTCTTGTCTAGAGTGATCTAATGTTCTAATGCTATACTCTGCCTTATACTGCCCACTCAAGGAGCGCCCATCTAATGACTTGGAGGTGGAATAGCACTTCATTTTAGCCACAATGAAATCAAATGAAATCCTTAAAATAAGTAAGCAGGATGAAAAAGGGGTGCTTCTTTTCTCTTGGTCTCATTTTAGCCTTTTAAGTCTCTTTTACCCTGTCATCCTTTTCTTAATTTATTTCTGAGTTTACTTTTTTTTTCCCAACTCTCTACAGATGCTTGCATGAGCTGTTAGGGTGCATAGCCTATGTGTGTACCAGTGAGTATAAAGATCTCTCCACTGACAAAGAGGGACCACAGATATTTCACTGCTTAATAGATAATGGCAAAACACCCAAGAGATGGAGGAATTCAATGGGGGCAAGCAAGACAAGGTCTGGAAAACCAAAAAAAAAAAAAACAAAACAAAAACAAAAGTGACTATGAAAACCAAATTATAGTCAATGAGTTTGTTGCAAAAAGGTCTGCACACTGATTTTTTTTATTTTTCATTAACTTATACTAACGTTGTTAGTTTATCTTCAGTCCAATTAGCAGACAACTATCTCCTGTTGGCTGCCATCTTGTAGAGGTAGAACAGTGTCCTCTTTTTCTAAATCTGGTTATTTCATTAGAGGTCAATGGAGAAAGTCCCCTTCACAGCAACATAAGGTAGGTAAAAGATAGAAGCCAATATGGAAGAGGTACCAGTCCATTGCCAGTATATATTTTGTGCCATCTTTTTAATATATCAAGCCTTAAATGATCAAGGACCTGCTTACTTATCTGAACTTATCATTACTTATACACCAGAGTGCACATTAAGATCTCATGAGGCAGGCCTGCTTATGATTTCAAGAATTAAAAAAATAATCAGTTGGAGGTTGAGCTTTAAGTTGCAGGGTCCGCCTACTAGTATAAGGGGTGCTCCTTCAATTTTAGGTTTGAAATCCAGGCTTGAGAAACATTACTTCAGTTTATCATATCCCGAGTAAATGTGTTGATTAACTGTGCATACTGCATCTCTGTTGTCAGTCATTACCTCGTAGGGGGTCTCACTCTGAATTGCCTTTTCCAAGATTTCCTGTATTTTTTCCCCTACAAGTTTTTTTTTTTTTTTGGAGTTTTCTCTTGTCTTCATAGGGTGTCAAGGCTGGGAGTCTGTCTAAAAACAAGGCCCATTAAAGCCCATTGATGCATTCCTTGTGTGATTTTGGGCTATATCAGAAATAAACTGTTATTGTTGTGTTTTAAAAAAATATTTTTCATATGTTCATTGTAATTATGTATATTTATTAATTACATATTTTTGGCGTTCTTTTGTTTTCTTTGTGTTTTATGGGTGGAACCTCAAGAGGAAGGGCCACCCTGATGCAACAATTTAAGAGCCACCCTCAGCCTATATATTGTAATGGCTGGGGAGTGGACCCCTCAGTGGTTCATTGAAGTTCATTGAGTGTGTTTATAAATGTGAATTTTGATTTTCTGGTTTGTGAATTGTGCTTCTGTTTCATAGATGTATCTTTTTTATTACATGGCAGTTTGGGACTTGTTTGCTTTTAGGCAAACATTTTTGCCTTCTGTTTCCTTTTATTCCATTTTTGTTCTTTCTAGCCAGAGGTTTCTTTTTCTTAGACAGATATTTGCTGTTATATTTTTTGGGGCATTAAATTATATTTTAAACCATTTGAAGCCAAAACTCCATTTGGGCCCATGTACGCCACAGTAGGTCAGTAGAGTTTGGGGCCAGGGTGTCATGGATGAGGCATTTTCTGTGCAGGAGAAGAAAGGTCTTGGTCTAGTCTGAGCCCCCAGACTAGAGGTCTGCATTTCAGCAGAAATCCCATGGGACTCTTCAAATTATTATTGTGTGGAGACCATTTCAGCCTTAAGGCTTTTTGGATTAGAGCTTTACATTTTCTTAACTTTAAGGTAATACCAGCTAAAGGTCTTTTTTGTTAGGTTAGGTAAACTTTTATTATTTCAGAAAGAAAATTGTGAAGAGAATCTCAACACTTACCAACTCTAAATGATTTTTCAGTCATTTTTGTTGGCTTACCTGGTCCACATCTAACATTTGTTGGACAATGCTCATAAACCATAAATATGAATTTGTGCTATGGATCTTCAATGTTGTAGAGTGGAGGATTTTTCACTCAGCAGCTCAAGAACATTTACAAATGTTTGAGGAACCCCACTGGTAACATTTGCCTTTTGTCTTGTGTGAATTGTTAAGCGTACTTATTTTTTTCAGTAAACAGTAAGACATTTGTTTATATCTGACTGTATTTTGTTCTGCACAGATTTCTTTTACTTTTGACAAGCTTATGAATCCCTGGAAATGAGAAGCATCCTCTTGACATAACACTGCTTCCATCATGCTTCACTGAAGGGATGGTGTTATGTGTTATGGATTATGTTTGCAGCACACATTTCACTTGCATTTTGCCCAGCAAGCTCTATTTTACCACCATCTGACCACAAAATTGTTTCCTGCATCTTAGCTTAATCATTCCCAAGCTGTCTAAAAAACTGCAGGTGGGTGTTGAGATTTATTTTTCTTTTGTTAAATAAAATCTTTCTTGCCACTGTTTCATATAGGCCAGTATAATGCAGTAGTGCTCTTGAGATGTTGAACAATGCACTTTCAGAACAATTTTAGTCATTAAATATTACAATTCTTTTATAGAAATTGTCATTGCTTAGATGTGTTTCTTCTTCTTCAAATGTGTTTCTTCTTATTTATTGTTTTTAAACTAAATTGACTAAAGCATAGGGTTACACTCAGGAACAGGTGAGGAACTCTAGATATTTCATTGTGTGTTATTTGCTTTGTGTGAGTTTCATCTGGGAAGTCGCATTACATTCCCTGTCACTACCTCAAAATCAATGCTCCTATTACACACAAGTATTGTATGAACATGCTACAATCCTGGACCTACCATGACTCGGAGACAGAAGTGGCTAGTGAACTCATGAAGGAGCTCTTGAATGACCAATTTATTATTATGGGGATACCCTAAGACCTTTCCAAAAGTGCCAGCTACTAGGTTTTTTAAATATGTATTCTAATATTGTGAACAATAGACCAAATCTAACACACTATATTTTGAAAGATATCCTAAAAGACCTGAACTGGTGATTGGAGAATAACACTACCATATAATACATGAGGCCAAGAAGGTGGAAGTCAAGGCAGAAGCTCAGAAATGTTAACATGAAATATAATTGAGGGGCAATACAGGTCCATAGACCAGACCTACTTGTGGCCAAGCCTGGTATCTTGACCTCTAGAAGCTCAGCTAGGTTTCTCAGATTAATGTCTACCAAAAGCCAAGAGTTGATGTGCTTTTTTAAAACCTTCTAGGGTGGGACATGATTTAGCTATACTATGGACATAACGAAAGTTTGTTTTTTTTGCAAATAGAATTAACTTTAGCTTCGAGTGGAAGAAAAAACTTTAAGCACTCCTACTAGCCTTCGGAAATATTAGGTCCATTTTGAACATCATGGAAGACCAGTAAAATAAACACCAAAACATCCTGTATTGTTCCAGCTTCAAAGAAGGCACATCCCTCTTTACCTAATAACTACAGATCAGTGACTTTTGTATCCCACATCATGAAGACTTTCAAGAGGCTGGTCCTGGACTATATTAGTCTTCTTGTGAAGGGTCAATTGGACCAAATGCAGTTTTCCCATCGGACAAAGATTGGAGTGAAAGGTGCACTTATGGTACACAAGGCATATTCTCTTCTGAAAAATGTTGGCAGCATTGTGAGAATTGTGGTTTTTGATTTCTTCAGTGCCATCCAGGCACCCAGGTGAATGAGGCTGTGGTGTCCTGGATAATCGGCTATATATCAGGCAGACCATAGTTTGCGAGGCTCAAGGACTGTATGTCTGTATGTCTGATGTGGATATAAGCAACACTGGAGCACCACAAGGAACAGCCCTGTCTCATTTTCTCTTCACTCTGTACACCCCTGACTATAAAACCAGTTCATGTCAGTTACAGAAATTCTCAGATGATTCTCCACTTATGGGGTGTATTGATGAAGGGGATGAGACAGAGTATAGGAGTCAGGTGGAGAATTTTGTTTATTGGTGCAAAGAGAATTGTCTGCAACTTAACATCAGCAAAACAAAAGAACTGGTTTTGGTTTCACCACACCAAAGTGCCTCTATGTTCAGTCACTACTTAGGAAGTGGATGTTCTGGTGGTGCACTGCTACAAGTACTTAGGAGTCCACATCAATGACATGTAGGACTGGTAACAGAGCACAGAGGAACCATATCAGAAAAAGACAGTAAGAAACTCCACCTGTACTGCATTGTGAACACAGAACAAAGTGTCGACTGTTAGGAAGAATATGTGATGGGAACATGAAATTAGGGTTAAAGGGAATTGGCAAAGCCATTGTCTTAAACAGGTCAAGGTTAAACCAGGTGTGCACAAATTTGACAACCAAGGTCAGATTCAAACGTCAAAGACAAATAAGGGCTGGTACCAAAAGGACTAAACTGAAAAGAGATTTTCCATTAACTAGATCTTTGTTTTTTTAAACCTCTTTGATTCATGATAAAGAAGCATGGATGCTGCTAACTTATATGGTTAAAGAACTCTGCCAGGTCAGGTAATATCTTAACAACTATTGTAAATCCACAAGTTATTCTCATTCATTTGAAAAAAATATGTTGTTTATTATTTGGAATTTTTTTATCAAGGTTTTATTTTAAGACGATCTTAATGACATAACATTATTGTCATTTTGTAGTTGTTTCTCAAGCTGCTGCTATGTTGTTTATAGTAATGACACCCGTTTTGAGTGGTGGCAGACACTGGACATAACACATCACATAGGCATGGCCACTAACATGACACTGTCACCGTTATTTATGATGGTGGCTGTCAATACTTAGCATTCAAGCTTTTGGATAGTGAACAAACAACAGTGAACTGCTGTCAGTGGTAGTTCTTAAGTTCTTAATATGCTTAATTATCTATACTAATAAACGGCAAAGCCCTCACTCACTCACTCACTCACTCACTCACTGACTGACTGACTGACTGACTCATCACTAATTCTCCAACTTCCCTTGTAGGTAGAAGGCTGAAATTTGGCAGGCTTATTCCTTACAGCTTCCTTACAAAAGTTGGGCAGGTTTCATTTCGAAATTCTACGCGTAATGGTCATAACTGGAAGGTATTTTTCTCCATTTACTGTAATGGAGTTGAGCTTGACCGCCGTGGGGGCGGAGTTTCGTGTGACATCATTACGCCGCCCACGTAATCACGTGAACTGACTGTCAACGCACTATGTAGAAAACCAGGAAGAGCTCCAAAATACGCTAAACAAAACATGCATTATATAATTGAGAAGGCAGCAAAACAATAAGAAGCGAGCGAATGACATACTACCATATTCATCAGTACAGCTACTTCGGAAACAAAGCGAGGTATAAACCTAAACTTTAAATTAACTTAATAGACAGGCTGCCGCTGGTGCTTTTCGTGCCCACGGGTAATGCGGGATACAAGTTTAATGAGAGGACGCAGGATATAAACGAGAGTTTTGATCACTTTGTAACTAAGTTAAAATTGCAGGTGAAGGGGTGTGCTTATGCAAATTCCGAGAGACTGTGTTTGTGGGGGATTGACAGTTAAGGCGGGTGGGGGAGTCACGTCATCATCTCCCCTCCCATTTACCTCATTTCGCTCTGAGCTGAGCTCCGCGGCTAACGCCGTCTTCCGAAGCAACTTCGTCACACTGCCACCAAATACAGAGAAATCCACAAGTTAATACACACTCTGTCTCTAGACTTTCTCCACACTGAATCCTCCAGGCACTACTTACAAAAGGTTACATTGACAATCATGTTACGTTATTTTTAAAATGTTTAATTTTCTTAGCACAAGCACAGCTGAGAAGCTTCGATGCATGTGCTCCATAACGCGTTAAAAAATAATGCATTTAATCACACTTTGCATTACAATCAAAGGGGAACTTTTGTCAATGCATGATTTCCTGGTACACCGATAACATTGATCAGCGCATCCCAATTCATTTTAGCCTCGCACCACCTTGGTTTGAGAAGAAGTATGAAAAGATATGAGGTTAACACACAAAAACAGATCACCAATTCAAGCTTTATGAATAATCGATTCGCCATCAATAATTGTTTTGGTAAAGCCATACTCAGTGTAATCCTCCTTCCATTTTATAATTTTTCCGCCACTAGCCATGATTAAATGAACGGTAAAAAAGTAAGAGCAAAGCGAGGGTGACTTATTTAGGCAGGCATGTATATGACAGCAACACTCATGACAATCATGTTAGTTATTATTAAAATGTTTCCTTTTCTTTTTCATTACTTCTTTAACCCATTACTTCTCCGCTGCGAGGCGTGGGTATTTTGTATATGAATGACCTCCAAAGAGCGCGGAGACTTTTGATCATGTGAACGTGTCTGCAAAAACTGGCGTCTCCTGCCCAGCCAAAGTCGAGCAGCCGGCGCGCGCGCATAGCTGTGCCGGCCTTTCACACGCTGACTGCGCTTCTGCGGCAAAATAATATTAAGGCGCTTCGCACTTTATTTTGCACGTATACGATTATGAGGTCATCAGCTCTTATGAAGACACGCACAGGAGTGAAGGACTGACAGTGCCATCACAGCCGATTAATAGCTGGGACGTCTCACCAGTCTGCACAAGACCCACCGCGACTGTCCCCAAAAGGCGCTCATATCGTCAGCGAACACATCTCTCTATACTATATAAAAGAAAAGAAAAAGGCAACTTTCCTTTCTTTACACCTTTTTTCCGTTTATCCCAAACCAAAGCCTTTCTCTCTTAACACTGCAGAGGACACAAAACTAATTTTCTTTAATTGCTGGTAAGGCACATTATTAGAGGCAGAAATTTGGACTTTCACATAGAAAATGTAATTTCTATACCACAGCCGTCGTGTAGCGCCTTTCAAAAGGGATCTACTACCGAGAGATGATCCATATACATTTTAGCTGCTGTTAGTACTACTTACCTCTTCTGTTATACCGTCTTTAAAATGTAGTTTACCCGCAACCACTCCAGTAGAGCTCAATGTACCTTTACTTCTTAAAACGTTAATGTTTTACTGTTTAATAACTTATAGACTACATTTTATTATTTTTCCCTTGCACTCAGTGATCAAAGCTATACACACACATATAGACACATACATATATATATATATACACATATATTTATATATACCTGTGTGTATGTTTGTATGTATGTGTATACACACACACACACACATACATACATACACACACACAAATTATATATATGTGTGTGTCTGTGTATGTATGTATGTATATGTGTGTGCATATATGATGTAGATAGGTATGCGCATATATACTGTATATATATATATGTATATGTAGATATGTATATAGATATGTATTTTGCTATATATATATATATATATATATATATATATACAACAATTACATTAACAATCAAGTTACGTTATTTTTAAAATTTTTCCTTTTCTTTTTCATAACTTCTTTAACACACTACTTCTCCACTGCGAAGCGCGGGTATTCTGCTATTATTTATATACTTGATGTCTGATATCATTTTGAAGATCAGTTTTTGACCTTTTTGCTTTCAGATCTTATCCTGATCCAGTCTGTTCCATATTTTTTGTCTTTGACCAGCCCATGCACCATCCTATGCACAGTAATAATCAGCATGGCAACTAATGGCAACACAGCTACAGAAATCTGAAACCTCCAACAAAAATGCATTTTGTTAAATAATAAATAAAAAACAAAATGGTAATAATATTAAAAAAATAGAAAAAGCTAGCATAACAGTAACAATTGAACATTCATGTCACTGGTGGCATTTCTGCTTTAAAGGTTAATGGGACACAGTCTTATCAAATATTGTGCAACATAATACTGTAATAAACTTTCTTCAAATTTAACTTATTATTAAAATATTTATAACAAACCTTAACTTTGTTTTCTTAAGCAAGATTTTCCAGTTTTCTATTTAAATGCTCGAAGCAATTTTGTGTCTAGAATAACCTTGCTTCTTGTAGTATACGAAAATGGGTTTGTACAGTTGTGCAAGTCTGTGTCTATCAGAGGGGCTGGACCAAGTCACCCTGCAGTGCCCTCTCTACCAATGGGTGTGTATGTACATGTCAAACTTCAATCTGAACTTCCAAGTTTAGCAATGGTTCATTCTGAGTTTTCCCCAGTTAATGGTATGCAGCAGAAGTCTGTGAAGAGGTATGAAAAGAACTGTGCCATTTCCTCTTTTAAAGGTAGCCACAGTAATTTGAAAAAAAGAAAGGGTTTGTCACAAACGAGCACTTAGGAGGCAGCCAACAAGTCCTGAGGTGAGTGAAATATTGCGAGACAAGGGGTTGATATCAAGTATTAATGCCTCTCTCCTTCTTTCACCAGAGTTGTTGAAGAAAAATAATAAAATAATTCACTCACCTCCAGCAGTCCCGAATTCCCAAAATGGCTTCCATCTCATCCATTTCCGACTCCTGAAGATAACATCACTTTCCATTCGCCTCCAGATGACGCCACTTCCGGCCTTTACTGATAACGTCACTTCCTGTCAGCTCCCGATGAAATCACTTCCAGCCTTTCCCGATGATATCACTTCCAGTCGCCTTCTGATGACATCACTTCCATCAGTACTTCCTTCTGGTCACCATTTTCTATATATAAAGTCACAACCAACTCCTGTTTGCTATGAAATGTTATGTTTTTTGATCAAATTTTTTGCTTATATTCTGCAAGATTTCCAGACATTATAAGGGGATAAATCCCCAACTCTTTTTTGATTTTCTTTGTTGGTTTATTTTCCCAGATAGTTCAATTACAGGATTGTATTGTTTACAAGACATTACACCACATGTTGATTTTTTATCACCCACAGAGGAAGACCATACTAAATTTGAGAAAGCCACCAAGTTTCGACCATCCGTAATTTCTATGAAATCTCTTTTGTTGTTGGCATTTTAGGGACTCCTGGTGGCAGGACAATGAAGTAAACAAAGTATGATGTGTCAGCCACAATCTAATGTTCTTGAATTATTTATATTACAGTTAATTGACATGTTCTCTCAATGCAGCAATCTTCAACACTGGTAATAACACTTACGTTTAATGTTAGTTGCCTTAGTGTGTAGCATGTGTATTTTTTTTTTTTAAGAAAGGACGTGCTGTGTGTTGTACAACTTAACTGCCAACAGACTAAAGCAAGTTTTCAGGAATCACAACAATTTTTTGGCTCATGATGATGACTGGTTTATTATGCAATTAGGCTCTCCTCTTAGTTGTGAACTAAATTGGAGCCTACATTATAGAGAGAATCACGTAGAAATCACACAATCCCTGTTTTGTTACATGTTTTAAAAACCTTTAGGTATGTCGTGACAGACACTTTGCAGCATGAAGTGGCTGACAGTCTGGTATTGTGCAGTCATCTCTGAGGTAAGTTGTGCCATCTGTATGGACTGGTATACTTAAGATACTATGCAGATACATGCAATATTCTTACCATCAGATTGAGCAAGCTACGATCTAAATGCAATTTGCAGCAATTGTTAATTTTCCTAGTGTAATCAACACAATTGACTACACACATGCTGCAATAAAGGCACAATCACAGAATGAATTTGCTTTTGTAAGCAGAAAGCACTTTCATTAAATTAATATACAACTAACATGTGATGCTTAAATGTACCTGACTAATGCTGATGCTGGGCTTAACCCACATTTCTTTTATTTTATCAAATAGTAGTGTGGGAAGCAGACTCCAGGGTCATGCTCTGTGTGATGGTTGGCTTCTTGGTAAATAGGTTTAATTGGTAGAATTGCAATTACGTTTAGTACATTACAGAAAATCTGTATAATTTTTCTTTCAGGTGATAGTGGGTACACCACATGAGAGAAGATATAATGAAAGGCACTCCGGCACATGATCATTGATAGAATGGACTACTAGTTCTTTAAAAGGTAGATGGCAGTGGTTGGACATGTTGATTGGTTTACTGCTGTACAGTCAGCAAAGTTTTGCTGCATTCTGATGGGTTGTGCAGTACAGCAAAACATAATCCCAAAATATGGACAGCACCAGGACATCAGTGCAATTGTAATTCAAAGACATTTGGGTTTTGTACATTGAATGAAAAGAGACTATTATGTATTGCAACACTGACATTTGGTTTGCAAAATGATTTAGTTTTTCTTACAAGCTCAATAAGAATGTTCTTAATATCTCACAGTTTTGCACATATAGCCTGCGTGAAATCACACTGTGCACTGCATGATGAAACATTGCTATTAGTCTCTCCACTCAGTTGTTCCCACTCTTGTTTTTTTTCTTTTATTTGTGATTTACATAGAGAGGGATGCAAAACAAATTTCATTTTCTGTCCATTTTTCCTCTGTTCTTCCATGGTTTGTAGTAAACAGGTCACTCAGCAACATGGCCAAATTTATATGGTGATTAGGTTGTGAATATTCAAAAAAAGACATGTTTTACACCTTACATGGTTACTGCCAGGCAGTGTTTGGGAGTGGCTAAAGGTGTATGCCTATGTGCATAGTTTTTATTTGAGATTTATAAAGAAAATTGGCGTGGTACGTAGCATGTCAGTCAGTCAGTCAGTCATCATCCAACCCGCTATATCCTAACATAAGGCCTTGGGGGTCTGTTGGAGCCAATCCCAGCCAGCACAGGGCGCAAGGCAGGAACAAATCCCGCGCAGGGCGCCAGCCCACTGCAGGGCACATATATACCAAGCACACACTAGGGACAATTTAGGATCGCCAATGCACCTAACCTGCATGTCTTTGTACACCTGGAGGAAACCCATGCAGACACGGGGAGAACGTGCAAACTCCATGCAGGGAGGACCTGGGAAGCTATCCCAGGTCTCCTTACTGCGAGGCATCAGCGCTACCACAGTGCCACCGTGCTGCCCACGTAGCATATGTATGGTTTTTAAATACAATTTTATTAGTAGTTGTCTTTTGAGCATGAGAAAAATTTTAATATGGAATCTAAGCAACCGTTTATACATGAGTCTCTAGGTCTATGTTTTTTGGCTTCATGTTGGCATCAATAACTTGGTTTGCACCTGGCACTGCTGCCATACATGAGCATGCAATTCAAGTTGTGCAGTCTTGTGTGTAGTTTTAATGTCTTTCTCACCTCAAAGTTATTCATTTCTAAGCCTGACGTGTTGCCATTTCAGTTTATGTAGTTCATAGCCAATAGGTTTTACTGAGCAGCAAGTGGTTGCAAGGCTCTCATTTTACTTAACAGGGATGGAAAGCTGGGTGAGAGTCATGTGGAGGAGCTCCGGGATTATTGTGTTGAAAGCACAATTCTTGCATATGTCCCTGGGATGTCAAGATGTTGCAGGATGTAGTGCAGACCTACGTTGACTACATAATCCACTGACCTGTTCTCTCAGTAAGCAAACTGAAGATGGTCCAACAATGGAGCCGTGATGTCCTTCAAGTGAGGTAATATCAGTCTCTCAAGGCCTTCATGACCACAGGTGTCAGAACAACAGACCTGTAGTCATTCAGTTCTGTTATACTGGATTTTTTGGGGTGTGATATGATAGTGGCTTGTCTGTAGCATAAAGGAACATCACGCAACACTAATGATTTGTTGAAAATCCAAGTGAAGACAAGAGCTACAGTAGTTGATCAGCACAGATTTTAAAATCCATACCTGTTGCTTTCTTAGTGTGTTATAGTATAAACATCTTTTGGCCTACTCGGAGCTGAATGTTCTGGGGGTGTGTGAGCTACAGCGGCAGAGGTAACTTAAGGAAAATTGATGGCAAGATGAATGCAGCATGTTACAGGCAAACACTGGAGGACAACTTACATTCATCAGTCTGGAAGCCACGCTTGGGACGCACTTGGATCTTCCAACATGAAAATGATCCTAAACAAGGCCAAGTTGGCCCTTTGGTACCTACAGCAAAAAAAAGTGAAGGTGCTAAAGTGGCCATCACAGTCTTCTGATTTCAATTACATTGAGCCACTTTGGGGAGATCTCAAACGCGCAGTTCATGAAAGAAAACCTAAGAATTTACTGGACCTGGAGGTTTTTGCCAAGAAGAATGGGCATTTCTACCATCTGAGGAAATCAAGGGCCTCATCCACAACTATCACAAAAGATTGCACGCCATCATTAACGCTAAAGGGGGCAATAAACAGTATTAAGAATCAAGGCTATGCAAACTTTTGAACAGGGACCATCTCATTATTTTCCTTATTACTATGTTTTGTTTAATAATTTCAACTATCTGCATAAAATCCACAATTAGTTACTAGTCATAAAAAAAAACAGAAGCTCTCTATGTAGATTTATATGTTATGTTTTAGCCAGGGTTCCTCCCCTGGTTTAGTGTTACAATTCCTTTTTTAAGTCTTTTTTGCTCATGTTATTTTTTCACTTGTTTGTGTTAATATTGGTATTTACAGCGCATCCGGAAAGTATTCACAGCGCATCACTTTTTCCACATTTTGTTATGTTACAGCCTTATTCCAAAATGGATTCAATTAATTTGTTTCCTCAGAATTCTACCCACAACACCCCATAATGACGTGAAAAAAGTTTACTTGAGGTTTTTGCAAATTTATTAAAAATAAAAAAACTGAGAAATCACATGTACATAAGTATTCACAGCCTTTGCTCAATACTTTGTCGATGCACCTTTGGCAGTACAGCCTCAAGTCTTTTTGAATATGATGCCACAAGCTTGGCACACCTATCCTTGGCCACTTTCGCTGATTCCTCTTTGCAGCACCTCTCAAAGCACAGCCATTTTAAGATCTCTCCAGAGATGTTCAATCGGATTGAAGTCTGGGCTCTGGCTGGGCCACTCAAGGACATTCACAGAGTTGTCCTGGAGCCAGTCCTTCGATATCTTGGCTGTGTACTTAGGGTCGTTGTCCTGCTGAAAGATGAACCGTTGCCCCAGTCTGAGGTCAAGAGCGCTCTGGAGCAGGTTTTCATCCAGGATGTCTCTGTACATTGCTGCAGTCATCTTTCCCTTTATCCTGACTACTCTCCCAGTTCCTGCTGCTGAAAAACATCCCCACAGTATGATGCTGTCACCACCAGGCTTCACTGTAGGGATGGTATTCGCCTGGTGATGAGCAGTGCCTGGTTTCCTCCAAACGTGACGCCTTGCATTCTCACCAAATAGTTCAATCTTTGTCTCATCAGACCAGAGAATTTTGTTTCTCATGGTCTGAGAGTCCTTCAGGTGGCTTTTAGCAAACTCCAGGCGGGCTGCCATGTGCCTTTTACTAAGGAGTGGCTTCCATCTGGCCACTCTACCATACAGGCCTGATTGGTGGAATGCTGCAAAGATGGTTGTCCTTCAGGAAGGTTCTCCTCTCTCCACAGAGGACCTCTGGAGCTCTGACAGTGTGACCATCGGGTTCTTGGTCACCTCCCTGACTAAGGCCCTTCTCCCCCGATCACTCAGTTTAGATGGCCGGCCAGCTCTAGGAAAGTCCTGGTGGTTTCTTTATTCTTCCACTTACGGATGATGGAGGCCACTGTGCTCATTGGGACCTTCAAAGCAGCAAACATTTTTCTGTAACCTTCCCCAGATTTGTGCCTCGAGACAATCCTGTCTCGGAGGTGTACAGACAATTCCTTTGTCTTCATGCTTGGTTTGTGCTCTGATATGAACTGTCAGCTGTGGGACCTTACATAGACAGGTGTGTGCCTTTCCAAATCATGTCTAATCAACTGAATTTACCACAGGTGGACTCCAATTAAGCTGCAGAAACATCTCAAGGATGATCAGGGGAAACAGGATGCACCTGAGCTCAATTTTGAGCTTCATGGCAAAGGCTGTGAATACTTATTTACATGTGATTTATCAGTTTTTTTATTTTTAATAAATTTGCAAAAACCTCAAGTAAACTTTTTTCACGTTGTCATTATGGGGTGTTGTGTGTAAAATTCTGAGGAAAAAAATGAATTGAATCCATTTTGGAATAAGGTTGTAACATAACAAAATGGGGAAAAAGTGATGTGCTGTGAATACTTTCCGGATGCACTGTAAGTTACTTATTCACCTTCTGTGTTTTTTATTAGTTTTGTGTATTATTTTAATTCTACCGTATGTGTATTTGCTTGTGCTATTATTTTCCAAGTGGTTTTCTTGCTTTGTTTAGCATTTTGGCTTTATGTGCTATGTTTAATAATAAAGTCTATTTATAAAGATCATTTGCTTGTCCATATTCATTCATGTTGGAGGTTTACAGTCATTCTTCCTCTTGTGGGACTGCTATTATATTTTTGTGCCATTTAAATTTATTTTTGTGGCTTTATTCCCTTTTTTTGGCCTGCAGAGCCTGAAGTTGGCCAGTGGAGAGCTGGGATTGCATCCATTGAGGTGAAGGCTTTTCCAGGCAGGCAAAGGAGGCCTGGCCTAGCCAATGAAGCCTTTGGAAGGCCTCACACCCCATTTACCATTTGGCAGACTCTACTCCATGGAACTCAGACATAATCATCATTTTAGAAATACACATATAAAAGTATCAGATAAGTGACGTCAGATATGTCCGGTTCACTGATCTTTGCCCATAGAATGACATAATACCATGCTTAAAAATTAAGACTGGTGTCATTGGCTCTCTGAGATGTAGCCCTCTTACCGGCAACTTTTAAAACAGCAGTTACAGGTATGGTGTGCGATGAGCAATCTGTATACTAAGCAGTGTACAGTATATGAAAACTGAGAAAGAGCTAACAAGTCAGACTTACCAATGTGGACAGCATGTTATAACCTGTATAATTTGGACAGTGCAATTGTTTATACAGCCACTGATACACTGTGGGACTGCAAAATGCCTATTGTCAAAAAATGTGACTTCTCCACAAGTACCAGGAATGGCAAGGAACCAGAGTAAGACCCATGGCTTAGTTACAGGTGTTTTCCCATTACAAGCAAGTACACCAAGTTAGGTGAAACTTACACTAATTATATCAAAAAACAGAAAATAATATTTGTGTAAATACCCACAAAGCAGATGTGAAGGCAATTACTGTAGTGCCAAGTGTCCATTTTGTTGATTTTTTTATGTTTCACTTTTTTAAAGCACTGTTTTACATTGCATGGGATGCCCATTTTCCTATTGTGTAGCATGGCCATTTCAGTCTTGGATAGTTGTCTGTACACAGCATGTCATTATGGACTGAAATATTCAAGTTGTATTGTGCACTGACAACAAGTCCTGGCAGTTCTGGTCTTGTACACTTGTTGCTCCATTCTGCTTAACCACCACAAGGTCTGAATGCTTATAATTTAATGAAGTAATCAGGACTGCATGGAAACAGAGGAACTGTGGCAGTGCAGTGAACTAAAGCTGTGGTCTGAAATTATTTCACTTCCATGTAAATGGAAGTTTGGTGATGAGGTCAGAAATTTGCTATCAAGTTACATTCAGATTCTGATTCTATGATATTCACCTATGGAAAAATTGACATTGATCTTCTTCAGAAAGCTGCATTATGTTTGCTTTGTTACAGGCTCCAGACCTATAATTTTTGGTTCTGTTTGGTCAAGCCCCCATATACTTTATAAAATAATTTAACCCAAGATAACTGCTATAGAAATTGTTTAATCTAACCGGGATTTTTGCAGTCTGCTTTTTAGGCATGGGATGGGGTTTATTGATTTTTTTTGAGAAACATATCTGATTTAAATACACAGACACATACATGCATGCACAACACATACACTCAAAGAAAAATTTAAATAAGGATAGACAGCAGCTTGTTTGCCCTAACAGAGTATATACATGATGATGAAGAAAAAGAAATGAACACACACACCTTGATCTGACAGGGTCGATGTACACAAAGGAATTAATTTATCCTTGTACTAATTTGTCTGTCTATACAGCTTGTTTACTTCATTTGACTCAATGGGTTTAGTTTTAAAGTAAATGTTATATAAGTTGCTTGTTTGATTCAATTTGCTGTTTATTTTAATCTACATTTTGTTTGTGTACATAACAAATATTATACAAGCCGATGTACTTGATTGTATATAATAGTACAGTAAATTGTTTGTATTGTATTGTAAAATGTTTCCTGCAGTATTACTAAAGTGTAAGTACTGTGTTGACCATTCCATACCAAGTTTTTGTTTTGTTTTCTTGGTTTTTGGGTGAATTCAGTGCTGAGATTTGGGTAACATGTGTTTGCTTGGACAAGATCACACAGATATAGGGAAGCAAGCCAAATACTCAATTAAAAACAGGGGACAGAAACCAAAATCATAATCAAAACACAAGAAACAATTCAGGAAAAACCTATAAAAAGGCAATGCAAAGACAAAATGAGTGCTTAACAGCAAAAAGTCATAGATGGATGGAAGCCACATAAAGCTCAAAAAATAAAACTTACCTGCTCAAATAAAATGAGAAACTGAGTTAAAAGTAATTAATTTCTGTCCCTGGGCAATGGGTATAAGAAGGGGTGAAGATGTATGGAATCTCTTGATTAGCATGATCACGGAAGGATTCAACACATTCACCCTTTAATTTGTCTTGTCACCCCTACCAGTTTCACTCTGAGGTGCAACAAGCACAATGTCCTCACACTGGGCTCCCATTCCATCAATACTGATCCAGTATGGCTGGACTCAGGTTCTGTTCTTTTGGGCCGCAGGTTTTTGTTCTAAATGAGTTGCTTAATTAGAAGCCAATTCTTACCAATAGTAAATCTTGTTATAATCTTTATGGATTTTTAGCATTCTTTTCCTTTTTCAATCAATGCAGATCAAGTAATTCATATTTTGTGAATTTTCAGAATATTATCTAAATGATTAGTGGTTTGGAGTTATTTTCATTTCTTCACTTTTTGCTCTTTCATTTCCTTCCAAATATTTTATTAAAACACACATTTCATGATAAAAACACACACAGTGATGTCAGTAGAGCCAGGTTAGATGGTGACCCGCATGCTTCTATATCATTGCATCTTATTGTTAATTAGCTGGTTAAGAAAACAAGATGAAATAAAAACAGAAAATGCAGCTGCTTAAGACTGAAAAAGCAATTAAGAGTTGGGAATCTTAACATGTGTGTTAACTAAACTGAAGCACAAGAATGTTGCTTGAGCCATAATTGGCTTCATCATCAGTAATTGGCTTCTAATTAAGAAACTGGCCTGGAACAAAAACCTGCAGCCACTGCGGCCCCTCTAGGACCAATTGAAGAGCCCTGCCATATGGTGATGGCTGTCAACATTTATTAACAAACTTTATGCTGCCATTTCCCTCAATTTTCACAGCATAAATTTCTGAAAAAATCTCCTGGAAATAATTGACATATTTTATCTGTTACAGTCAAAACGAATTTTGGTGTAGATATACAAAATGTTTGACATTTTCTTAAAACTCGTTTAGCCACATATTGTGCCACACAAAAAATAAACCTTGTGGCATTAGAATGACATTCCTATATATAGATTAAACTGGTTTTAAATTTAGTCTTTATATTATTTATTTTTATTTTATTTCTTACCACAGTCCAGTTGAATTATTGTAAAACTGTAATAGTTTTTTAGCTTTGTTTCTAGCTGTACTTATACTCTGGCGCTCTAAGTTCTGATATTCATAATTCTGACTCAATATTTGAGTAAACAAAATACACGTTTATAAATAGATACCTTAACTGTAAATTCCTGAGTGCTTCCCAGACTGCTTGAGGACAATGACAAGATGAGGAAAGTGTGCACATACAGTATGGGTTTTTCTCATGCTAGTTCTACTATTGGCTTAAAATATGGTTTGATTGTTCTGTATTTTATTCTACACAAAATCACCTTGATTTTAACAATTGAGTTTAAACAAGATATTTAATTTAACTCTTGACTATGAACTTAAGCTTTACAGTTTAGAACTGCTGGAAATTGACAGTTTTGCCACAAAATGTGAAAAAAATGACATGAAGTGCCACAGCACTGAGAAAAGTAGCACAACAGTAAAGATGAATGCAGGGATGACAGATGCCGTTTCTATCCTGGAGAACAAGCAGGAACCACAGTGGCAGCAGAAAAGCAATCTGAACTGAAGACTTTTTTGAGAAGGCAGGTCAAGCAATGAAATAAAGAATTCAATTTGATTTCTTCATGAAGGTAGAGACAGAATCATGGTAAATAAACCGGCAAGAGTCATCAAGAAAAGGTGCAGAATTATCAGCAGACTAATAAGGGGTGCAACAAAACCATAGGTCACAAATCAGAGCAGATTTCAAAAACAAACTGCTCAGAGAAACCTTCATTAATTTTCAAGCACAATCTAAGTTCTTTTTTAATCAGTCAAAAGCTAAGATACAGGAGAGACCCTGTTTTTTACTTCACAAGTAATGATGTCATGTGTCCCGGAGGCATCAATCACATGGTAGCAAAAGCCTTAGGTTCAAAAAGTGGACTTACAGGGCACAAGGCCCTTGTGCTTGAACCATTGTTTGGGCCCCACCTACAGTTGCAATCTATAATTTTCTACCTCCATTGCAAATTAAATTTATTGACAAAATGTACAAATTTCAGCCCTTTGCAATAAACAAATCAAACAAGAACAATTTAAATAACTCAATACAGCTAATATTACAAGTGGTTTCTCCATTTTCAACATAAAATGCCACTTTCAACGACTACTGAGGTCTCAAAATTATTTATCTCCCTGAATAGAATATGTTTGCAAATCAGGTGTTATCTCTAGCACACCTGGTGAAACTAATCTAGGACCTCATTATTGGCATCAGGTGTGCTTGAGATAGAACCCATCAAATACCTGGACTGGCTATGGGTGTGTTCACGGTGACGTTTGACTGCATGTTAGAAATATGGGTAAGTCAAGACAATTGTCCAAAAAGTTGAGAGAAGAGATCATTGCTTTACACAAGCAAGGAAAAAGATACAAAACGATATCAAAGACACTGCCTGTTCCTAGAGATACTGTTGGAAGCATAGTTCACAAGTTCAAAGTTAAAGGAACACTGGCTACACTACCTGGATGTGGCAGAAAGAGAAAGCTATCAACAACTGCCACCAGATTTCTGAGGTGGCAGATGTCCAAAAACCCTCGAGTGACTGTAAAAGACCTGCAGCAAAACTTGGTGGCAGCAGGCACTGAGGTTTCTGTTTTCACATATTAAATGCTGAAGGTTTCCGTGCCTGAACTCCTTGACATACACTGACATAAAATCTCAAGAAAAGTTGGCTGTAAAATGCTCAAAACCATATAAGTAAGCCACAGATGTTTTGAGGTTCTATTCTGTGGAGTGATGAAACAAAACTTTTCAGGTCTATGAATCAGCAGTATGTCTGGAGGAGGAAGAATGAAGTATATGCTGAAACTTACACTTACCTACAGTAACAGAGGTGGCTCTGTGATGCTTTGAGGCTGTTTTGGTTCTTCTGGCACTGGAAACCTGCAGAGTGTAGAAGGCAACATGGATTCAATCAAATATCAAGAAATCGTAGCAGAAAATGTGGGCATTACTGGACCTTCCAGCAGGAAAATGATCTCAAGCATACCTTAAAGTCCACCAAGGCTTACTTTTAGAAAAAGCCCTGGGAGATTCTACAGTGGCTGTCACTTTCACCTGACTTCAACCCCATAGAAAATCTCTGGTGGGATGTGAAGAAGGTAAACCCAAGAATATTAGTGTGCTGGAGGTCATTGCTCATGAAGAATTAGCTAAGTTTCCTCAGAAATGCTGCCGGAAGCTGGTGTCTGGTGATGCATCATGTTTGCAACAGGTCATAACAGCAAAAGGGTGCTCTACTAAGTATTAAAGAGTCATGAAGGGGTTGAATAATTTTGATTTTGCAGTGGCTATTAAAAGTGCCATTTTATTGAAATCACTTGTAATATTAGTTGTGCTGAGCTATTGTTTTGTTCATTACAAACAGCTGAAGTGTGTAAATTTTGTCAATAAACCTAATTTGCAAAGGGGGCAGGGTAAATAGGTTGTAATATGTAATATCAAAACTTAAGAGTCATTGTCATAAATGGCCAGGGTCCTTGTCCGGCTGGTACACCTCTTCATTGAGAGGACCGGGGGAGCAAGCATGGCCAGAACAGTTCCTCTCCCGGGATGCTAGATGGCAGCCCACATGGGTTGCAGTGGTGCCTCGGACTTCCGCAGGACTTCATGGGAGATGTAGTTGGATACAGCCAGGTTGGGATCCAGGGGCGCAGCCAAAGCGTGCTGCAGCTGCTGCTGCTGCTGAGCCTTGGAGAGCAGCTCTTTCGCCACACCCAGAAGTGCTGCCAGAATTAGGTCATTGAACACCTGGAGTACTTCAGGGTGCCTTTAAAAGGAGCCAGCAGACACTACTCAGTGAACCAGAGTTGGGAGGAGGGAGACAAAGCTTGCCGGGAGGAGAAAAGAGAAGAAAGTTAAGAAATTGTGATTGTGATTGTGCTTGTGTTTGGGACTGTGTTCTGGGCTCCATTAATGAAAATAAAAGAAAAACAGCTTTTGTTTTTATAAGTGTGCCTCCTGTGTCTGTCTGTGTTGGATTAAGCGCTGGTATAGCGCCATCTACTGTCACATCATCTAAACTTGTACTATATAGGCACTACGCAAGAACAGCAAGTTGTGGAAGAATATGTAATCTGTAAATGGACTGAGACAAAAACACAGAAACAGCATCTGAGATTATGAGTGATAGAGAGAGGAAGAGACAATGCCAAATCAAAGACTTATACTTAGTAGCCATCAGAGTACAGTATACCATGTAAATTATTAAAAACAAAGAGAGTTTGATCCTGCAATTATCCATTTTAAAAGAAAGAGATAAAGGAGAGGCTGAGGAAAAAATATTTGAAACCATTATACTGGCACGTAGTTATTTTCACAATATCTAATACAGTTTTTTTAGCTGTTAGGGTAAAAGCACAACAACAGGTTTAGTTTTTCATCACTTTGCAGACTGTAGGCATGTTTATGCCGCTATTAATAAACTTTATTTGCTCTTCATTAAATGTATTAATAACTGAGTAATTGTACATTGTACACATTGTGTAGCTCCATTGTTAAAGGACCTTTCTAAACGACATGATTTATTAACAACATTCTGTTCAGTTAGTCAAAAAGCAGAGAAGGAATTTATTTTCATGAAGAGTTTTTGCAAGGAAGCAAATGGTTGTCAACACAATGTAAACACATTACAAGTAAGCTGAAATGTGTTAACTCATCATCCACATCCAGGATGGTCAAGAAGGTGATTCAAGTAATGGATTTGTTGATCAGTATATTTCAACAGCAGACTTTTAAATTATTATATGGTATACAAAGCAAAGAAAGCCAGCAGCGCGTCTTAACTGACATCAGACCATATGAGCTTAGTCACAATTACAGCTTATATGCCATCACTTATTAGCAGACTGAAATTCTGTAAGAGATCATCTATGCATAATAAATCTGCCTTGCACCCTGGAGATCAGTGAACAGCAGCTTTGAAAGTTGTCCAGCACTTTTGTTACACCATCAGAGTTTCCCATTCATGCGAAATTATCACCGTTGTATGCATCACTATCATTAGAACTAGAATGATGTCACTGACCATTGCTGAAGAACTGTCACCATTAATGGGACTGCAACCATTAAGAAGGATATTAGGGAAGCTAAAAGGCAATTAGACAGAAATATTACAGATGAGGTGAAAGATGACCCAAAGTGAGTCTTTTGGAATTTTAGTAGTAAAAGAACAGTCAAGGAGAAGGTGAAGAGTATATCAGGAATAGTAAAGGGAATTAAAATATACACACTGAAATAGCAGATGCTCTAAACTTTCATTTTTATGAGGTCTTCACATGTGAGGAAGTGGATAACCTCCCATCGGTAACAGGGACTATGAAGGGGTATTGAGCAATTTGGAAATTTTAGAGGGAGAAGTGCTTCTTAGATCAAATAGGCTGAAATCAAACAATTCACCAGGACCAGATTACATTTATCCTTGAATTCTCAAGAAGGTTAGCAAGTACATATATCCACCCTTGACACATACTTTTAGGAAGCCATTGTGCACTGGGAAAATTCCAAAGACCTGTAAAGTGGCAAATATTAACCCTTTAAATAAAAAGGGTGTTTGGGCTCATCCAAATAACTATAGGCCAGTAAGCTTAAAATGCATCACAGATAAATTAATGGAAGGACATTTTAAGGCAGGTATGGAAGTTTTACTGAGCAATCAGCATGGGTACAGAAGAGGGAGGTCATGTTTTACCAACATATTACAATTCTATGAAAAAGCAAGAAAAGGATATGATCAAAGTGGTGCATATGTCATTATTTATCTGGGCTTTCAGAAAACATTTGATAAGGTGACATTAAGAAGTTGGGTATCAAACTAAAAGAAGCCGGAGGTCTGGGTGATGTTTGTAGATGGGTGCAGAATTGGCCCAGACACAGAAAGCAGAGGGTGATTGTGCAAAAAACCTTATCAGAATTGGCTGATGTTAAGAGTGGTGTCCCACAGGGGTCAAATGCTGAGGCCGCTGCTATTTTTAATATACATAGATGATTTGGATAGGAATATAAACAACAAGGTGTTTAAATTTGCAGATGATACCAAACTAGGTGGAATGGCAGATAATCTAGAATCCACTGAATCATTGCAGAGGGTCTTGGACAGCAAACGGGCTTGGGCAGATTTATGGCTGGTAAAATTTAATGTAAGTAAATGTAAAATATTACATATAGGAAGTAAAAATGTTAGATTTGAATACACAATGGGAGGTATGAAAATCGAAGGTACACCTTATGAGAAGGATTTAGGGGTTGTATTTATGAACTATCAACTGTCAGACAGTGTTCAGAAGCTATTAAGAAGGCAAACAGAATGTACGATGTGTAGAGTACAAGTCCAAGGATGTAATATCTAAGCTTTATAATGCACTGGAGAGGCATCATTTAGGGTATTGCATACAGGTTCGGTCACCAAGTTACAAAAAGGACATAGCAGCACTAGAAAATATCCAGAGAGGAGCAACTAGGCTGATTCCAGGGCTACAGGGGATGAGTTATGAGAAATGATTACAAGAGCTGAGACTTTTTTAAGCAAAAGGAGATTAAAAAGGGACACGACTGAAGTATATGGGGGGGGGGGGGGAATGCAGTGCATTGCCGCACCCACCACATGACAAAACAGATTGTTCTTTTAAAACACAGTTGGATACTTGCTAAGGGTAAATTTTGCACAAACATTAAGAGGTTTTTCTTCACACAGAGAACCATAGACAGATGGGATAAATTAATAAGAAGTGTTGTGACAGTAGGACTTTAGGGACCTTCAAAACTAAAACAGGACTGGTGAGCTTGTTGAGCTGAATGGCCTGTCCTTGTCTAAATTTTCCTAATTTTCTAATAACACATGTGACAGGAAATGAGTTTCTATATTTGTTTCTTTTCACTAGAGATGCTTATTTAAATACTAAATGAAAGGCAGCTGCAAGTGGAATCAATGTATAAAAACTCTTCCAGACAGGAAATAAACACCTTTCCTTTTTTGTGGAAATGGAATTCATTTTGCTGGAAGTGAAACATCATTGTTTCACAATTTTTCTTGGGAAGTAAAGGACAGTTTTGGTGCAAAGTACATTGTCACTAATACCAGCAGACAGTCCTCAGAACACCAACATGGGTCTAATGTTTGACAGCTTCAGCCATCAATGTTGCCTTCGTACATTGCACTCTAAAGTGAAACTATTCAGCAGTAGCCTACTTCTTGTGATCATTGGCGCGTGGTTTAGAGAGTTATTATAAATGTTGTCTGGAGGTTGACACCAGACCTAAAGTGTTAGTGACAAAGCAACAGCCAGTTTCAAGTTATGAAATATAGTATCTCAGCTTTTGAAGACACAATTGCAAATGAGGCCTAATTGTCCTAATGTGGTTTGTGTGCAAGTGTGTGTGTAATTCAGCTGCAGTTTGGAATCCATCTTGTCACTGTGAATGCGTGAACATATTTTTAAATGAAAGTGAATTACCAATAATTTTATTTAATTATTTACACAGGTAACAAGATTTGGACACCGTACTTGTTCTGACTGCAAAGGACACCAGCAGAAATGTTGTTAGTAAAGGAATCCTGAGATGAATCGGAGCAGAGAGTCATAACAGGGAAGACAAAAAACAAATAACCAAAAGCTCAATATGTGCAACAAAAATTGTAGTAAAGCAGAGAAAGCAAAAAATCAAAAACTAATAAACACATTAAATTGTAGACAAAATGTTAACAAATTTGACTGAGGCTTTCCATGATGGCCACATTAAATCAGTTGGAAAAAACCTGCCTCTGTTTAGTTCCTTATGACAACTTCCATTAACACCCTTCTCAAGAATACAATAAATCTAAAAAAAAGATATAATGTCCAATATTCATAACTTTTAAGAGCCTCGTATTAAAACCTTTGAATCCGGCTAAAACACCATAGCAGATTATTTAAACATTAAGTTAAAATTAACTTACAAATTAGAGCAATAAACAGACCAAACTGAATCAGCAATAATCCATTTTATTATAAAAATACAGTATCTGTCATTTGTCATTATTTCAGCAGTAGATATACATATATTGTGGTGGTGTAGACATTGACAAGGTCAGATTATCTCTAATCAATGTCTAGAAAGATGGCTCAAGGGTTATATTAGGGTTATATTAATATTATTATGTGTTCAAGAAATCAGGTGAGCGACAGAGGGGAAATACACCAGTGATACCAGTAAGAATGGAATGTCTAAAAGATTTTGACATACTTCTCAAATTTCCATTTCATGATCCCTGCAGAGATTAGAATTTAATTTGGCACTGGTACTGAGCAGATGACCGCTCACAGTTTTTCATATGAAGGAATCCGGGAACCAACACCATAAAGTATGGATAGAGAAAATGAATTTTCACTGGTATCTCAACATGCTTAATAGAAAACAGTTGGTGTTATTCAAAAATTGAGTTTGTCATTTAAACACCTGTTTCAGAGTCAAAGGCCTTCTAGGCAATGCCACCTTCATATTGCATCTCATGTAATGAAAATCTAAAGACATAGGTACAACTTAAATTTAAATTCATAACTTTTGTAAAATATTAAGGTGAGATGTAAAGGATCCCAGGGTACTACTGCCAATTACATCACTTGATAACTTATTTCATGTATTTGTAGTTTTATGTAAAGAAAATGTTTCAACATTTAGAGAACATAGAAACTCACATTGGGTTAATGAGTGTACTGTACTCGCAATCAGTGCCAAAAAAGTAGAGTATAGATAGAGAACAACAAAGTTACAGGTCATCCAAACAGCATGGACTGACAGCCTTAAAAGTATAAATGAAATATTTTTCTGACCCACTTAGAATATTCTTTCAGATTAATAAATAAAAATCAGCATATTCTTTGTGGACTATAAGGAACTGTTGCTAATCTGACAAATGTGAATTCTAAACTGCTGTGCAAACTTGTTCCAAGCAAAAGCATTACAGAGTTTATGAACTACTTTAATGACAAAATGTATACAGTTTACCCACAGTATGATTCCAGATTTCAAAGTCATCTTGTAAATTAAGCATTGCAGTGTCACACCCTACCTCTCTTTGTGCGCACCACTTCAGTAATGTTACCTCGATGAGAGAAAAGGATGTCATAATTTTCATCTATAAGATGAAACCAACTACAGTACCTGTCTTTTAGACCCAGTCCCAACATAACAAATGAAAATCTCAATGGCTGTTCTGGTAGCACCCATACTTAGCGTTATCAATGTTCATTCCAGAATGGTAAAGTTGCTAATGACTTAAAGTGTCAGTTATGAGAGCTAGACCCAAAAATGCTTAATAAAAAAAAAATAATAATAAAAAAACAGCATCAGTCTCACTTTACAAATTGCATTCTATTTGAGAAGTAAGGTTTCCTCCTCCGTAATGCTACTTTAAGTTATACATTTTTAATATTGCTTTATGTTTTGTCACACACACATATGATTCAAAAAGTATTCTGAAATGTTGTATTCCTGCCAACCTTATACCTGTTAACCGAGAAAGTTAAGCACATTACCTACCATCTTAAAAGTTGGGAAAAATGAGTGGAAGGCAGCAATCCACAGAATTCACTCAAGCTCCATATATGCAAAGCATATGATTATTCAAATTAAAATCATCCATTGAGTGCATCTGTCTCATTTAAAATTGCTTAAAATGTTTCCAGGGCAAGATTCAATCTGTGAACGTTGCAATCATGCTTCAGCCTCATTGGGTTATATGTTTTGGATGTGCACCAAATTAACATCATTCTGGACCAAAATCTTTAAATGCCTATCAAGACAGCCTTGGTGTCACAATCACTCCTAATCCACTAACAGCTGTGTTTGGTGTACTCCCTCATGGGCTTAAAGTGGAGAAGGACAAACAAACTGTGATTGCCTTTACTGCACTATTGGCACGTAGACTTATCTTGCTCAACTGGAAGAATCCTAACCCACCTCTGTTAAGTCAGTGGGTAACTGAGTTTATATACTATGTGAAACTGGAACAAATCAAATTCTCACTAAGAGGATCTGTGCAAAACATTTTAAAAACCTGTCAGGATCTAATCAATAACATTTTACAATAAGCATTTAAATTGAGGAAGTGGATTCTCTTCCCTTATTTATTCCAAGTTTTTTTTATTTATGTATTTATTTACTTATTTTTCCTACTATTAAAGTTTTATTCTGTTGGCCTAACTCTCTTTCTCATGGGGAGGGGGGTTGATTTGATGTAAAATTAGTTTTGTAAAATTTGACTTGCTTGTATGGAAAATTATTTGGTTTTAATAAATTCAATAAAATGCTTAAAAAAGAGTTGGAAAATGCCTATTTGTCTCTATTTATTTGGTCATTTGTTCAATTTTGCTTTATTTCAGACTATAATTTCCATATATTGTTTGCTATGTGTACACATGTCAGTGATATTCTTTTGGCATGATTATCCATCCTAATCACTTGCTATGGACATACAGTAATAACAGAGCATTATGTAAAATGTATACATCCACAGGCATGGACAAATGTGTTGATACCCCTCCATAAAAAAGAAGAACCCACAATTGTCTCTGAAATAACTAGAAATTGATAAATGTAATGGGTACCCATGACTGTTTATTCCATATTTACCAAAAATCAGACTTCTCTTTAGAGGTTTGATTCAAAAGAATATTTCAAATAACACAAATGAAATGGCATTGACAAACATTATGGAACAGGTACTTAGGCCCCCTCTCCCTGAGCAAACTGCTTCAGCAGTGTCAAGTTTGAAGGGTGCTCACTACAGACTGCATGTTTCAGTTCTTTCCATAGATGTTTCATACGATTCTAATTAGAGCTCATAGAAGGCCATTTCAATTGTTTCTGTTGGGCCATTATCCTGCTGGAAGATCCAAGATCTGTGACTAAGACAGAGCTTTCTGACATTGAGCAGTTTGTTTCACTCCAGAATGTCTTGATAGTCTTGAGATTTCATTGTTCCCCACACAGAATTAACGCACCCCATGCCAGACACAGCAAAGCAGCCCCTAAACCTAATTGAGTCTCATCCATGTTTCACAGTTGGTATTCTTTTTTTTTCATCTGTGGACAAAAAGCTGATGTAATTTGCCAAAAAGCTCCAGAATTTTTTTATCTTTCCCAAAGACTTATTTCCCAGAAGCATGGTGGCTTGTCAATATACATACCAGTCTACCTTTTTGATAGATTTCCTTCAGTAATGGAAATCTTCTGCCATTGAGCTCACTGTCACTCAAAAAGCAACAGATGGTGAGGTCAGACATTGATGGACCTTGACCTGGGAGTTCAGCTTGCATGTCTTTGGAAGTTATCCTTGGATTTTTGTCCACCATTCACATCCTACTGCCCATTCTGTGTTGATTTTCCTCTTGTGGCCTCATCCAGGGAGATTTGCTACACTCCCATGGACCTTAATCCTCTTAATAATATTTTCAACAGTTGTCACAAGAACATCAAGCTGCTCAAAGATTGTCTTATAGCCTTTACATCTAAAATGTTTATCTAGAATTTTCTTTCTGACTTCTTCAGACAACTCTCTCCTTTGCTTTCTCTGGTCCATGTTTAGTTTGGGACAGACATTAAAACCAAAGAATGATTGATTGCACCATTGAAGACATGTATGATACCAATTAAAGGAAACAGCTAGTTTGAAAAATCACTCTGATCCAATTATTTATGATATTTTCTAGGGGTACTAACAATTGTGTCCAGGCCATTTTAGAATATTATTGTAGAATAAGCAATAGTTTACCCCTCTCACACTTGCTTTGCCTTACATATCAGAAACATGCAGGTATCACTTTTCAGGAGACATACAACCACTTTTTCAAGAGAACCAACACATTTGTCCATGTCTGTATATTTAGAAAAACATAGTAAACATAACTATATCCTATTAATTTGATCTTTGTGATTTGGTCCATTAAAAGTATACAGAAGTAAATTGCTCCTGACAAAAAAATAACTTTGTAAAGTCACCTACCTAGAAGGAACAAAGTCTGGCAATGTGGTTCTCCTTGTAGAAAGGCATCCCCTAGGCTAACCTTACAAAAGCATGGATCATAGAATGTCCTTTATGGTATAACATGACACATCAAGAGTCTCTTCATTTTAAGATTGCCTCAATTATGAAGCAGACAAAATATGGTGAAGGAAGGTGTGGGCGGGAGAAAGCAAATTTACAGTAACCACTTCCAAATGGAATCTTCTGCCTTCTCTGGCCTAAGGTCTATAGCTTGAGAAGTGGGCCATTTAATGACTCACTTCTAGCCTTGATGGGAGTTACACTTGTTTGAAGTGACCACTGAGAATAATACACGATGTTTGATGCCCTTATTCTTCACGGGATCTCTAGAGTGTTGAACATTACAATTTCAGACCCTTATCGAGTGGAGCCTTTGACATGTAATCACTTGTATCTAATGTGGATTCAGTGATTTGGAGCCATATTGTACTCTCCTGTAATTCTTATGCTTTGACTCTATTTTTTTGCTCCTTTTCATCACTATCTCTTAATGGTAAGTACCAAAAGTAATGCATTTCAAATGAATCGGTCATATACCACAGACAGCAATGTCTTCCTAGAGTTTTTATGGTATATCATTTTTCTAAATGTACATTCAGTCAAATGAAACATGTTGAGAGAATCAACATCCACTTGTTAATCAGCTTGTCCGCATATCCGTGTGCCTTAAAACACTTTCACAGCACAGTAGACATGTAAACATCTTTTACTATTATTTGGAGATTTGTAGTAATTCAGCCCACAGATATTGAGCATCACTGTGCTGTTAGATTTAATGTACATGAAGACAGGAGTTGACAATGTTAATAAGAATGTATGATAAAAGAAGCTCTATGCTGTTTGGAGTTCTGTTTTCACACAGACACTACCTACTAACCAGTGTAACACCCCAAGAAAAAACATCCCTGGCCTGAGGCAACTAACTAATAGGTTTAAAAAATAAAATGCTGCAAGCTGAACAAATGTAAGCAATAGTCTTTTCATTTGGTTAAATTAAAATATTACACACTTTTATGCATTTGTGTTTAGACTAAAAAATGTTTATTAGGTTATTCATTAACTGGCAATAAGGAATAATGTTGAGAAAATGCAAGCTGTGAAAAATAGTTAAAATACAAATAAGGAAGGTTTTGTGACTTTTAAATTAAATCAGAACACTTTACAGCTAAAAGAGCTCTTTGATATTAATTGTATTTTATATTTAGCTCCTTGAAATCTTGAGAGCGAAAACATAATGATAAATTAATTTTGTTTTTATAAGCAGCTGCAGAACTCTGGTCAATGATTGTTTGCAATATTCTAGTTAGCTGCATACAGTACATGTAAAGTCAAGGTCACAAAAGAATTGTGTGCTGTTGATCAAAGGAAAATATATTTATATACATCTTGCAAAGCATGATTGCCCATTTTCCTAAGGTATATAATGTGCAAAATATTTCTTTAGATTTAATATAGTTTTCCTTTATCCCACATTTCATTTATTCTAAATGTATTAATGACTGATTTAATCTTCAACTTCACAGCCTCCAGTTAGACTTTCCTGCAAGTACCTCATTTATTCTTCAGTTTATCTCTCTAGAATGGATGTGACTGTCTAATTGCTTTGTGCAACTTGGAATGAGATAGATAGATAGATAGATAGATAGATAGATAGATAGATAGATAGA
>JANRMT010062854.1:129549648-129570473 GCA_026402145.1 Polypterus bichir lapradei | reverse complement strand
AGATAGATAGATAGATAGATAGATAGATAGATAGATAGATAGATAGATAGATAGATAGATAGATAGATAGAATTTTTGTGTTTGGAGAGCTATACAAAGGTAGTCATTCTTATTCAAGTCTGAAATGGCCTATTAATAACTCACGCAACAAATCAGACCTGCTGTGCTTAAAATGTTTGGTTTAAAATGACATAGAGAGGACTTGAGGTGAGGTAATTTCTGCAGGAAAAGGTGGTGGTAGCAGTTTGTGAACATGGAGGACTATCATGAAGGAAAAGATTTGTTTACTTATAACAAAAACTGTCTCTTATTTCAAAACTGTCGACTTTATAACTCAAAATACAAAGGGAACTCTAGTTTCTGTATTACATCTTGCCTGAAGAAGGGGCCTGAGTTGCCTTGAAAGCTTGAATATTGTAATCTTTTTAGTTAGCCAATAAAAGGTGTCATTTTGCTTGACTTTTCTCTACATTCATAATGGCTAACATGGTACAACACCCTAGAACTAATGGCATTTCTGAAAGCTAAAACAAAGAAAATGCTATCTGCAAACAGTCATTTTGTCCTGTAGAGTCTAAAATAGGCCATGTTAAACAGCATAAACAGTGTTTAACATGGCTCTTCTAGCAATATTGGGTAACAATGAGGAGTTATCAGGTCTGTCTCAGATATTTGTATTGTTTTCTTCTCACTCCAAAGCTGCCCAATAACAAGTATATTATAAATTAAACAGACAGTATGTTGAGGGACATAACAGAGTTTAGATCTGACAACACAGCCTTTCACCCTAAGAGCCTGAAGAGACAACACAGTGAAAAGACAGATCTGCATTTGGAATCAAAAAACAAGTCCAATGCTGGTGGTGTAGCATAAACCACATCGCTGTTTGATCTTTGTTCTGACAGGCTCGCTGTCTTTTATTATTTTATTTGAGTTTGACAATGTACCCTTTTCAGAATTTACACAGCTGCTTTGTACATCACAATACTGCAGAATGTGGTTGATGAAACCAGGGTTGCAGCAATCTTTTCCAGCGCTCTGAAACAAGAAAGAGATCATGGCCCGCAGCTGTAGCATACAAGTGAAAGGTGGGACTCCCTTCAAGACAAAATGAAGCATAGCTGTTATGTTTGTAGGCAACACTTTCAAACATCCTGGATCATGAGTTCAGTTATGGGTGCTACATTTCAGATTAGGGTCAGCGTATCACTTCAGTCTGCAAATGCAATACAATGCAACACAAACTATTTTTTTGTATAGCGCGCTTTACTGAGGGAGTATAGCTTATACTAACTAATAAACACAGAAATGGTACACATATAAATACAGAGAACATGGTAGAAACTGATTAAACAGAAATGGTGAATTATGGCCTGCTGACAATGGTTGAGATTAAAACTTCAAAAAAGAAAGTCAAAAATACAGCCTAACCCCTCCAGGGTTTTCTATAGTGGAGTGTGAGCTGGCTTTGCAATCTAATGAGAGAATCTTTCCATCCAATGATTCCTGTGCTCCTTTATCTTAGATGATATTTCCATACACAGGTGAGCAGCCTGACAATAGTGCAGTAGCACCAAGTGTTATATCAAGATACCGGAAGAGAAACAGAATAGAGGAAGGTTAATAATATGTCAGGTCAGGTCATGTTTGGGAGCATGCACTGGCACAGTGCATTGCTGCATCCACCACACAACAAAACAGCTCAGGATCCCAGTTAGCAACCCCCCGGCAGACAAGCGGTTCAGTCCCACCCTCCTGGAAATGACCATCTGTCTGTCATAGCCAGGTATTACGTGTGCGACCCCTTGGCCTGGTCCAACCAGTCGGGTCTTCAACAATGAGGACCACCCTCAGGAAACTGTGCCACATGGCCGTAGTGCCATAACTGATGCCCCTTCACAATATAGGTAATGTACCTCATTCAGGACTCTGTGAGCAAGTGCTCATTTGACACAAAGTCAAACCAGTGGTACCCAAGGATGCTCTAAAAAGACACAGTACTGAAAGAGCCCAGTCTTCATTTTAGGTCATTGGATAGCATCCATGTCTCATAGCCATATAGCAAAACAGGAAGCATTAGACTCTAAAGACTTACACCTTCGTCCTTTTGCACAGATATCGGGAGCGCCACACACACACCTTTCCAGGAACCTCATGAACCCCCTATGCTCTCCCAATCCATCTACTAACTTCATTGGAAGAGTCACAAGAGACATGAATGTCACTGCTGAGGTAAATAAACCTCTCGATGAGTTTGTCAATGTCAATGTCAACTTTATTCATATAGCACATTTAAAACAACATAGAAATGCTGTGGCTAAAGTGCTTTACAATAATAGAGTTAAAGAAAAACATACAATTAACATAAATAACATTAATAGAAATAAAATAAATGAACATAAATAAAATAAATAATAAATAGAAGTAATGTTACATAATCACAATGAGAAAACCATCAGTATTACTGAAGGTCATGGAATGCAAGTGAATAGAAATGAGTCTTTAATCTTGTTTTGAACAGTTCAATTGCAGACAACTCCTTTATGTAATGAGGTAAAGAGTTCCATAGGCGAGGAGCAGCAGCTGCAAAAGCCCTGTCTCCCTTAGTTTTACACTTGGTATGAGGGACAACAAGAGACAATTGACCAGAAGATCTAAGCACTCTGGATGGCTGGTGTAAAACACACAATTCGGATAAACAGGCAGGAGCAAGCCCATGTAAAGATTTAAAAACTAGCAATAAGATTTTAAAATCAATTCGAAAACTGACAGGCAGCCAGTGTAAAGAAGCTAATATTGGAGAAACAGAGTCATGCTTTCTTGCCCCAACCAGAAAACGAGCGGCAGCAGTCTGGACCAACTATAACCTGTGTATCAGGAATTTGCTAATCCCAGAATACAGTGAGTTGCAGTAATCAAGGCGAGAAAAGATAAAAGCATGAGTAGCTTTCTCAAGATCCCTAGAAGATAAAAAGGCTTGATCTTACCTAATAGACAAAGCTGGAAAAAGCAACTCTTGACTACAGAATTAACTTGTTTCTCAAAAAAGAGATTACTGTCAAAGATAACACCTAGATTGCGGACTTGAGGTTTGCAAAAAACAGAGAAAGAGCCAAGAAGTCCAATTTGGGCTTTAGCTGAAGGACCCACTATAAGCACCTCTGTTTTATTTTGATTCAGATCAAGAAAATTATTAGCCATCCAGGATCTTAGTTCAGAAAGACAGTTGTGCAGTTGATTTATTGCAGAGTTGCAGACGGGAACATAAACCTGAGTATCATCAGCATAGCAGTGAAAAGAAATGTTAAATTTCTCTAAAAATAGCTCCAATAGGGTGATGGTATATAGAGAATAAGATAGGACCCAAAATGGATCCCTGAGGAACACCACATTTAAGAGGAGCAGTAGATGAAAAAGAGGAATTTAAAGTCACTGAAAAGTGTCTACCAGTTAGATATGACCTGAACCAGTTAAGAGCAGCTCCTTTAAGCCCAACAAGATGTTCAAGCCGCAACAGCAATATCTCATGGTTAATAGTGTCAAAGGCAGCAGTCAGGTCCAGGAGGACAAGGACTGCAGCGCCACCTTAGTCAATAATAACAGAGATGTCAATACTTTCAGGAGGACCGTCTCAACACCATGATAACGCCTAAAGCCAGATTGGTAGATCTCAAATAAATTATTGGCAATTGGGAAATCGGGTGAAAATTGGCTAAAACTCCAGGATCTAATTATGCCTTTTTTAGACCGGGACACACTGCAAGATGTTTAAAAAATGAGGGCACAACCCCCGCACTAATAGAATCATTGATAATGGCTAGAAAAGATGGGCCTAAAACATCAAAGGCTTCCACTAAGAGGCATGGTGGTACAATATCAAGAGGTTTGGGAGCTGGTTTAAGGGTGTCAATAGTTCTTTTTAGCTGTGAAAGTGAGATAGGATCAAAAGATTCAAATACAATACCATGATTAACAATAGGAAGTTCATAGTCAGTTGGAACAATACCATAGAAAATTTTATCAATTTTACTGACAAAGAATGAAAGAAATTGCTCACATGAAAGAACAGTGCTATTTAATCCCATCAAAGAATGAGAGTGAATGGCCGCATTAATTGAATTAGATAGATAGATAGATAGATAGATAGATAGATAGATAGATAGATAGATAGATAGATAGATAGATAGATAGATAGATAGATAGATAGATAGATAGATAGATAGATAGATAGATAGATACTTTATTAATCCCAAGGGGAAATTCACATAATCCAGCAGCAGTATACTGATACAAAAAACAATATTAAATTAAAGAGTAATAAAAATGCAGGTAAAAACAGACAATAACTTTGAATAGTGTTAGTGTTTACCCCTCCCCTGGGTGGAATTGAAGAGTCGTATAGTGTGTGGGAGGAACGATCTCCTCAGTCTGTCAGTGGAGCAGGACAGTGACAGCAGTCTGTCACTGAAGCTACTCCTCTGCCTGGAGATGACACTGTTCAGTGGATGCAGTGGATTCTCAATGATTGACAGGAGCTTGCTTAGCGCCCGTCGCTCTGCCACAAATTTTAAACTGTCCAGCTTCATTCCTACACTAGAGCCTGCCTTCCTAACAAGTTTGTCCAGGTGTGAGGCATCCTTCATTTTTATGCTGCCTCCCCAGCACACCACCACGTAGAAGAGGGCACTTGCCACAACAGTCTGGTAGAACATCTGCAGCATCTTATTGCAGATGTTGAAGGATGCCAACCTTCTAAGGAAAATAAGACCCTAGGATTCTTAGAATGATGGGAAACTAAATCAGCGAAGAAATCATGTTTAGCTTTCTTAACTGCAACAGGAAGTTGAATAGAGAAGTCCTAAAAATCTGTTTAGAAACAATCAGGCCATCTTTTCTCCAACGCCGTTCCGCAGTTCAACAAGCGATCACTTAGTTTCATTTAGCAAGGGAGCAGGTCTTCCCTTATTACAGCGTATCTTGAGCGGAGCAATTGAGTCTAATACCGTTTTACAAGAAGAATTAAATTCTAAGACAGAATCATTGATACAATCATATTGGACATGCACATCAAGACTAGAGAATATGTTTTTAAAATCGGATATAATAGAAGAATTTAAAAAGTGAGAGCAGCATGAAGCACAATTAGAAGTAGGGACATCTACAGTAATATTCAAATCCATCATTACAGAAAAGTGATCAGTAAAAGAAACATCGCATAATTCAATATCATCAACTGAAATATCACATGTAAGAACGAGATCAAGGATGTGACCAAGAGAGTCAGTTGGCATATTAATATGCTGGATAAAATCAAATGATTCCAATAGTGATAAAAAGTCATTAACCAAAGGTTTCGATTGACAACAAACGTGAATGTTAAAATCACCAACAATAAATACTTTGTCATGGGAGATGGTGATATCATCCAGGAGATCAGAGAATTCAGAAATGAATATATCATTAATTACAGGAGGTCTATAAACCACAGCAAACAACAAAGAAGGGGAGATGCACACTTCGAAAAGTTGCAGTTCGAAACTACTAAACGGACCCTTTGTAAGGCTCTGACATAAAAGAACATACTTTTAAAAACAGTGGCAATGCCCTCACCACGACGAGTCAGACGAGGAGAGTTTAAAAATGAATAACCTGATGGTACCAAGTCAGTAAAACATGAAGAGTCATCATTTACAATCCAGGTCTCAGTGATGACAAAGAAATCCAGATTATTTGATAACTAGCAAAATACCCGCGCTTCGCAGCGGAGAAGTAGTGTGTTAAAGAAGTAATGAAAAAGAAAATGAAACATTTTGAAAATAACGTAACATGATTGTCAATGTAATTGTTTTGTCACTGTTGTGAGTGATGAGTGTTGCTGTCATATATATATATATATACACACACACACATAAACATATATATATATACATATCTATACATATACACATATATATACACACACACATATATACATACATATATATATATCTACATATATACACATACATATACATACACACATACATACATACACACACATATATACACACAAATACATATATATATACATACACACACACATATATAAACATATATATACATATACATACATATCTACATATATACACACACAGCTATTTCGTATCAGTGCAAGACGCTGCTTGTTAAAACGGATAACTCCTGCTCTTACGTGCAAGTCTGCGTGGATATTATGAACTATCGTATTTGTTCAAGTTCTATTTAAATTTTAAATAGAAGGAATTTTTATTTAGTCGACAGAAATATCTTTGGTAGGAATGGTAAAAACAGACAGGAATATTATTCCTGAATAAATCAACTCAAACCTTAAACAACTTATAATATTTTGCTCTCCATAAAAATATATCCTGTCTAAATTATACAAGTTAGAAATAAAGTAAACGTTAAAAGAACAAACATTCAAATTTCTTTACTCTTATGTAATTTTATATAAAAAATAAACTTAGATTTTAAATATCCCAAAAGATTTTGCTCTCCATAAAAATATATCCTGTCAAAATTATACAAATTCAAATATGAACATGCTGCATAACAAAACCTGGAAATATAAATAAAATGTGTTCCTTTCAGCAATAACAAATCAAATCATTCAGTTGTCTTTGCTCATATGTCATTTTAGAGCTGGACGCCTGGCATCTTTTTTTGGCAACAAGTTTGTTTATGTTTGGTGTGAGGTTCTGTGTTGTGGAGATTCTCAGGATGGACTGCAGGTGCTCATCAGTGAGGCGACTCCTGTGTGCTGTTTTGTTAGTCTTTATCACTGAGAAGAGCTTCTCACACAGATATGTGCTACCAAACATGCACAAGGTTCAAGCCGCATGTAGACGGACTTTTTTTGTTCTTCAAAGTCACCAAAGCGCCGTGCGCTCAGTTTATCAGCAAAGTGCGTATTTGGGAACACCGTAGTGACGACTTGGTTCAACATTACTTGGCAACAGGGAAAGTGGGGCAAGTTGCACTGGTGCATTTGTGTCTCCCATAAAAGCAGCTTCACTTGAAATCACTTTGTGATTGTGCACGGGTAAAAACGTCCGCTGAAGTGTCAGATTCTTATTTAATTCTTCTGCTTTCTGTATCTTCTGCATTGCATTCAGGTCTTTCAGGTTACCCTGATGTTTTGTCTCATAAATTCTGTAATTACAGCCACATTAGCTCCACAAATGAGACACACGGGTTTAACGGCAATGTCAGTAAACATATACTCAGCCTCCCCTCGGTTTTTAAAGGCTCTATTTTCAGAATCAACTTTTCTCTTAAGCATCGTGTGGGCTAGCTTCGCAATAACTTGCAAGCTAGACTTGATTAACGCGGTAAGTGTTCGGCAAGGCAGCTGAAGCGCTGCATTATGGGATCTGTAGTTTATTGTGTTACCAGCGCTTCATATACCCGGGCCATTAATAACAATAATACAGTATATAAAATGATCTCGCGGGCCGGATATAATTACATGCTGGGCCGGATGTGGCCCGTGGCCCTTGAGTTTGACACATATGGACTAAATAGAACTTGAAAAGATATATTTTTTCGTACATCGAGCCCGCGTGCTAATGTGGTTTTGCCTGCATGCCTCAATAAGTGACCCTCCCCTCGCTCTTACTTTTTTACCGTTCATCTAATGAATACACTGAGTATGGCTTTACCAAAACAATCATTGATTGCGAATAAAGTATTCATTATTCGAGTATGTAGATCGGGGTATATATATATATATATACATATATATATACCCGCGTATCGCAGCGGAGACGTAGTGTGTTAAAGAAGCTATGAAAAAGATTCGTTTCTTACTGCATCAATAAACAGCTCGTCTTCTTCTTTATCTGAGACCTGACACACTGCATGCACGGGTTTTTTTTTTAACACTGTCTTCCTTTAGCGGGACATTCACTTTTTCCACCGTGTGCTTTGTTTCTGCAGTAGCTGCAGTTATGAATAATATGTTTGTATGTATCAGACGCTTCATATTTTTTTGCTGCCTTTTCAATTGTGTAATTCGGTTTTTGTTCAGCGCTCTTCGGAACTGTTGCTTTTTGTCTGTGCACTGCGTCAGTTCACGTGAGCCGCTCGGTGTACATGCATCGAAGGTTCCCAGCTGTGCTGCTGCCATGTCGTGCTATGTCCATGGCTGTATCTAATGCTACCGAAGTCCCGGTACTTAAAACTTTCTCTCGCAGTTTCGCTGAGTTTGTGCCAAACACCACCCTGACCATCTCATCTTCCTCTGCATAAGCACAGTCCTTCACCCGTGAATATTTACCCGTGGCAGTTTGCTATTGGATTGCCGCTGACGGACGGCCTTATATGGGCAGGCACTAAATTACAAACGCCAGCGGCAGCCTGTCTATGAACTTAATTTAAAGTGTAGGTTTACACTGTGCTTTGTTTCCGAAGTAGCAGAACTCATGAATATGGTTGTATATGTCACTCGCTCGCTTCTTATTGTTTCGCTGCCTTCTTAATTATATAATGCATGTTTTCTTCAGCGCTTTTTGGGCCTCTTCCTGGTTTTCTACCTACTGCGTGATTACGTGGGAGGCGTGATAATGTCAGACGAAACTCCGCCCCCACGGGTTTCAAGCTCATCTCCATTACAGTAAATGGAGAAAAACAGCTTCCAGTTATGACCATTACGCGTAGAATTTCGAAATGAAACCTGCCCAACTTTTGTAAGGAAGCTGTAAGGAATAAGCCTGCCAAATTTCAGCCTTCTACCTACAAGGGAAGTTGGAGAATTAGTGATGAGTCAGTCAGTCAGTCAGTCAGTCAGTCAGTCAGTCAGTGAGGGCTTTGCCTTTTATTAGTATAGATGAAGTCTTGGAGAATAAAAGTTTTATTAGTCACTGATCTCACATTCAAGAGAGCAGCCTTGATAGAAGTAGAAGAGCTCGCTACGGGATGAGCACAGGTGAGTGTGCGAAGATTAGCAGCATTTACTCCCCGAGAGCACACCGAGGAAAAGTGATGCCGCCTTGAAATGGAGAAATTAAATCTGGTGTCCAACGCCTATGAACCAGGGATGAAGTCCTGTGCAGGAGAAGATGGGTCGTAGGCAATTCACAGACATCGGGAAACCAAGCTCTGGGACTTGAGTCGGCATTGTTTAACAGCAATGCTGGCTCTTTTTCTACGTCGGCGGTGGGGGCATTTGCGTCTCCGAGATACAGGTGAACACCGGTGTCCTGGTGAAGAAGTCAGCAAATGAATAAAACAAAGGTGGAGGATCACATAATTTCCCAACAGGAGATGAAAACTGAGAGGAAAGCAAGCAAGAAAATATGTTAAGCAGAGAATCACGATCGTATGACAGTGGTTGTTGAGATAAACTAATACAAAAAAACAAAGATAAAGCATAGAATAGTGAGACGAGCAGACGGCCAGCCACACCAGTCGGCACCATCTCCGCAGACAGGCACACTGCTGATGGCTGTGTCCAAGAGGTCATTAAAGGCCTGGATCTTGGTTTTCTTGCAAGCCCAAATACTCAGATTCCTCACTCAGTCTCTTGAGAGCCACGATCAGAGCCTCCATTGACTCCACACAGATCACAGCATTGTTGGCAAATTCGAGATCACCTTCTGTTGGTGAAGGTTAGTAACAGTTTAAAAATATTGCATTACTTATATTTCTGTACTAATAGCCAACAAACAGAAATGTAGGATGAGCAGCAAATCAGCAGCTCTAGTCAGGGTATGCTAAACTGAAGTAGTGAGTCTTCAGCCTGGATTTAAAAACTGAAACTGAAAGGGCATCTTTTATATTAGCAGGCAGATCATTCCACAGCTTCAAAGCCCTGTAACTAAAAGCTCGACCTCCCACTGTTGATTTATTAATCCTTGGAATCTTACATTGGTCAGCATCTCAATGTGCATGCTGGTTTGTAAGTAATGATAAGCAGGGCCTAAAAGGCTTTATAAGTTGAAATAGGAGTTTTGAAATCAACCCTAAACTGAACTGGGAGCCAGTGTAAGGACTTGAGAACTGTAATTATATGTTTGTATTTTCTGATTTGTGTAATACTTCTTGCAGTTGCCTTTTTAATTAACTGAAATTTGAATGATGTCCAATCTGATTAACCAGTGAATAACACATTGCAGTAGCCAATCCTACTAGAAATAAATGTATGAATTAATTTCTCAGTATTATGCATGTTTAAAAATAAATCTTAATCTTTCAACTTTTTTTGTAACATTTTATTGAATTTATTAAAATCAAACAACATTCCATATAAGCAAGTCAAATTTTACAAAACTAGGTTCAAGTCAAGTCAACCAATCTTTCAAGTTTTTTAAGATGGAAAAAAAACTTGTTTTGGATAGTTTTATAATGTGTGTTTCAAATGATATGCTAGTGTCAAAGAACACTGAACCTAATAACTGGTTGGGCCACCCTTAGCAGCAATAACTGCAATCAAGCGTTTGTGATAACTTGCAATGAGTCTTTTACAGCGCTCTGGAGGAATTTTGGCCCACTCATCTTTGCAGAATTGTTGTAATTCAGCTTTATTTGAGGGTTTTCTAGCATGAACCGCCTTTTTAAGGTCATGCCATAGCATCTCAATTGGATTCAGGTCAGGACTTTGAGTAGGCCACTCCAAAGTCTTCATTTTGTTTTTCTTCAGCCATTCAGAGGTGGATTTGCTGGTGTGTTTTGGGTCATTGTCCTGTTGCAGCACCCAAGATCGCTTCAGCTTGAGTTGACGAACAGATGGCTGGACATTCTCCTTCAGGATTTTTTGGTAGACAGTAGAATTCATGGTTCCATCTATCACAGCAAGCCTTCCAGGTCCTGAAGCAGCAAAACAACCCCAGACCATCACACTACCACCACCATATTTTACTGTTGGTATGATGTTCTTTTTCTGAAATGCTGTGTTCCTTTTACGCCAGATGTAACGGGACATTTGCCTTCCAAAAAGTTCAACTTTTGTCTCATCAGTCCACAAGGTATTTTCCCAAAAGTCTTGGCAATCATTGAGATGTTTCTTAGCAAAATTGAGACGAGCCCTAATGTTCTTTTTGCTTAACAGTGGTTTGCGTCTTGGAAATCTGCCATGCAGGCCGTTTTTGCCCAGTCTCTTTCTTATGGTGGAGTCGTGAACACTGACCTTAATTGAGGCAAGTGAGGCCTGCAGTTCTTTAGACGTTGTCCTGGGGTCTTTTGTGACCTCTCGGATGAGTCGTCTCTGCGCTCTTGGGGTAATTTTGGTCGGCCGGCCACTCCTGGGAAGGTTCACCACTGTTCCATGTTTTTGCCATTTGTGGATAATGGCTCTCACTGTGGTTCGCTGGAGTCCCAAAGCTTTAGAAATGGCTTTATAACCTTTACCAGACTGATAGATCTCAATTACTTCTGTTCTCATTTGTTCCTGAATTTCTTTGGATCTTGGCATGATGTCTAGCTTTTGAGGTGCTTTTGGTCTACTTCTCTGTGTCAGGCAGCTCCTATTTAAGTGATTTTTTGATTGAAACAGGTGTGGCAGTAATCAGGCCTGGGGGTGGCTACGGAAATTGAACTCAGGTGTGATACACCACAGTTAGGTTATTTTTTAACAAGGGGGCAATTACTTTTTCACACAGGGCCATGTAGGTTTGGATTTTTTTTCTCCCTAAATAATAAAAACCATCATTTAAAAACTGCATTTTGTGTTTACTTGTGTTATATTTGACTAATGGTTACATGTGTTTGATGATCAGAAACATTTTGTGTGACAAACATGCAAAAGAATAAGAAATCAGGAAGGGGGCAAATAGTTTTTCACACCACTGTAAATTGCTTGTTGATTTCCTAAAACTAATGGTGATTCCAACAGAGTGAAAAAGTGACAGAATGTTATTGCAGTGAGCTTGATTCCTTCCACTAACTAACATTTCAGTTTTATCTGTAATTGTTCTCATCCATCCACTCCTTTATCTCACTGATGCAATTAATAAAGGTACGTTTTTAGAGAAACATCATTTGGTCTAAAGAAACATATAATTGGGTGTAATCTGCATGTGAGTGAAAATTAATGTTTTCTAATGATATTTCCTAATGTAAGCATGTAAAGTGAGAACAGTGTACTGAACTCTGTGGAACACCATATTTAACTGCTGAGTTTAACGATGGAGTATTGTCAGCACATTTTTGTACATACTGGTAATGATTTGATAACTAACACAGACAAGCACAGTGCCTGTAAGGCCAGCATAATTTTCAAGCCTGTGTAGTAAAATAGAGTACAATAATCCCTCCCTGATCGCGGGGGTTGCGTTTCAGAACCCCCCGCGATAGGTGAAAATCCGCAAAGTAGAAACCATATGTTTGTATGGTTATTTTTATATATTTAAGCCCTTATAAACTCTCCCACACTGTTTATAAATATTCCCCACACAGTTATACAGCATAAACCCTTTGTATTCTCTTAGATATTAGGTAAGATTCATTGAAATTATGTATGTATACACACCGTTTATATACAGTAAAACCTAAATATTATGTTAAAGATATCGAGCATCTCTGATATCACATATGTTACAGCCATTATGATAGACAGGCCACCGGCAATAAAAACGTACAATGCAGGAAAAATTGTATACAGTAAATGTGTGTACAGTGACACTAAACAACGTACATGTACTAAGTACTGTAAATAGAAAATTAATTATGGTTACTCACCAACAATGACACGACGACTTGTCCAGTAACAATGAGTTTAATTTTACTGCACAACAAAGGAGAGCGTTACAGCCCTTCTAAAGGAGCCTCTTCAGGCGACTGTGTAGCACCACCGTTGTTCTTCTTCCAGCAATCTTCAATCCAAATCCCTAAAGCAGATTCCATCTGGACTACTGCTTTATTACGTCCACTTACAACTCGTTTTGCACCCTGGTTAAAAGGACACTGCAGCCGTAAATCTTATATTCTTTTCAGGGGCACGGCCCCTGAAGTAGTAGCAGGAGCAGATCGTTTTGGAGCCATAATGAAGGGCTTGACTACACACAAAGATAAACACAAAAGATCACAAAAGTTAACTCTTTACACAGCAAAACACGTTGATTCTGAATGAGCGAGACAAGACTTCCTGGTTAACGCAGCGGAATCAAATTCGGCGCTCCATCGCTGAGCCAATCAGCACACAGGAACTTAACTCAGCCATCCGCCAATAGCGTCCCTTGTATGAAATCAACTGGGCAAACCAACTGAGGAAGCATGTACCGGAAGTAAAAAGACCCATTGTCCGCAGAACCTGCGAAGCAGCAAAAAATCTGTGTTATATATTTAGATATGCTTACATATAAAATCCGCGATAGAGTGAAGCTGCGAAAGTCGAAGCGCGATATAGCGAGGGATTACTGTAGTCAATAGTGTCAAATGCTGCACTTCAATCTAACATCATAATTGCTCTAGAACAGGGGTGGGCAATGTCTGTCCTGGAGAACCTCAGTGGCTGCAGGTTTTTCTTCCAACCCACTTTCTTAATGGGAAGTCAATTATTACTGATGAAGCACTTATTGCTTAAGTGACATTTTGATTCTTCAGGTTAGAGGTCTTGCTCATTAAGGGTCCCCAACCTTACTCACTTATTTCAGTCTTAAACAGCTGCATTTGATGTTTTAATTGCTCCTTATTAGCAATAAGATGTAAATAACAAAGCAGCCAGCAGTTCTCCATTTAGCTTGCTTCAATTTACATCTGTGTGTGTTCATCAAGCACTGTTTGATTTAATAAAACACTTAATAGAAAAATGTAGCAGACTGAAAATTATCCTTTAAGGCTTCAAATCATTTGGATGATATCTTTGAAAAGGAAAAAAATCTATGATATAAGAACCTTGGATTGCAGACTAACAAGCCATAAAATTAAATAAGTCTGAGACTGGCAAGGATTGGTTTCTAATTAAGCAATTGGGTTGGAATGAAAACCTGCAGCCACTGTGGCTCTCCAAGACTGACATTTCCCATCCCTGCTCTAGAATCTCCTTTATCAGAGGAGTCAGAATGTCATTTGCAACATTGGTTATTGTAGATTCTGTTCCATGACCAGTGCAGAACTCTGAGTGGAATTTCTCAAATAAATTGTGATGTTTAAAGAGAGATTGAAGCTAAGTGTTAAATACTTTTCAAATATTTTTTTAAGCCTATGTTGGTCTAGCTGTGTTTTTTTTTTCTGACAACTGATGCTTTCAGTTCATCAGGAACTGTGCCATTCAGTAATGAATTATTGATAATGCTAAGAAAGGATTCTGCCAGAATATCTATTGAGATTTTTACTAATTTAGTTGGTACTGGATCTAAGGAACAAGTAATAGGTTTCATTTTAGAAATTTAAATAATGACTTCCTGTTATGTTGTCAAATTAAAATTACTGTAGTGGTGTGCACATGAAGTGACATGGTTTGCTAGTCTAGTATTAAGTTTGTGAGGTGATACTGAAATCTGGGATCTTAAATTATCAGTTTTTCATTAAAGAAGTTCATAAAGTCTGCACTGTTAATATCTGCAGGTATCTTGCATTGCAGTTTAGAATTATCATTTGATCAACCACTGTTCGAAACAGTTCACTAGAATTATTATCATGGTATCTATTAATCTAGAAAAATATTCTGAGCAAGCTATAAAGAGAGCTATTTTATATTTTTAACACTCTCTGTCCATGCTTTGTTGCTTCTCATCTAGCAGTTTTCAACACTCTAATTTAAGCGCTTGAGTGCTCTCATTAAACCGGGGAGTGTTTCTATGTGCTTTAATTACTTTTGTTTTGATGGGAACTACACAGCCTCTCTCAAAGTCACATTATAATTTGTTGTAAGCTCGTCCAAATTGTTTTCAACAACTATACTCGATTTTCTCAAAATATCTACAAATTTTGATGGACAGTTATAATCTGGATGTCACACTGTCCTTATTTAGTCTGTGAGTATACTGTTAAGGGAAGAACCAAGTCAAACATAATGTAGTGGCCAGAAATAATTTCATTTAAAGGTGAAATATTTAAATTTTAAGTTTCAACTCCGTAAGTAATAATTAGATCTAATTTGTGGTTATGAGTATGAGTCAGGTCATTGACAATCTGGCAAAACCCTAAAACATTTGCAGAAAGTGCCAGTTTCCACATCAATGTATATTTTAAAATCGCCCATCAACGCTATATGGCTAAATAATTTAGGGATAAATCATGCAATAGCCTGCCAAATTCAGTCATGAACATGGAATATGACCCTGTTGATCTGTAGGCAAGTCCTACAATTGTGCTGGAATCTGTTTTAAGATTTAATAGGAGAGCCTCAAAATATATAAATCTGACTGAATTTTTAAAGTTGGTTTACAGTTCATCACATAGAATTATCCCAAGGCCACCTCCTCAACCAGTATGTCTTGACGTATAAAGGAATATATAACTGTTTAGTGATGCCTTGGCTAAGAGGATTGTGTCAGATTTAATATACCAGATCTCGGTGAGAAGACACAAATCAGATTTTATACTTAATATTACATCATTTACCAAAGCAGCTCTATTTCCAATAGAGCAAATATTTAGTATTGTAAAGTGCAAGAATGTTTCTGTATATTATACTGTATATATATATATATACTTTTACATTTGAATTAAATTACTAATACAGGTACCCCTAGTGGAGGATCTGATTTTTTTATTCTTTAGTTATCAAGTGATATAGATTTTGCTTCAGAACTAAATTTATAAGATGCCACACAAAAGGGATTCTGTGTAACAGCTACAGGACAGTAGCAGGTGGGATAAACAACAGCCTACAATTTAAGAAGGCTGCAGCCTAGATTGTGCTTTGATTACTCAGCCATGCAGTTTTGCTTTCAAATAGGATGAACACCCTCTCTCCTGAAAAATGCAGGCCTTTCCCAAAAAACATCAATTTGTTCTCAAAGGATATACTTTTATTTGTGCACCAGATTTTTAAACAGCAATGAAGGGATTGTAATCTGTTATAAATGACATCCCCTCTATTTAATCTTTTTAAGGGGCTAGACACAATTAAATTCTAACATTTTCTTTAAGCTTTGGTGCATAAAGATATTAACTTCCTATTTTAATACCTCAGGTTGTTGTAAATATATATCACTAGTCCCAACATGCAACATATAAGGTAGACACTGCATTTTCGGCTAGAAGGTCCAATTTAGCCTTTATATCAGATACCTTCACCCCTAGGAAGCATTTAACTTTTACTGCAGGATTTACAGAGTTTGTCATTCTAACATTCTGCACTATGGAGTTAGTAATTACGAGTATTTTATAGTTCTCTGCCTCAACAAATGAGCTGCTGAGTGTTGAGAATGTGTTCTGAGCCTGAACTGGTGACCTAGGTGCTAAATAACAAAATTTTGACTTTTTAGACCCCCATCTCACTGTTACTGTCATGCCCTATGGCTGAACTGGTGCTGCTAATTTTTGTCAAGCACTGACTACAGTGAGGCATAGAGAGACTGAAGCCAAATGGCCAAATTGTCTAAATAAACCAAGTCAATGAAATTTTTGGTTTGCCTGATCTCTATCAAATTCATAATGTGCTGCACCAAAGTGTGTATTTTCCCTACCAACTCTAAGTTAACTATGCAAGTGAAGTGGCCTATATTTTCAGCCAGTAAACATACTGTACATACTGAGGACACACAACACATAAATATGGCCTTGACAAATGGCTTCAGTTATTCAGATTGGGACTGTGCTTGTACATTTTAATGTTTTTTAATGGAAAGTATAAGATTAAAATTACCATGTATGGTAATGGGATGTATAAAAACAATGGTGTTTTCAGTTTTTTTTGGGCATGCCTTCAGCCAACCTACTTTACTCTCAGAGCTATGTTATACAGTGTGCCATAGTACTACTGCAAAAAGGACTGAATAGCAGCATGCTCATGTAAAAATGGGCAAAATGTTAAATTTTGCCAGATCAACATGTGGACAACAATACAGATTTCCATACCGGATCGGTCGAGTCCCAATTTAACAACGACCATTGCCAGTACTGTAAGCTAACAGGGTGCTGGTGGAAATTGGGGTACTGTTGGCTGAAGAAGAAGAAGACGAGGGGGGAGACATGTCTGGAGGAAAGAGAAGTGGAGGAAGGTAAAGAGAGTGGAACTGAGGGTAGGAACTTTGAATGTTGGCAGTATAACTGGTAAGGGGAGAGAGTTGGCCGATATGATGGAGAGAAGGAAGGTTGATATATTGTGCATGCAAGATACTAAATGGAAGGGAAGTAAGGCAAAGTGGATCAGACATGGATTCAAATTGTTCTATCATGGTGTGAATGGGAGGAAAAATGGGGTAGGGGTTATTCTGAAGGAACAGTATGTCAAGAGTGCTTTGGAAGTGAAAAGAGTGCCAGTAATGATAATGAAGTTGGAAATTGGAGGTGTGATGATGAATGTTGTTAGTGCATAGGTTGTGTGTGCGATGGATGAAAAAGAAGATTTCTGGAGTGAGTTGGATGAAGTGATGAACAGTGCACCCAAGGAACAGAAAGTGGTGATTGGAGTGAATTTCAATGGACATGTTGGTGAAGGGAACAGAGGAGATGAAGAGGTGATGGGTAGGTATGGTCTCAAGGAGAGGAATAAGAGAAGGTCAGATGATAGTTGATTTTGCAAAAAGGACGGGCATGGCTGTGGTGAATACGTATTTTAAGAAGAGGAAGGATCATAGGAGGAAGATGCACACAGGTACAGTAGATTATCTCCTATGCAGAAGAGTCAATCTGAAGGAGATTAAAGACTGCAAAGTGGTGATAGGGTAAAGTGTAGTTAGACAGCATAGGATGGTGGTCTGTAGGATGATGTTGGAGATCAAGAAGAGGAGGATAGTGAGGGCAGAGCCAATGATCAAATGGTGGAAGCTGAAAAAGGAAGACTGCAAGGTTGAGTTTAGGAAGGAGATATGACAAGCACTGGGTGGCAATGAAGAGTTACCAGACAGCTGGGACTCTACAGCAGAAGTAGTAAGGGTGACAGCAAGAAGGGTGTTTAACATGACATCTGGACAGAGGAATTAAGAAAAGGAAACCTGATGGTGGAATGGGGAAGTACAGGAGAGTATACAGAGGAAGAGGATGCAGAAAGTAGTCAAGAATACAAGGGGATAAGGCACAAGGTGAAGAGGGAGGTGGTGAAGGCTAAAGAAAAGGTGTGTGATGAGTTGTATAAGAGGTTGGACACTAAGGAGGGAGAGAAGGACCTGTACCGATTGGTTAGACAGAGGGACAGAGCTGGGAAAGATGTGCAGCAAGTTGGGGTCATAAAGGTCAAAAATGGTAACATACAAGAGAGGAGAGTGTGTTGAGAAGATGGAAAGAGTACTTCGAGAGTCTGATAAATGAAGAGAATGAGAGAAAGAGCAGGTTGGATGATCCATAGATAGTGAATCAGGAAGTGTAATGGATTAGCAAGGAGGAAGTAAGGACAGCTATGAAGAGGATGAAGAATGGAAAGGCCACTGGTCAAGATGACATACCTGTGGAAGCATGGAGGTGTTTAGGAGAGATGGCAGTGGAGTTTTCAACCACATTGTTAAATGGGATCTTATAAAGTGAGAGGATGCTGGGAGAGTGGAGAAGAAGTGTATTTAAGAATAAGGGGGATGTGCAGAACTGTAGTAGAGAGGAGTTGTGTGGTATTGTATGAGGAAGTTGGGAGTCGCATAGAAGTATGTAAGAGTTGTACAGGATATGTACGAGGGAAGTGTGAGAGGGATGAGGTCTGTGGTAGGAGTGACTTGTGCATTCAGTGTGGATGTAGGATTATATCAGGGGTCAGCTACAAGCCCTTTCTTATTTGCAATGATGAAGGACAGGTTGACAGATGAGATTAGAATGGAGCCCCCTTGGACTATGATGTTTACTGATGACATTGTGATCTGTAGTGAGAGTAAAGAGCAGATTGAGGAGACCCTGGAGAGGTGGAGATATGCTCTAGAGAGGACAGGAGAGGAATGAAGGTAAGTAGGAACAAGAATACATGTGTGTGAATGAGAGAGAGGTCAGAGTCATGGTGAGGATGCAGGGAGTAGATTTGGTAAATATGGATGAGTTTAAATACTTGGGATCAACAGTAAAGAGTAATGGGGATTGTGGAAGACAGGTAAAAAAGAGCAAGCAGGAGGGGTGGAATGGGTGGAGAAAAGTGTCAGGAGTAATTTGTGACAGACGGTTATCAGCACGAGTGAAAGGGAAGGTCTACAGGATGGTAGTGAGACCAGCTATGTTATATGGGTTGGAGACAATGGCACTGACCAGAAAGCAGGAGACAGAGCTGGAGGTGGCAGAGCTAAAGATGCTAAGATTTGCATTGGGTGTGACGAGGATGGACAGGATTAGAAATTAGTACATTCGAGGGTCATCTCAGGTTGGACAGTTGGTAAACAAAGTCAGAGAGGCAAGATTGCATTGGTTTGGACATGTGCAGAGAAGTGATGCTGAGTATTTTGGGAGAAGGATGCTAAGGATAGAGCTGCTAGGCAAGAGAAAAAGAGGAAGGCCTAAGAGAAGGTTTATGGATATGGTGAGAGAGGACATGCAGGTGATGGGTGTAACAGAACACAATGCAGAAAACAGGAAGATATGGAAAAAGATGATCGGCTCTAGCAACCCCTAATGGGAGCAGCCGAAAGAAGAAGAATTACAATACTCAACTAAATTAGCTGAAACTGAAGCAGAGAAAAGACTAAATTTCATTGTTTGCAGAAAAAAACACATGGAAATTGAAAGTAGAACTGAACTCCTAATCTAATTAAATGGACTAAAGAATCAATATAGTTTTTAAACAAATCAGAAAATAAAGCATTAAATGGAAAAGTAATGAAAAGAAAGTAGAACTTACAAAATCTCAAAAGACGCATTATAGAAACTGATCCTAAATAAAATCTAAAGGCATTATCTTTTGGCAAATAAATAAGCTAATTAACTAAATCATGCCAAGAACCAGCACCAATACAATTGCTCTCTTACAAAAAGTATAATAGACAAATTAAGGAAGTTGTTAAGAATGGTTCACTGCTTCACCCATTTTTTTCATTTTTCTTTTAGTACTTTATCTTCCCTTCTCCATTGTCTTTGTGTTGATGACATTTTAGTTAATGTTTTTCATTTCCTCTGAGTCATTTGTCATTTGCGTTCTTTATTCGTAGGGGTGGGGTCTCTAAATAAATGAATGACCTCGGTTGCTGCAGCCTTTAAGGCTGCAGTTACCTGATGGATATTTAAAGAAACACGTTGCCACAGCTTTTTTGCAATGGTATTAGTTATTTTCAGCTCCCTTTTTTGTTTTCCCTTGTAGTATATTTTCTAGTCTTCAGGTTTTGAGTTTATTCTGACATTTTAATTAGTTTCCGGTCATTAGGATTTTAAATTTGGATGGTGGACTTTGGTTTTATGGCTAACTTTGGTTCCAAATACAAAAAGAATTTCTTTTCTTTATATTTTTGAGACTTTGTCTGTTTACATTAATGTATTTATTATTGTTGATTCTTCTGAATTACAGATTTTGGATTTGTAAATATTTGCTTAATTAATAAAATAAATGAATGATGTTTAGTACTTGGCAAAGAATTTTGTCAACTTTGGCCTTCCCATTTAAGCTCATTCAAAACACAAATTATTCTGAAAGCGATATCTGACCAAAGAACAGAAAGCTTTAAAGAGAGCAACTCAAAAAGGGGAAATAGGCCATATAAGGCACAATAAATCAACAGTGAGGGGCTGTGGCCCAGACCAATTCTTGCATTTCTCTCGGGCAACTCCGTCTGCAATTGCAAAAGCACCTGAGGGAAATTGGG
>JANRMT010062854.1:129531311-129544123 GCA_026402145.1 Polypterus bichir lapradei | reverse complement strand
TCTATCTATCTATCTATCTATCTATCTATCTATCTATCTATCTATCTATCTATCTATCTATCTATATTATTTCAACACATTTATTGTACACACTCTCAAGGATGTGTATGTTGGAACAGAGCTATCTTAACAGCATTATAGGTCCCTGGGCAAAGCAGTGCACTGAGGCCCCTACCTACACAACTACTCAGCAAATCACAAAATACATAGATTAGCATGTCCCTATGCTTGTGGGGCCCCTAGGCAACTGCCAAGCGTGCCCATGCATTAAGACGGCCCTGTGTTGGAATCATTGACAATTTAATAATAATAATAGTCCTGTTTTTATGTGAGAGTAAATCCCACGATGGACTGTTAGCTCTACCAGTGGTGGTTTCTGCCTTGCACCCAAAGTTGCCATGATATGCATGGTCTCCTCAAGACCCTGAGGGAGTCTTTGAGAATGTTATGCTTTTGTATGCACTTATAACTAAATAATTGGATACAGGAGATGGGTGGATGGATCATTTTAAAAGAGAACAGAGCAGTCAGATGAACTTTGACTCATAATGGTTTTTTTTATTACCTTTGACATTGTTACGCTCCATGCAACCCAGTACAACCCTGGGAAAATGGATTCAGAGAATGGATGTTTATGTTGTATACCGCTAAATGGCACACAAGAGTCATCATTCTAAAATTCACTCAAAACTTAGGATACTTTCCAAGTCATGGGTGGAGTTATTGAGTTTATTGAACTACAGCCAAGTTATAGCAGAGCAGCTGGAAACAGATTCAATTTCAAATGGAAGAACAGAAAAATGTTTCATTGTGTTTAATTTTTTGTGTACTCTAAATATACTCCCTAGTGCTGCTTATAAATGATGTGGTATGGACAGCCTGTGTATACAGCTTCATTGCATGTTTGTGGGTGCTTCACATCTACAGAAACTTGTGTTCCATTCTTCCTGAATGTGATCACGTTGGCTTGATTGTCAACCCTAAACTAATCGTGGTGTCTATAATAAAAAGGCTTATTTTCAAAATCCACTATAATGTTTTACTTTGTGTTAAAAATTGTATTGTCTTATTTCTATAGTTCTATAGATTGAGAATAAAATGAAAACAATATTTTTTCACAGAGAAAATCAGGTTTTAGAACCAAACATTTTGTCTTTTGAGAAAAATCTAAATCAGGTTTCTACTGTACTGCAAATTTGCCAGTAAGTGTACTAAACAAACAAGAGCCCAATAACAAGGACTGAAGTCTCTTGTGACACCTGTAATGATATCTTGCCGCCACAGTAGGGCACTACATTGTCTGACAGAAACCCAGTCAAGGAGAGTAAAAAAGAGTGCTTCGGCATGTTTTAAAGTTCCCCTAAAAGGATCAGTAAAGCCATGTTAGTAACCTACAGTAACATATTACCTGTGATTTTTTCACAGCCCAATTCTATTCTTAATAAAAATCGCTTATATTTTTTTTATATTTGTAAGAGAAAAATTGATTTCTTCTCTTACTTTAATTTTTAATGGTGCTGCCAGTAGACCAGTTGGCATTGGTTTGGGATACAGACCAACTTTTCACATCCTGTTGTGACTGGGGATGTATCCTGCTTCGCTCAGTTTTTCCATGGTATGTCATTGATCCCATTTTTTCAGTCAGGAGGAGGTGACATTGCTTTCATTATTACTGATGTACCCATTAATGTCAACTTCAGCTTTTAACATTAGCATATGGAATGATTTTTCAATTATGCTTTCAATGTCTTTTTGGAAGAAAAAAAGGTTCAAATGTTTTATCCTATTTAACTGTTAGAATAATTATTCCAAGCAATTACAACTCCCATGAAAAAGAGCTCTAAGACTTGACAGGAAAATGATGGAATCACGATGAAAGCCAGTTTAGTGATAAAAGGTCCTACCTATAAATTCTACAGATGAAGAATACAGAAAGGTGCAGAAAGTGACTTTCAGACAGTCACAACTTAAGCACACCGTTTAGACAAAGTGGTAAAAATGACATACCACGTCAAACTTCTTGTAAATGAGTTTGTGGCATGATAATTGAAGAAGCCCCCTCATTATAAGAAGTAACTTTGCTTAATATGTTATGTATTTAAAAACCCTGCAGCCACTACAACACTATTTCCTACAAATGGCATGGAAATGAAATGTTTTTACCAAGGATTTGCACAACATCTTGTATAATGAACCTGGAAAAGAGAAAGTTAAACTTAGTAGGATCCCCAAACGTAACAGTCGATGTGTATAACAATGGTGGCTGGCATAGAGTTGAGCAGAATTTAAAAAGTCTCACTGAAGTAGATGAATTAATCACTTACACTGCAAAACAGCAATTTAATTCAAGCTTGAACATTCTACTATAGTGTTTTATATTTACTGTACGGTATTAGATTTTGTGTATTCCACATAGGTTTTCTATAAGCACTGAGATTTCCCACCCATCCCAAAGACAAGCAATGTTAGGTTATATGGGTGCCATAAATCTTGTTCTGTATGACTGAGAGTGAGTGTGAGATATGTGGGCCTATCCCATTCAGGGGCGACCCCCTGACTTGCACCTAATATAGCCAGGTTAACATTCCCCAGAAGCATACAACAGAAAAACTGGATTCATAATATGAATGAATGGATTGATTGTCTACTTTCTATGTGATCCTCCTGTGTATTTTTCTAGATTTTCAGCACACACACGATAGAGTGACATGTTAGATTATTACAATGTGTGCAAGGTCTGCTTATTTTGATTTGGTAACACTTTACATTGTTTCTTATTAAAGTGTACTTACACTGCAATTACAGAGTAATGATATAGGTAAGTACATAATCAGGTGTAGAATAAGGCAAATGAGTTACTATCTACACTGCTACTTCAGATACACAGTAAAGTACACAGTGTATACAATGTAGGTACAATAGTAACAACGTGATCAAAATATCTTGGCTGGCTGCTGCATTTCCAGGCCTGAGGCCTGGAAAAAGCTTGGATTAGGCCAAGTCAAGTTTGTACTCCACTCAAATTTCCCAACTTTATTTCCTCAATCAACAAAAAAAAAGACTATAAATTACAAAATATAAAGGTGAAAGATAATATTTTGTAAAGAAATGTAAATACCAATAATAGAAAGTGCCCCAAAATACACAGTGAATTAATAAATAAGAAAATCAACCAAAACTAATTATATTCAGAAAAATTACCGCCCTCCCATGTCCCTTTTAGCTAATAAACACTATTTAAAATCCATACTGTACATAAAATTTTCCCCTAAAAAAAATTACACATAATGCATACAAAAAATCCCATAAAACAAATACACACAAAGTCTAAACTGAAACAGTGACAGGGAAGATGATGGAAAACATTGTATCCAGCCCTAAGCCTTGAAGCAAAACGGATGCAAAATTATTGACAGCAATGATGAAGCCTCCCCAAAGTACAGAAGTTAAACAAAACCAGGACACTCTCACCAGTCAGAGTTTCTAAGTGTGAATCCTTTTCCAGGCTGAAATCAGGGAAAATGTCCAACTTAGGTGAGGTGAAGTTCCTTGGCCCTGGTTGTGGTCTTAGAATGTGCAATCAAGATGGTGAAAGCTGTAAAATGAAAACGAAATGGAAGAGAAAATGAAGTCTAAAGTCCTTTATATAGAAGTACTATGGACATTTTTTTGACAAGAAACAGGAAGTCCCAGTGCAAAGGGTCCGCAGCTGTCGATTATATGTCTTCTCAATTCTATCTGAATAGGTGGTTGCATTCTACACAATGAACATTTAGCAGTTTTGTAAAAGGACAACAAACTAACAGAATTAATTGAACAGAACAATGCAAATGACAAAAAATAATGTAGCCATGCTGCCCACTGTAAGAAAAGACACAATCTAAAGTGTTCCCTTTGATTTAAGTACTTCTTTATTTAGCTTGAGCTGAAGTTTATTATTATTATGTATCCATCTATCCATCTATCAAATATTTTTTAACACATTTAATTCAGTTTTACTGTTGCAGTGAGCCTGAGCCAATCCCAAGTCTATTTATTAATGGCTTGCTCTCTTGGGCACCTTCTCACTAGTGCCATTCTTAGGCATGGGCGAACAGGGCAGTCGCCCGGGGCCCCTTTAGCATTCAAGGTTTTTTTTTTTTTTTTTTTTTAAGATCGACGCAAGCTAGGTATCTGTAGTACGAAGTTTAATGCTAAGCTTACTGCCCAGCTTATTGCCCTTTCCCGGGGCAGAGACAAATTGGAAATGAATCCACAAGTAATTAGCTTTCCTGCACCAGAAAGCTTGCACAGAAGAAGAATTCGCAGACAATTTGAGTTTTTTGACTACGAAGCGCAAGATCAACCTATACTTGATCCAAAGGATAAATATCACATTGAGTTTTTCAATGTATTGCTTTACCAAGCGATATCGTCAATGACTGAGCGCTTTGACCAAATGAAAGGTCATTATGATTACTTTGGTTTTCTTTATAATTATAAAAAAAAATGTCTAAGTGATGCAGATTTGATTAAATCCTGTCAGGATCTCAATGCGATATTAACAGATGAAACGATATTGAGGTTCCGATATTGATGCTCAGGACTTGTTCTCTGAATTGCGTATTTTGGCAAATCTGGTGCCTCCTAATGCTTCTGCTCTTGAAACATTGCAGTTTATATACCAGAACAGCTTGCAAGATTCTGTTCCAAATGTCGCAATAGCTCTACGTATCGCCTTGACCATACCAGTTACTGGGGCTCACAGCTTTTCTAAGCTGAAGATAATCAAGAATTACCTCAGGACAACCATGTTACAAGAACGATTGAATGCTTTAGCGTTATTGTCCATTGAGCGAGATGTTGCCCAATCGCTTGATTACTCAGCATTAATTAAAGATTTTGAAAGTGTTAAAGCGCGAAAAGTTGATTTTGTTTCTTGAGCTTTATTCTAAAATGTTCTTTAGCCCAAGTTTTAATTTGGTAGAAAAAAATGGAAAACGGTATAAACACAGTTTTTAATTGTGTCAAAAAAATAAATAAAATGTTCTAAAATTTATAAAAATATGCACCACTGCACTGGTACCTCCACACGGTGCCCATTGGAAACAGGTCAAATCTGGCTGAACTGTAGCTAATACTACACGCATTAGGGCCCCCACAGTCTAATTATGCCCAGGGCCTCCAACGTCCTAAGAGCGGCCCTGCTCCCGTATCTCTTTTGGAATAGCTGTCTTACAACTCATCTTGAAATACACCACTCCTCTCATGTATGATCATATCCATGAATCATTGTCTCCAGAAAATCATAGGCATGGATGCAAAATAAGTGTGAAATGGTCACCTTGTCTCACTGATTGTACAGTTACATGTCATCTTTGGGAGGAACCACTGGCCCCATCAGCACCTCCTGCATATAAATGCCAATCTTCATTGTTGTTCTTCTAGTCTTTATTCACCTGGACTGAACGTCCAATGGTTTTGAGTCACTGATCAGTATGTCTTTTTCCTGTTTAGTGGACCTCCAACCATTAATTTACTGATGTTGTCCTAATCCAGCGTTTCTCAACCTTTAAGTATTTACGACCCGAGTTTTCATAACAGTTTTAATTGCGCCCCCACCAAAGTTTTTTTGAAAGGAGCCCACTAATACCAATTTGTTCTTTTTTAATTAATGATATATCATAGATGCATATTTTATTATACTACTTAACTTTTATCGACATTTATCTAACTCTACATTTATTTTTCTAGTATCAGAATGTAGTTTAAGTTAATTTGTTTTGGTTTCAATAGATGTATTTTTCATAATTTCGAATCTTGTTTTCTTTTTTTCACATCTTCGCCCCTAGGGGGGCCCACCCCACAGATTAAGAACCACTGCCCTAATCTGTGATTTTTGCCTATCTGTGTGATTTATCTTCAGAGCTATAAACCTGATATGGCAGACCTGACTTGACAAATAAGACAACTAGTCTGGGCTTTCTTGTATTATGAATTGTTTTCTACAGCTACAAGCAGTCATGTTTATAAATGACACATGTGACTTCATGTTTCTAACTGAATTCAGGATACTGTGAAAACTAGTCCTGCTGGCTAGCCAACTCCTATCCCATTTGCCCAATGTGTATCCACTTTCCTGCCCTCATCTGGCTCTTTGGCTCTTGGCAAGTCAGTATCGGAGGTAATAGGACACAGTTCTAGGGTGATAGGACAGATTATGTTTAAGCAAGAACAGTCCCCAAGTGATACCGTCATAATTAAACACACTTTAATGTGTCCCATTGACAGCGTTCCCAGTCCTCATAAATACACAAAGGTACCAAGGAAATCAGCTTGCACAGATAAATTAAAAATAACAAATGCCAGACAGAGATGTGCTGCACATCTGAAATAGATTTGACCCAAAATGCTGTAGGATGAAGTGAAATATCAAACTCTGAACTCAACTGGTGTGCATGCTCTAGTCTTGTTTGCTTCAGAGGCCTCAATCCTTTTGATAATAACCTCTGATCCTGACAAGAGACCATAGCATTGTGGGAGGCTGGAGTATACAAAGGACAGCATTCACTAAGTTCAGAGAAGTTTGGATTGATTGGCAGCGAATGTCACCTTCCTCACAGAACTGTGTCCAGATGTTTACACTCGAAGAAGCAGTTTAGCAAGGATTTTCAGCTCCATGGGGCAAAGGTATTCTTGCCTTATTAGATATTCTCATTCCTACCTCTTTTTATTGTTATATTACACCATTTTTAATACTGTGCTTTTATTGCTCCCTGCTTTCTAGTATTTTATATTTTTTTTGCTTGCTTTTGTTGACGCAGCACTGTAGTTTGTTTAATGCATTTATTACTTTATTTCCTTAGTTTCTAATACTACTGATATTAGTTTCTATGCTGTAATGTTTATTGCAGTTGTTTCTGTTGTTTGAATACCCATTAAGTGCTTTGAACATGGGGACAGCACTCTGTAAAAAAATATTTATTACATTTTTTTAAAATGGAAAGTGCCACATTTTAATATAATTGGCAGGATCCTACAGCCACCTATAGGTAGCTGCTTTACTTTTCCAGACTCCTGAGATCAAATCCCAGCCAAGTCACTGCATTATGGAATTTGTTGGATCTCCCTATATATATGCCCTATATATGCCCCCCCCATATGTGTTTTTCTTGATACTCCTTGGTACAGTATTCTCACATCCAAAAGTCTTGCTTATGTAAGGTTATTTGCCAACTCTAAACCATCCCTGATTGTGTGTGTAGGCGTGCGAGTATGGACTGATGATCCAAACTGGATTGTTTCACTCACAGGCTGACCCTGACCCTGATATTGTTGCAATAGACTGTAGTCACCATGACACTGAAAAAGATTAACCAGGATGGATGGCTCATTTTATAAGTGCAGAGCCATAGTGCAAATATGTACACATACTGGTGAGACTGATTGCATGATGTAACACAGTGAGCCATGGGACAAGTTTAAGGAGGCAACTGTATGGTCCAATAGCATAGTCATTATGTCATTCTTTAAAAATATGTTGGCCATGAGGGCCATCTTCTTAGTAGTTACCCAATTTCAAATTAAGACTCAATTTGTTCTTCACAGAGTTAAAAGCTGCTGCTTGTAGTGGAAGGGTTATAAATACTACAAGAACAGGTTAACAGCTGTACATCTGCCAGGTGATGTATGCAGTGATTGTTTTTTAATTGCATCTAACCAATGAAGAAGCAAACAGCATGGGGATTCTACACTTGGATTATATTGTCAGAGATTAAACTGAGAAAAATATTAATGGAAACAAAACATAGGGGAGTAGATACTAAGAATGAAATAAAAAAAAATAAAGTAGGAAAAATTGAGAAAGATTGAATACAGACACAAGAGAGGTGAACATGGGAGACAAATTCAAAAAGGAGAAGTGGGAACCAAGGAACAGGGACTTTCTAAATTGATGCTATGATTCCCTGTAGTCAACCGCTCAGAAAACTACTGACTCGGGTGTTTCTGTCGAGTTTGGCCAGGCAATAATGCTCCTCTGCGGGACTGTGCTAGAGCCCACTGGGGCTGTCAGACTGCCTGCAATTGCCGAGAAAGCACAGGGGCAGCGCCTTGCCTTTAAAAGCCCTGTTTTAAATGTATTTACAGGCTCATTACTCACAGCAGATGCCACATAAGCCAGCAGAACCAACACAGTCAGCAAAAGACTGACACAGTGAGAACCACAAGGAGCTCAATGCTTATACAGTATCTCTTCTGCAAAGGCTTTCCTGACTTCTGTCTGTAGTCCCTCAATACGCAAGCCATTAGCTTCTATCAGTCATTCACTCAAACCTCATGGAAGCTCATTCTCTAAGACTGACATGAGCTTTCCAACCATTAAAACATGACAATATAAGAAAAAGGTTTTGATGGGAACAGTCCAACATGTTCAGTCAAGAATATTCAGTAAGGTTCTGGGTCATGGAAAGAAAAGGTCTATGGTCTGAAGATGGAAGTGGCATGGAGGTGCCCTTGTCTACAAGCAGAGAAAGAAATGGAAATGGTATAATCACAGTGATGATAAAAACAAACATAAAATGCTCTTGGAACAGGAGAAAAGATTCATGGTGCATTTGTATATCTACTTTACCCATCGTCCAGCCTCTTCTGAGGGAGCATGGTACACAAGATTTACATAAAGTATGCACTTCATCATGGATTTAAACCATATGCCAGTGATTCTGAACATAAATTCAATCATCCTTTAGGTTTTACTTTATATGAGCTTGACTTCAAGAATGAGTGTAGTAAAGGTCAACCCAAGGGTCAAAACACTGGCCTCATGTCAGAGGATTTGAGTTTAAGTTAAGAACATACTGAGCTTTGATACTGAAGTCAACCTGTGGAGTCAAACATCTGCCACAACTTCTCTCTACAGATATCCATTCCAGAACTGAACATCAGTGACAGCGGATGCATGAAGCAAGTGTCTTTGTCTGATTGTAGAACATCAAAGTTATTAAGGGCTGCATTTTTCCAGCTTCCTTGTTCATCATGCTTAATCTTGTGCCTTATGTTGCATTTACAATATCACCCTGATGTGACACGATTCCAATCCATCTATATAAAGTACCTGACCCAATCTGTATTGTGCCTTCAGTAGGAAGCTGCAGATCACAAGGGCTGATTTAGGGGATGCGACATAAGAGGAGTCATAACCAAACCCAATTTTGAAACCATGAAACAAATTAGAACCTAGTGCCAAAGCCAAAAAAAAATCCTGAAGACGTATCTGAAAAAAACAGAAACAGGTTGGAGATTTAAATTACAAATTACCACACTCACAAACTGTTTTATATGTTTAATCTGCAAAATTAGGCAATCTGGAAGTATCAGCTGCCAGTCTTTATACCTTTGACAACAAACGTCATGTGTAACATGACCAGAATGTCACCCATTGTAATGCGATAGCACTCATTCAAAATTAACTTGTCAGCAAAAATCAAAATGTCATTGCTGGAAGACACAAAACCCCTACTATGCCTAGAATAGTTGAATCTGAAATCTCTAAGGACATAAATGGATTCAGGGACTCACAAAACCTCCAAAAGAAGTTAATAACCAGAAACAAATAATGTATAAGGAACGTCAATCATAACAGTGTGGTTCTTGGTGTAAAAACCTAAAAACCACATAGTATTAGACTTTTTTCTGATTGGGTAAGGGCTACTTTTACATAAAGTATTAAATTCTGAATTCTGCTTGCTGATATCTGTTCTGAGTTTAAAAAGTGTGATTTGATTTTTACTGGAGGATGTGGCTTGATTATACAGTAGTGCCTCGCTTATCCGACATAAACGGGCCGACAGAACGTCGGATAAGCGAAAATGTTGGATAATGGCAGGTGTTAAGAAAAAGCCTATTAAACGTCAAACTATGTTACAATTTTACACATTATGAACCTAATAATCATGTTTTACAACAAAACAACAGAATAAATTAACTGAAAAAATGAACTTACAGTTACAGAATTGTCTGGAGTTAAATACAGTATGTACTGTACTTAAAAAGTTCAGTCCTGTGATGATTTAAAGACATTTTTGATCGTAGTCTGCTTTCCTGACGAGTGCCGTTTCTTCGCTGTCAAGTCTCGCCATCTTTGCAGCATCATTATGTCGATTCCTGTAGCTTCTTCTTGTTGCTCAATGTAATTAATTGCAGTTTCTAGAGCCTTAACCCCGCCACTAATATAGTCAACATCCGTACGAGCGTATGCTGTTTACTACAGCATTGTGACTGCGTGTGTGTGTTTGTGCTGTTACGTGCGAGTCCCCGTCTTGCACCAGAAAACTCGAAGCTGAGTCTCAGTACTTTAAGCAACACCAGCTTTATTCAGCTTGAAACAGCAACAACGTGGTTATTTATTTTAGCGGGATCTGCCATTCTCCTATACACAGACACAGCAGTCAGGCAGGGTCGGGGGGAAAGTAACACTGTGCCCTGCGCATTTATAATGTTCCTTGTTCCTTGTATCACCCATCGATGGCAGGCGCTTATAGCATGTCCGCGATCTTTTCGGATTGGCCTTTATGGCGAACTGCTACCGCGCTGGGAGACTGCGATTGCTTTGGGACGCTCTTCTGCATGTTGTCCAGTTGGGTGGAATCCCACAAGAGTTTAGAAACTCACTCACACCAGCCATGATTCTTTTCAAAGGTAAAGTGCAGGTTAATTTACTTTATTTATTTTTACTTTATATTATGTATTAATCTTTTTTATATGAATAGTTTTGGGTTGTGGAACGAATCATCTGAGTTTCCATTATTTCTTATGGGGAAATTCGCATTGATATACTGTACAAGTGCTTTGAATGAATAATGCTCGCAAACCGAGGTTCCACTGTAATTAGCTGCGGTTGAGTCGGGAGCAACAAAAAATGAACAACACTCACGCTCGCAACTTGCAGTTCTTGTTGACGATTGATGCATTTTTTTTATTTTTTTTTTGCGGTGGGACGTCGGATAATACGGAATGTTGGATAAGCGAAGGTAGGATAAGCGAGACTCTACTGTATAATTCTCGAGCATTATGCAAAACAAAACAAGAGAGAGAAACATGGAGAAAGGCAACTTCACATATTTTTTCATGCTATTCACTTCATTCCAAGTTTTGCCAGCCTCTGAGGGTCATCAGAACAATTAACAATGCCATCCCACCAGTCCTGGCTCCTGTTGTGTATCATATTGTTCTCTAATTGGAGGTGTAAGTGGAAGAAATCACATCTGACGCTGCTAAGACATATACAGTAATGCCATAGCCCTACTGCACTGCTTCACCGTATCTAGAAATTTAAATCTAAAACTTACCAAAAAATGGTGCTGATGTTTAACAACTTAATGTGCATATAAACACTCAGGCCACATTTAGACAAAGTAATTTAAGCACCATAGACACTGGATTGGACTTCTTAACCAATTCCACTTTGGCCATCAAGACCTAACAGTGTAAACGTGCTCTTAGTGCTACATTTAAAATTACTTGTCAATACAAGTTCAAAAAACTTATGATCTGAATTCCAAGTCAGTACTACATCAAATCCTTCCTCAGCGTTTGACACTCACATGCAGAACATTAAAAGGGAACGTTTCATGGAGGTAGTAAAAATGTTAACAAAAAGTAAGTGATCCAACTCAATCAATTCATTTAATTTAGCTTAAGTAAATTAATTTGTTACATTCCTTTATTTGTTCTCTTGTAATAAATGGTGACACAGTATTTAGTTGTACTCTGGATGCAGGGCCCAATGTTTTAATTTCAGGGCAATCACTGTATGTGTGAAGTTTTCTTCTCTTATTGCCCTCAGTACTCTGGTTTCCTCCCACATCCACATCCTAATATACATTCATGTTATGGCTAACTGGTGATTATAAATTGGCCTAGTATGAATGAATGTGAGTGTGAACATTTATACTCATCATAACCCTGCAATGGAAAAAATGATGGAGGAATGGTGCTTCCAATTTGCTAAACCATAAACATTAGCAATAACCAACTGTTGCACAATAAATTCTACTTGTTTTTGCACAATGTTGCATGAGGAACTGTAGTAAAGTTAATGCTGTATACCATTTTATTCACCTCAATATTTTATAGTCAAATTGTATATGGTTTACAAAATCAATCAAGCACTTGCTGCTCAATTCGTGGATCGAATTTACATCCAAAATGAGTATTTTTTTTAACAATCAATTGCTTACTGCTCTATCAAATGGGTCCTCTTATTGCATTTTGCCATCAACATGCATGCAATTTTCAATACTGATCATTTGCTGCTCAATCATGCGCTATGGCAGTAGAGGTTTGTTCTTTCCTTGACATATTAATCACAATAGGTAAGGCTCCTCCAGGCAATTATCTGCCCTTACTTGAGAATTCTTAAAACCTCCCCATGTTTTAGTAGCCTTAAGCAAGTCCTGTCGTTGTTTATTGGTCATTGTTTAATTAACTTGGTCAAGCTCTAATTATATTTTTCAGTTACATCACACCTTATTTACATATATTAGGTCCTTCAGCTATTCATGGCAAGATCTCAATACATTTTCTTTTTATTTGGCTTACATGATTCTATCACCCAGGTCAATGTGCATTTAACATCATTGGCACCAGCTTGTCATGATTACTGGGTGGGAGCAAAAAAATTTTATGCCACAACATAAATGATAATTAAATTTGGTCATATACAGCAGTCTACCATTGGAAACACTTATTGCTTGAGTTTAGAAACTAGCTATTGTAGAGAAGAGCCAAGCAAAATGACACCTTTTATTGGCTAACTAAAAAGATTACAATAT
>JANRMT010062854.1:129519090-129529259 GCA_026402145.1 Polypterus bichir lapradei | reverse complement strand
ATTATTATTATTATTATTATTATTATTATTATTATTATTATTATTATCTCCAACTGGAGTATCTTATGATATACATACTCTGCAAAATAAAATGAAGAGATTAGCACAACAACATGACTGTACACTAGGATTTGGATGTATCACTAAAGTCTGATTTATTTAAAATTCAAAGTGCCCCAAATGGGCTTAGATTCAAATTTGCATTGAAACTTTGCACATATCATAACTTTGCCAGCAGTCATACCATGTGCACTTCAGAACAGGTCATCTACCTGAAGCTAAGCACATTTGGGCCTGGCCAGTACTTAGATGTAAGACCAGCCAGGAAAGGGCTGGGGAAGAGGTGTTGGTGAGACCAGCAGTTGACACCTACCCTGTGGTGTGAATGTAGATCCCCATGCACCAGTGCAGTAACAGGGACACTGTGCTGTATATATGGCGCTGTCCTTCGGATGAGACATAAAAGTGAGGGCCTGACTCTCTGTGGTCATTAAAGGTCCCTGGGCATCCTTCGTAAAAAGTGTGGTGTATCCCGATGTCCTGGCTAAATTGCCCATTATGACCTAGTCATTCTGCCCCCCTTATCCCCTAATCTCCCCTCTTTCAGATTGACTCTCTCACGCCTTCACCAATTTACAGCTAATGTGTGGTGAGCTTTCTGGCACATAATGGCTGCCGTCGCATCATCCAGGTGGATGCTGCACATTAATGGTGGTTGAAGTTGCTCCCCACTCACTATGTAAAACTCTTTGACTACTTGAAAAGCGCTATATAAATGTAATGCATTATTATTATTAATTATTATTATCATCCTCATTTGTTAACTACAATCTGTGAATTGATTGATGACACTCCTTACATTAACTGTTGGCTCGCTGTAAACATCTCTACAGTCAGGTTTGTGTTTGACCAACACTCTGAGAATTTGTCTTGATCAGATTACAATGTTGCATTTTTTGCATATTTTAGTATGGATGCAGTTAATAGGAATTGGGTCTAATGTTTAAAAATTATTTTTTTGCTGAAAAGAAAAGAAAGTAAACGAACACAATGTTTGGGCTTTATAGCCTTCATCGGGTGTGCTAGAGGTGAAGCATAGATCCACCTAAATAAGTTGCTTGTAGCAACATATAGACTCAGTGAGATAGGGACATATGAACTCAGTGACAGTGAATGAAGCAACTGAAACAATGCCCTCCCCTAAACTGTGCCTATGTTCACCATAGCTGAATTAGTGAATTAGTGTAGGTCATGAATTTTCTGGTAACCCTCTGGGCAATGGTCAAGCAAGGTTGTCAGCATTGCTTACTATGTGGAAAGGAAATGCAAATGTATAATTTATGATAATTTGGGACCACAGAGACTTTGTTATAAATGGCTAATGGAGAAGATGGCCAGACCAATGGCATTTCCTGACCATTATTCTGTTTTATTTTCTATTATATGTTAGGTGTGCCACGTTTGAAACATTAATTAGATTTAAAAATTACACAAAGAGGGTTTTAATGGGTGATTCTTGATACTGCATATTTCATTTTAAATAATTTAAATTACTTTAGCAAGGAAGTGCTTGGGGTGGATTTTAAACATAACCTTGCATTTCTAGATGTCACCATTAGCTGACTGAAAGGTCACAAAAAAGTTCCTGAAGGAAGTTTAGATACTCATGTTTGGAACCCACAATCAATTCAAGAGCCACAAAAACTAATGTGACTGAAAAAAGATGCTTGGTGAGTCTCCCAAGCAAATACACATATTAGAAGTGTTCCACTGCCTCCAGAAGATCCTGGGTATCACTTGGGAGGACTGGGTTCTACATACTAAAAATCTGGAACACTGCTCATCAACTAGCATTGTGGCCATGCCGCTCAGCCATATTTTCCACTGGACTGGACATGTTATCTGCATGGATGAGTCTCGGCTTCCTCGGATAGTCCTGTATGGTGATTTTGCCAAAGGATCCAGACCTCATGGTGACCCAAAGCTGGAAGGACTGCTTAAAGCATTCTGTCAGGGTTTTCTCCATTCTACATAGGCAGCTTGTGAGACTTACTGGGCATCACACACTTTGGAGACAGACCATAATTGAAAGAGTCTATCACTTCAAAAAACAATGGACCCATCAAAAAGAGCAGAAGAGAGTGGCCAGACATCACCATCAAAGCCAGCTCACTGTGCCTGGGGAGCAATTTCCCTGTCAGTGTACTTTTTGTGACCTCCAGGGGGTGTAGCAGCACCCCAAACCCTCAATACAACAGACATGACAACAGTCACAGTATCAAATAGAATATTTTTTATTATTTCCAGTAGCTTTACAGGCCCTTCTAGAATCCTTCTGCACAGTACACTACAACAATAAGAATAAAGATCTTCATCCTTCTCCATCCTATTCCTCTTATTCCAAGCAAGTGCTCTCCTCTGCCTACCAACTCTGACTCGCTGAGGTGAAGAAGAGCGACTCATTCTATCCAGGACTCAGGATTACTTCCAGGGCTAAGATATGGTCATGTGGAAGACCAATAAAGTAGGGGTGCCAAATCCCTTCAGCACCATCTGGGACCCACGGAAACTAACAGGGCTGTACCACAGAACTATGAATCCAGGCATAGCCTGTGAGTATCTGAAAATGTACTGAAGCCCAGGGGTGTTGCCTCCTATCGTGTTGGAGGACCAAATAGATCCAGCAAGTTGCCTGTCCTTGTCTCTCTGTTATGCTGGCCTCACAGCTGGGTATGAATCTTTTATAGAGTCCCTCCAGGATGCCAGCATCTCCATTGTGTCGTTGGCCCCTTCTGCCTATCTTTTGGCACGGAATGTGCTGACTTTGTTCCTGTCCCAGAACTGGTTTGAGTTCCTGGCCTGGGCAAAAGTCCTTGACCTGGGTAGGCCGCCTGCCCATGTTTGCCATCCTTTACACATGTAAAGGCCTGACTTTACTTACTTTAAACACTGCATCTGAGAAGTATATATCTTTGAAATAAAATAAAACTTCAAGCATGTGTCTTTTTTTCCTGGCTTTCCAGAATATTAAAAGGCTGTAGCACTTCATCCACAGGCCTGTTGTTGAACAAATTTCCCTTAGCAGAGCTTTGTGGTTTCTGAGGCTTCTGGAACAATCTCCACCCTCTCAAATGATGTGATATGATTCATTTACAAAGGCAGACGTCCGACAGTTGGCAGAGTGACAAGGCACCAGTCAATTTGCTGTGTAATCCTGCTAGTGGCACACGTTTCTCAGGGTGTGATATGCCAAGCTGTCACGTTCTGCACCCAGACTCAGCTTGTAGCAGCACTCTGCTTTTCTGAAGGCTCACGAGTCGGTGGCACCACAGAGTATTTAGCATCTGCAAAGAGACTGTTACTTGAATGAGTAACATGTCACTCAATTCTTAGTTTAAGTTTGTTCTATTTTTTACAGTGTGTTAAACTGCTGTCTCCTCCCACTTCTTTTTATTGACAGCACCATTTTCTAATGCAAATTCATCTTTCTGAAAGTCATTTTTATCTAATAAATCTCTCTTACAAAGAAAAAAACAAATTACAGAAAATTAAAGTTGGATATGAGCTTTATTTATTCCCTAGCTATGGTTTCCTTTCAAAGACAGTTTATAGAATACATATGAAAACTATTTGATTTGATTTGATAGGATAAACTATGCAGTTCTTTACTGGTGAATTTGAGACTGCTTTGCCATCCTTGTACATGCAGTGTTAGTCTTGTATTTCTGTTCAGTATGTTTACATGTCTTAATGTCTCTCAACCTGCATGTATCCGCAGTGTTCCATATACTCCTCTCCTCAGTACCCTCGGATGTCTCAACCTCTCTTCTCCAGCACTTCCTATGTCGATCAGACTATATCATTTTGAGGTACTTGGCTCTCCTCTTCTCCACTTTTTGGCTAGCAGTGGTAGATAGCACCCCCATTGCCCTCTGTGGAAACAGCAGTCATATTCTTGCAAAAACGTCCAGTCTTTAAATGTGACTTGGGTTACATTAGTATTTGAGTTACATTAGTATTTAGTGACCCAATATTAGTCGGTATTGTTAATCAATTTGTTGTCATTAAAATTTTCCATTTAATTCTCTTAATGAGGAATTGAACTTCACTTCCCTAAACTATTGTGTCATCACTCCTACCACTGAGCAACCAAAGCAAAACTGCCCAATCAGACCAAAGCCAAATTGACCAATCAGATTGCTTGGAGGGACCATGCAAATGCACACACAGAGACAGCAGCGTTTTATATTATCGATTCGTCACCTATCCACATTCATTTGCATATGTAAACTATAGGAACAGAGGGTGCAAAGCAGACTTTTGATGAGCTTTAATGTTTTCCACACACGTGTGAGTTTGAGGCAACCAACAAACTCAAAACATGGTAATATCATCCTGATCCAGGGGGTGGCAGTGTGTACTAACCCTTTCTCCCTTTCTCCTGCAGACCACCCTGGGGAAATCCCACCTGAGTCTGTCAATATCACTTCCAGTTCCAGACCCAGTGACATAATTTCCTCTGACCCACCTATAAAAACACCATCTTGTTCTTGTTAATTTAGCTCTGTCTTAAACTCAGTCTGCAGTGACCTTTGGATTGCTGATTTTTTTTATTTGTTTCAAGTATACTGGGTGGATACCCCAAACCTTTTTCCGTCTCCATGTTAACGTTTCACAGTTATCATAGTTTTATAGTGTTATGTGTATACAGAGTACAGTGAAATTTTACTTGCAAAGTGCATCATGCAACTCTGGTGTCATGACTAGTGAGTCTAACTACTTCACCTAGAAATGTCTGTCTACCTTTTCTGAATGTACGTCTGCAACTATTTGCAACAAAATAATGAATAAGCTAAAAAAGTGTCATAAATGCTCATAACAAAGAAGTAAAAACAAAATTAAAAAGGAACTGTGTGACTACATCTACTATGAAGCTCTGCAAACACAGTACTTTGAATCTATGGCTTACAACCCTTAGACTGAATATTAATACCTCAATAAATTATATGGTAGTGGAGTCAAGTAATTCAAAAATAGCCATAAAACTAGAAGTTATATTATTACAGGCCAATTAATAACAAGTAGTAGATTAGTGTCAGGGACTTGCTGCCATTAATCTGGGATTCAGTACATATCTGTTTTGGGCTATGTACATTCGTTTTTGTTGTTTGTTAATGACCATGCCATTTTATGACCATCTCTGCATTACAGTGGCCATATTGCTTACAGTTAGAGGACATACTCACTCACAAAAGACCAATTTCATGTTGTTGATCAACTTCATATGCACATCTTTCGTATTCAGAAAGAAACCATTGTGCTGGAAAGAAAATCCATATGAACATGTACACACTTTGCAGACAGTGCCTGTTTCAGAACTGCAGAGCAGATCCCTAGAGCTGTGAGACAGCAGCATTATAACTATGTCTCCATGGCACTGGCACTGACAACGAGCCTTTATTTTATAGAATGTCTTTCATAAAGAGCACCATCCCATGGTGGTTTACACCCAAGAATGCAACTGAAACAACCAAAGACTGAACATAAGATACACTACATATAAAATTCTACTTCTTCATCAGCCTCCTATTTCTTCTGAAACTTGTTGCTCCACATATGTGTTTAATACTGCACCCTACCAAGTTGGTGCTTCTCATTGGACAATACAAACCAAGGAGCCATCAGTTATTCTGAAGCACCAGGTCCCTGCCAAAGTTAAAACATGCACACAAGATCTTGGAAAGGTAATTTCAATTTTCCACAATGAAATAGGATTATATAAAGGTCAGGTCCCAGTAGGAAATCACTTCAACCCCATTAAGAAGATGAAATAGAAACTCATTGAGGCCAATTCCTGGATCAGATTGTACTGTCTGTCCTCAAACCAAACAACATATCCCACCAGGAAACTACTTTATATAAAGAAATGAAACAATGAACCTGGTTACACCAATTCTCTATCTGGAATCACGGTTAAAAATCAAAATCAGACTACAGTGAGTTCAAACATTGCATGCTATTAGACCCCCGCTGCTTCACAGCGTATTTTTACAGTGAAAAATTCAAATGGTGATCATATTGAGGCCACGCATTATTTAGGGCAAAGTGTGATTGGACAGAAGAAGGTCAAACAATATGTTCATATTATTTATACCATATAAACATTGAACCCAGTGGGCCAGTTCACAGTATGTGTTTTCAGATATATTTTCAACAATTATAACAATAAGAGGTCAAGTAATGCACCCTACTGTACAAAGAATTCAAATGTTAAACTCAATAACTACAGCTCTTTATCTGAATGGACCACAAAGAGGTCAAAGCATGTTATCTATCTCAACCCCAATTCTGTTCAGATTGTTTATACCAGATAGAAACTGAATGTCCAATCTAATGTGCCACGTTCCCAATGGAACACAGATCATTTTTCTTATACAGACCAATCAAAACACATATGGGTCAATCAATTTAGCCTTTCATCTTCTGCTTAGCATTGTAAATAAGCCAAATATGGCCATGACCAGTGACCTTCCCCTTGTCCGATCACAGGGAGGTTCTCATTCTGTCTAATCAGGACATTGCTCTGAGTTAAAGCACAGCATCTTCAGCTACCAAGCCACAAACAGGTCCATTGCATCATCAGACCAGATGTAACATAGACTGGCCAGACATTACACCCCCACCAGGGAGCTCACAGAGCACAGCAGTCTGACATCTTTGTCGCAGCAGGTTCCTTTTGCATTCAATTCATTTCAGTTTTATTTACCATATGTCACAAATACAATGGATTTCTTACTTGTTCTTGTCCACTGATTTCATTAATTAGAAGAGAATATAAAGAGCAGTGGGGGGAAAGTGCAGAGTGATTACATAACTTGGCATATAAAGCAACAGAAAAGACAGGGGTGTAAAAAGAGCGTGTTAGGCAGGCAGCTGGAGCTTTTGTGCCTCTCCAGCGTGCAGAAAAACTGTGAGAGGTCATACAATCAGGGCATATTTGTGCAGGGTGATTTCAATGTATGTACAGTAGGTATTCATTCTGCCCAGCACCCCAAAATATCACGGCTGGTGTAAAGCTAGGGGAACTTGATGACGGACTGATTCTTGTACACCCTTTTGTTTCACTCAAGGAGAATTCAAGACAGCACGGCAGTTCTGTTCAAATGTAGATAGTAATAATAATAACAGTTCCATTACTGAAAACAATAGCAGTCATAAATCACAATTCTTGTCAGACACACATGCACTGGCAGTGTCTCGGCCTCAGTGTCCACTTTCTTTAATGCCATTGAGTTTTTCTTTTCTTTTTTTTCACTGATCAGAGGCCTTCTCACCTCATCCCTTAATCTGAAGTGTTCTCTTAGCTTCTTTGATTTCTTATCAATACTATTCCTTCATTATAAGACTACCTGGGCCAGTCGGGTAATTAAGAGGTCTTAAAAAGTAACACAAATGGGCTCTAATGGATGTGCTGCTGGAGAAAGCTGCATGGCAGATTTATATTAGCAGCAGAGCAGAAGGGGGAGGTCTGGATCCGGCGATGTTGGCATGGTTAATGGCATTCAGCATTGTATTCGATTTAACACCATGTTAAAAAAAAAAAATCAATGGAAATGTAATAGCAGAGAAAGCAGATGTTATAAAAATGTATCACTTATCTACTTAAGAGCACAGCTCTGGCCTCACTAATATGTTTCCAATACGATGGAAAACAAGTTCAAATTTAGGCTGAAATGCTTTTCCAAACTGCCGGCCACCCTGCTCCTTCTGTTTGACAATCTCTTTCTGTCACTTTCACTTGTCCTGTACCCACCATGAATTTGAGGTCAGCAGTGGGCCTTAAAATTGGAACATCGAAGGTGGGGGGTGGTGAACAGTAATCCCAGTTCTGAACAGGCAGGACTGTATGGTTTAAAGGTGCTGTATGGGGAAGGCTTTAATGGAGATGGGGACTGACATGGAGGAGCTGCAATGAACCGATCGTTATTATTTAGCATCTTTCTTGAAGCTCACTCTTCTTAGACTAATATAACATTCTTAAAGCCAGTTGACCCAAGACTTACAAGGAACTTAAGCATATCCAGACAGCATTGGGTGTGAGGCAGGGACCCTTTAGAGAATGACTGTCCATCTCAATGCACACACACACGCACACTTATATCGATAGTCTATATCTTTGCTAACTGGGAGAAAAACCCACACAGGCACAATACACAAGTGCAAACTCCACACAGAAAGACTGAGGCTCAAAAAGATCATCCTGGAGCTGTGAGGCAGCAGTACAAACTATTGCACCGCCAGGCATGCACCAGCCATGGAAGGAAATTTATCAGATAATTAATTGATCGAAACATAGCAAAAGAGCAAAGAGGTTAATCCCTTTCTAAGGACTTGGGTTCAATTTCTACCTCTACAGAATTTGCATATTCCCCTGTAGTCCTGTGAGATGCAATAAAAGTTGTCATTTTACTTGACTTCCCAAGTATTGTCCTAAAGTCATGTGTAAAAAGCTGACAGTCTGAACCTCTTCCTCCTCCTGTTCACAATTCTTTGACTTGCAGCTCTATCATCTCCACAAATAAAATATCACAGGTGCAAAGGTTTAGCCTGCACATCCAGAAAGGTCCAGCATATTCACTGATCTGTAATGCAGAAGGGTGGAAAAATGTGGATTAATCAGTGAGTAATTCATCACTTCTCAAAAGAACAATGGAAAGAATTCTGAACAGACTGGACATTTGTAATGGAACTAGAAGCTCAGCCTGCACATTATGTACATGCAGAGATGTGCAGAGACTGAATCTTAGTGTAAAGCTGATTGGACTAAGACACATCATGGAGTTCAAAGACTGGCCACTGGATGACTCAGACTGAGCAGCCAGTGTGGTTGGGTTTGAAACCCCAAAGTCATGGGCTCAGGATTAGTAATTCAATTCAGCCTCAAAGAGCATTAGGGTGCAAAGCATTAATGAACTCTACAAAGATTATCTATAAATCTAAACTAACTGATTTGTAAAATGTTTTGTAAGTGTTTTGGAATGGAGGTATTTGTGAAAGATGCTATATAAAACTGTTTTCCTGACTGGCCTTTAAAGTATTATAGTGTGATGGCCAGAACAGGCCAGTTTGCACTGGCAAGCAGAGAGGTGAAAATACTCGGCTTTGATTAAATTTATTTCTCGGGGAGCAAGGGAACAGCATTCAAAATCTTTTTGCTTCGTAATGGCCGCTGTTTGTTATTTTTGTGCCGGTAGAGCGAAGGCGGTCTGAAGATGGCATGCTCATCAACTTTTAAAATTGCTAACAAGCTATGCTATTGATCGCTTGTTGAGCTGCTGAGTTACGACTCAGATCCCACTTAACAAGGTGATATAATGCTGCCAGAAGAAAGGATGAGGCCCAAATGACCTAAGCAAAATGGACAACAGAGTGTCTCCACATACAGACATACTGTAAATATCATATATATATATACTGTATATATATATTTACAGTATTATATATATATATTTACAGTATTATATATATACGAGGGGGGACCCAAAAATAACCGGAAATATCTTTAAAACGTGTTTCATTTAATTTTCTGTACAAACTACAATTAGTCTCCTTCAAAGTACTCTCCATTGGCAGAAATACACTTATCTAACCATTTGTTCCATTGTTCGAAACATTTTTTAAATTCGTCTGAAGTAATGCCCATTAATGCTCTGGTCGTTTCTTGTTTTACCTCTTCGACGTCAGCAAAACGCCTTCCTTTCAAGTCTTTTTTCATTAGAGGGAACAAAAAGAAATCACACGGAGTTAAATCCGGTGAGTAGGGTGGGTGGTTCAGGGTTGTCATATCGTTTCAATAACAATAGTTTCTGCAACACTTTTTTCAAGAAGAAAACAAAATTTCACTGCTGTGTGTTGCTCACGATAATCGGCCATCGTAAAAAAACGACGCTTGCACAAAGCTACTTTTACAATTCACTGAACACAAGCACAACCTTCCAGACTGATGGCACTTGGCAGACTGACTTGTGAGGAGTGTAACTAGATCTCCCTAGCGGCCCAACCACGTACTACAAGTACCAACCTAACAACAACAAAATTCCGGTTATTTTTGGGTCCCCCCTCGTGTGTATATATATATATATATATATATATATATATATATATATATA
>JANRMT010062854.1:129461354-129511203 GCA_026402145.1 Polypterus bichir lapradei | reverse complement strand
ATATATTTTTATGGAGAGCAAAATATTATAAGTTGTTTAAGGTTTGAGTTGATTTATTCAGGAATAATATTCCTGTCTGTTTTTACCATTCCTACCAAAGATATTTCTGTCGACTAAATAAAAATTCCTTCTATTTAAAATTTAAATAGAACTTGAACAATAATATCCACGCAGACTTGCACGTAAGAGCGGGAGTTATCCATTTTAACAAGCAGCGTCTTGCACTGATACGAAATAGCTGTGTGTGTATATATGTAGATATGTATGTATATGTATATATATGTTTATATATATGTGTGTGTATGTATATATATATGTATTTGTGTGTATATATGTGTGTGTATGTATGTATGTGTGTATGTATATGTATGTGTATGTATGTAGATATATATATGTATGTATATATGTGTGTGTGTATATATATGTGTATATGTATAGATATGTATATATATATGTTTATGTGTGTGTGTGTAAATATATATATATATATATATATATATATATATATGACAGCAACACTCATCACTCACAACAGTGACAAAACAATTACATTGACAATCATGTTACGTTATTTTCAAAATGTTTCCTTTTCTTTTTCATTGCTTCTTTAACACACTACTTCTCCGCTGCGAAGCGCGGGTATTTTGCTAGTATATATATATATATATATGGCAACCCCCCCAGACAGACACATGGTTCAGTCCCACCTTCCGGAAATGACCATCCATCTGCTGCAACCAGGTGTTTTGTGGATATCCCCTTGGCCTGGTCCAGTAGCTTGGATCCTCAATAAGGAAGATCCTGTGAGCTGAATCACTTTTGAGGAATCGCACCACACACATGGTCCCACACAACACAGGTAATGTATGTGCCTCATTTGGGATTCCATGAGCAACCGCTCATTTAACCCAAGTCAAACCAGTGGTACCCAAGGATCCTACGAAGAGCCACAGTATCAAAGGAGTCCAGTCTTCATCTCAGGTCACTGGATAGTGTCCATGTCTCAAAACCATATATAGCAAGAGAGGAAGAACCAGGACTCTAAAGACTTGGACCTTCATCCTTTTGCAAAGATATCGGGAGTGTCACTATTAATGAAGGCACCAAATGTTTTCCCTCATTTATTTCTCCTCCGTCATTATGGCTAAATCTACCACTAGTTTTTAAAATTGACCAAAGGCCAGCCATCTCCCCATTATTACTATAAACTATTACGGTGTTTCATTTATTAAACTTATTTCAATATAGGGTAGTGAAAGGGGACAGGTCCCAAACCTGGACGGGGCTTAGGCCAATGCAGAACACATGATTGCCAGACTCATTTAGAACTGCAAGTCACCCTAAACAAACAAACAAACAGTTTTTACTTTTATAGTACCTTTCTCTATTGAACCCCTTCTTAAGGTGATCCACAAGTTCAGATATGTTGTATAACTACTAACATATATTTTTAGGACCTGAATCATCAGCCTTCTAGTATATGGTCTATACCCTTACCCAATTTGTCAAACCACCATAATCTGCACATCCCAGATAAAATCAGAATACCTGAAGAAAGCCAATGTGGTCACAGGGAGAACATGAAAAGCAAGCCCTGGCAATGTCCCATGACAGTTGACTAGTGGGAGAGCTTCACTCTAACTGGTGTACCACATTGCCTGCTGCCCTTCAGAGTTCTTGGAGAAGTTTTGTTTTATTATTATTTTTTTGTCACTAGTATTTTGTCACTTATAAATGCAAATTACTTTTTAGATTTTAAATTTTATTTAAATGCACTTACCCTTTAAAGTATCTAGCTTTCTTGACCCTTGACTACTTTTATTTGTTGCCTTGTGATTTGCTCTTATGCACTTGCCACTTGTGAATAAATTAGGATGAAAGACTCTGCTAAATAAATAATTGTAATCACACTGCATACATGAACACATATACTGAACTGAAACTAACACACCAAGTTACTATGCACAAATAAGAGAGGATCAGAAGCCTGTAATGCCTTGGCCTTGGCCATCAGGTGGCACTACCTCCTAACTGCCACTAGAGCATCCACATGATCCTCACATCTTTGTAGTGTGACTTCCACTGTACAACCACCCCGCACTAGAGAATGGAAAATGGGAAAAGAAAGACAGTGAATTTCAGGTTATCCCAGATTGAAGAGCCAAGGCAAAGCTTTTTATGATAATGAGCAACCCAGACTAGTCAGTTGATCTGCATTTTGAGGACACTCTTTTACAATTGCTGTTTCATGTGACTTGAAGCCAACATTAAGAGACATGGTCATATTTTTAGAATCTGCAGCTGTTCAAGTTTATCTTAGGGGGGTTTGAATATTCTGATTGTTTTGTTTCTTAAATTAACTAATCATTTTCAAACAACTTCAAGGTTTCAGTTGACAGGAATCTGTTCTGACAAAACTGGGTGCAAGGCAGCACATCAGTTCATCATAGGGCCCATTCACACCCACTACCACATTCAAAAGCCTCAATCTGGAATCACCAATCAGCCTAGCTATGATGTCTTAGGCAATTTCAGAGAAAAAGTTGACACAGACATGGGAAAAATAGGCCAACTCCACAATGACAACAATCAAGTACAGAATTTGAACACAGAACACTGGAGCCATGAGATACCCTTCTTTGAATAACATTTATGTTTGCTTTTTTTATATTCTTTATTTTGCAACATTGTTGACATTATTTAGTGCCATCAGTGCACTGGTTTTGAAGAAACACTTTCAAATGTAGGGCCATTGGTACAACTGAGGCAATCTTTGATCTTAAACATCTCAGAAGCAAAATCAAGAGGTGGTATGGTTAGCAAATGAGGTGGATGCCCCTAAAGTAAATGATCCATTTTGATGAGTATACAAGGGAAAAATAAAGAAGTCATCCTGGTTCATAGGTAGCAGCAAGTGGGGCCAACGCATAATGCCTGCATTCTCACTACATGTAATGGAGGATGGACTGTTGGGATGTGGCAAAAGAGCCTTTTAATTTAGGGTTGAAGAAAAGTCTTGTCCAACAGAGGGAGATCTGGAGTGACTTTTTTGAGTCTGGAAGTGGTTCCTGGTGAGGTATCTCAGGGAAGGGTGTTAAAAGCCACATACACTTATGGACTGGCAGAGTGTAGAGTCCGGATGAGAGGTGGTGACAGGCATTCAATTAGTAGAAGGAAGAAAAATTACAGATTAAAAGAGAAAGGTATGAGCTGTGAAAAAAAGGTCTGCAGATTATAAATATATTAGCCACCCCACTAAAATATTTTGGAAGACCCAGGGAGGCTTTAGCTATGATTTTACATCGACATTTACTGTGGTTTAGGCTAACCCTTTATTCTTCTGATCCTGTATGCCTTTTACTTAACAAAGAGTGTTGGTTTCTCTTTGGCTTCTTTCGGGGTTTAGGGCTATTACATTGCCTCTTCTTTTGACAAACAGTATTTTTGTTTTTTGATGAACTTATCAGCTTTTTTAAATAATTGAATTGACCAGCTAAATGCTGCGGGTAAGCATAATGGAGTAAAAGTTACTTCATGTCAAATCTTACAGACTAGAATGGTGCCAATAGAACTCAGCAAAAGCTTTGACACCATATTTGCAGCAATACAACAAGAGAAAACAGTTGAAGAAGGTGAGCAGGTGTTGGGAAGGGGACGAAGTGTGGAGCAGTAAGAGAAAACTGCATGTCCTCAAAATCATATCATGTAAGGTGTGGGCTTGCTACACCAAATGTATTAAAAATAATCCATCCATTCATTATTGAACCAATATACTCCATTTTTGGGTCACAGGGGGCCATAACCTATGCATGCAACACTGGCCAAAATGCAGAAGCCTACACTGATATAACACAGATACACAAATATGCAGGCAGTAAGAGTGATCAGAGTAGGGAGAAAACGTGACCACTGGGACTATGTACACTGAGTATTGGTAGACTTGCTGTAACTGACTACATTTGTGAGAAAATCAGTATTTTCAAAGGAAATATACTTCATCTAAAGTTCTGTAACAAGATGTAACTCTATGTGCCAAATACATATTTGCATCAAACATACAGTATATAAACATATATTCACAAGCATTAACCCTTTTCTAAGTCATGGAAGCCTGGAGACTATCCAAGTTGCACTTAGTGTAAGGCAGGAAACAGCCCTGGATGGGGTGTCAGTAAATTGAAGGGTCCGTATACCTACATGCACACTCAGGGTTACATACGAATTATTTTAGAAACACCAGTCACAACCTGATTTGCACTCCTTTGGGGATGTGGGGGAAAATTCACACAATGACAGGTTATTAACAAATGGTGGTGAATTATAAATGCAAAACGTAACAATGCAGCCAAGGTTTTCGATTATAGTGTATACTATTAATTATGTGAACTAAGAAGCTCTTTTCACACAAAGAACTGTGAGAATGCAAAAGTGATTACAAAATCATGTAGTGGAAAAGAATATTCTGGATGATTTAGAGACAATTCATCTGTTCACTACCCTTGACATGACTGATAGACGGGATGGTCTTTTGTCTTTTATAGATTCTTAGATTCTAACATTTGAGTAGACCTGATAAAGAACATATTGTGTTACTTCTTCAAGAAAACATCCTTCAGTGGCTGGCATTGACACTTTTAGCATAGAACTCCTTAACTGTACATCAGCGCATATTAACATCAATCTATTTTATCAAGATTGTTAATCCTCCATAATTTGAATGGACACAAAGCCAAGACCAGCCTTCAACACTGGTCCATCGCAGGTCATGGTCACAAAGATGGATCCACACTCAGCCATAATTTGGAGTGGCCAATTAATCCAGCATACATGACTTTCATATATGTGTGGCTGAAGAAGTCTTAACTAGTTAGAATTATACCCAGCACCTAGTAACTGTGCCAAATGAGTGAATATTGCCCAATAATCCATGCCATTCAAGTGGCACAAATCACTTTTTAATCAAACTAGTTGCCCAGATTGTCTTGACAGTAATGGATACTGGTCATTCTATATTTATTGACTAGTAAATGATACCAGGCACACTTATTCCCTCATTAGTTGTTGATACCAGTCCCTGACAGGCAATTAATTTTAATCTGTTTAAATCCACCAGTCACTTTTGTCCGTACTAAATGTAAAAAACAGTCAATATAAAAAGGACCATAAAAAAGCAGATTTTTTGTTTTTCAAACCATTATTCATCAAAGTTCTGTCAAGCCTTCCCCTAGACAGAAATGTCCAAACTAGAAACCATGGACACATTTAGGGCCCAGCAAGTGAGCCGCCATTTAATGAAAATATCATTCCCACTTCCACTGTGTTTCTAGAATATGCAATAATGGCTTCCTATGTGTATATCTTTAAATATTCCTCATCTATTTTTCTGCCTCACTGTTTTGTGTCAGTCAGGCTGAGTGACAGCAGCAGTCTGGCACAGGGAAACATCAATAACTTGGGGTGTCTGTAATCAACTGCCTGTGTCTCACAAATGATGGGCCTTTCTTGCAGCAGTGACCCAGGGACTGTACAGCTCAATAGCTCACCTAAACAGTGCGGTTTAATTCCCCTCCCCTTTAATTACCAGTTAGCTCATCAGCAGTAGTGATGGTGAATTAATGAGCACTGATTAAGAGTTTAACAGCATGCGAGAGCGTCGCCGCTGGCTGTTTACTGCAGACAAATCCATTATGGAATTATGTGTATGCTCACTCTTAGATGCTACCCACTGCATTGTAGCAAAACAAACTCTGGTATTGTTAGAGTGAAGCTTTGCCACCCTATCTGTATGCTGCACAATCACACTGCAGTGTCTGGGAAAGATAAAGGTGGCAGCTCTCTGTCAAAGAGTGTCCTAGGTATAAAAGGGGTACCTTGAGGGCAGTAGGGAGGACACATCTATGGAAAGTACTAAAGGGTGAATAAACCCATGATAAGGTCAAAGGGTGGTCTAGAAGTAACTTATTATTACAGAGGACAATGGTCAAATGGTGAAGGCACAGCTTTAGTCAGTCTATCTGGATGAAGTTAGAATATTGATGGAAGATGCTTTGGGTTAGGTCAGGTGTCACCATTCACATTTAAAGAATGTGGAACTTGGGGCATCAGGAGATGATCATAGGGACCCACATACAGTACACCAGTGGAGCGCATGAGCATGAACCCAATTCATAGACAAATGTAGACAGGTGTCATTGGTTCCACACTAATGGGACTCCAAAATTTTAATTAAACTCCAGAAAATTGAAAACCAAATGAGGCACTGATTAAGATTACAGTGATTCTGAAATTAGAAGGCTCATCTAAGACAGCACATCCTGCATAGTAAAACACATTACAAACTAGAATATATAAATGTGCGGTACAGTATATAAAAATCAAACACCATAAGTAATGCTTATTAAAGTCAACATTATTTAAAAACAAAAAATAAGAGCTGAGCTGACCAGTGCTCAGAAAGAAAAGCTTCCTGCAGACTAAGCTGTCTGGAGCACTGAGTAAACCATGTGAAAGCAATTCCAGAGGAGACTTAACGACATCTCGTAAAGCAGACCTGACACAAACGTGCAAAGAAGATCTGACCCAACTAATGAAAGGGCACTGATCTGAGAAGACTATAGCCCAGGCAGCAAGGCTGCATTTCATCAGATGTGGACAGGCAGATGGCAAAAGTGTCTCATTTAAGGAATGTCTGCCTCCCCAAGAGAACTCTAATAAAGGTACGTGGAATATGCAGGACAGTTTAAATGAATACATTTGTATTTTAATGTAATTATCTGAGTAACGGCTGTAGAAATTTGGATTCCTACTTAAAATGCAGAAGACTGCACACAGAAGGTGCACGCAGTCTCAAGGATACTGTAATAAGCTGGTGAGAAGTGAAACAATAAAGTAACTGCTGTCATGCTGCTCTCTCAGACACACCTAGAGACATACCCACAGAGGATGGTACTCAAGTTGAAGTATTGGTAATTTTAAAGAAAATATTACACAAGTAAAAGTAATTTAGTCGAGCAAAAGTATCAGATCAAAAATATTCAAATGTCCAGGTTGGTTTGATTTAAGTTAGGCTGTTAATGTACTGAAACAATAACAATTGTTACGATTTTTAACACTTTAAAAATACATACGGTAATCATCTTTTCGATAAATTAAATCTGCTTTCAATAAAAATGAAAAGCCTAAATGGAACGAGTAAATGCAAAACTGAACTAACATTTTTAAGTACTGTCTTGTGCATTTTACACAAACCAATTGGTTTTTAAACTGCTTATACATACATAACAGAGCTTCAGATGTCTTCTGGTGAGATGGGAGAAGCTGTAAAAGAGGACAACCATCTCAGCAGCAGTCCGTCAATCAAGCAATTGGGCCCCAGGAGCATAAGGACTTACAAAGTTTCTAATGTCTATGTATGTTTCTGTTTTGCTATCAAAACAGAGGCCCCAGCACACTACTTTGCTTGAGGGCCCATGATGCTGGTAAGAAAGCCCTGGACAGAGAGAGTGGTCAGAACTGAGGCAAGAAAGAATGCAGCCAAATGCAGAGAGGTCCTTGAAGAAATCCTGCTCCAGAGTGCACATGACCTCAGACTGGGGTGACAGTTCATCTTTCAGCAAGACAATGGCAGGAAGTATTCAGACAAGACAAGGCTACGGTGGCTACGGTGGCTTTGGGACAGACCTCTGACTGACCTTATGTGTCTCAGCCAAAGCCCGGAATTAAACCCCATAGAACATTTGAGGAGAGACCTCAAGATGACTGTTTACAGATGCTTCACAACCAAATTTTAATGAACTTTGAGAAGGTCTGCCATGAAGAATGGGATAAACTGCCCAAATCCAGGTGTGGAAAACTTGTAAAGATTTATCCAAGAATACTCAGAGCTGTAATTGCCACCAAAGAGGCTTCTACAAAGTACTGAATTAAGGGTCTGAATACTTACATGAATAAGAGATTTCAGTTTTTGATTTTTAATAAATTTTCATGCCTTTCTGAAAACACTTTACGTTTTTTATTATGGGTTATTGAGTGTATATTGATGGGCAAAAATGGCAGATTTATCCATTTAAAATAAAATCTACAACACAACAGAGTGTGCAGAAAGTGATGGGGTCTTAATACTGTATTTTCTGAATCAATTGAAAGTTTTTGTAGTCAGGCATATTGTGGAAAAAGTAAAAAATGTTGCTGCCAAAAACTATTTTGAAAAGTAAAATTTTCCTTAAGTTCAGATAATGGAATAAACATTACTGTCCACCTCCACTTACAGTTCCAGTTCATCTCTGATCAAGCCTTCATGCTGTAGTTGTTTGACAGAGTCATCTGAAGCTGTTTAAAGTGCTTGTATACTTCAACATGTTCCTGACCACTCTTAGCATGCTTACTGTGTTTACTTTTTCACTCTTCTCTTCTTTTCCATGACTCTCTTTTATACTACCCAATTGCTGATATCAGCAATGACTCTAAACTCCACATCCTTTATCCTTGTTTGCTGTATTTTAACCTTGTAATTGCAGTTTCCATATGTCTTTTGTCTTTGAGCAAGTATATTTAATTAAGTTCTTAAACTACATTGTTAATGAATCTGCAAAAACAATAGAAAACAGTTGGGTACTCAGCAGGAATCCACATTTATTAGATGCAGATAGAAGTAGAGAAAGTCCTGGACTGTTGTACTGTAACAAGCATCCACCTTGTAAATGAACTTAGGCCTGCTCAAAATGGTCAATGACTGCACCATCCCAGGTGGTAGCTTATTCTCTAGGGCCGCTCCACGACAATTCCGTCATAAACTTTTCTACAATAGTTCAAGGCGATTTTCTTTATTGATATCTTCTCAACCACGACTGTTTTGAGGTTGCTTTTCTTGACTGTGGCTGTGATGTCAATGCTTCTGACCTGTTTCTAGTCATGTGGGTGTAGCCCATGATGCAAAGAATTTTAAATCAAAAGCTTTTGTTATAGTTATGGAAAATATTCTCAGTTAGTTCAGGGCTTCAGCACTTTATTTTTTGACCTACAATTATTGACTAACACTTTTGTTTAGGTTGTTGGCTTACTTTGTCTTTTGAGTGTCTTCTTGACTGTTCTTTTTCATAAATTCTTTGGCCGTTTGTCTTCCGGTCCTTTTCTTGAAATATTGTCCATTTGGAATGTCTTTCTTTCACTCTTATAAATATGAATTAGCAGACTGTTACATGATCAGGACTGTGTGTATTTAATCATCAGAATTCTGAGCTCATACACTGAGTTACTGCAGTGCTATAAGACTTATATGCTTCCTTTTTTGGATTTTCAAGTTTCTTTCTCATCTCTAGGTGCTTTTATCACTGAGTTTGACAGAACTGCATACCTGAAGTACTGCTTGTGCTTAATTCTGGATACATTTTTGCCTCTTTTCAAATGAAACATGTATTATTTTACCCATTTTGATTAACACTTACATGATTATATCTCCCTTATCATTTATACAAATCTGTTTTTAACACCATGTGCGGTGTTCACAAAACAGCCATCGGTGATAAACTGTCAGCACACCACAGCTTGCCAGCCCGGAGGTGACAACTGACCTCTGTTTGTTCTTGACTATGCCACTTCCTCCACTGGCTCTTAGCTTTACAGATCTGAATCCTTAGCTTAAGTTGCTTAGTCTCCCCAGTGCTTGTCCAAGACTTCCATGTTCACAAATGGCTACATTTTTGCTAGCAGTGATTTATTTCAGAGAAGGTGGTTCAGATCTAACATGGGTTGTTAGTTAGCAAGCAGATACACAATGGTTGATGGATTTATACTTTAAATGTTTCATTTACTCAGTGCCTTTTTGTTCCATAATGTGTGTTTGTTTTCTTAAGCAGAGCAGTAAGTGCTAAAGAAATCAAAACACCTATAATTGCACTATAATGCTTATTAGTTGTATAGCTGTAGGCTGACTTTTTAATTACAGCAGCGAAGACCTGGAATCACTTTACAGTTGCACAGGTGTAGACTCTACACGTTTGCAAGTATAATTTAGATTATAACAAGCAACAAAGCTAAAGATGTGCTGTTTATCTTCAGTTTGTGGTTAAAATCAGGCTAGAATCTCTTATCTTATTTCCAATCCTGGATTGTAATTTTAAAAATTTCTAAAATACATGAAATATGTGCTTATACTATATGTTTAACATGGGCTTTGATTAGACTAGCATTTAATATGCAAAAAGAAAATAAAACAAAAGTATAAGCTCAGAATGTGAAGGGGCCACACAGACAACAAAGTGAGACTGGGTGTGATGTGCCGGCTTTGGAGTGAGCCTCAATTTCTGACAATTTAAGTAAGACTGAAGGTTCTATATAAAATGTATTGATTATTCAGAATTATTATTTAAATGTGTACAGGCAGAGGGAACTGATGTGAATATAACAGGTAACGTGGATTTAAGAGGTTTGCTCCTGTCAAATATATATATATACTCAGCAAAAAAAGAAACGTCCCCTGACTTTCAACTGTTTTTACTTTCAGTAGACTTAATGTGTAAATATTTGTATGAACACTAAAAGAGTCAACACCATAAGACATAAACTAAAAATGTTTCACAATGTGTCCCTGAATGAAGGGAGGCTCAAAATCAAAAGTACCAGTCAGTATCTGGTGTGGCCACCAGCTGCTTGAAGTACTGCAGTGCATCTCCTCCTCATGGACTGGACCAGATTTGTCAGTTCTTGCTGTGAGATGTTACCCCACTCTTCCACCAAGGTACCTGCAAGTTCCTGGACATTTCTGGGGGGAATGGCCCTAGCCCTCACCCTGCGATCCAACAGGTCCCAGACGTGCTCAATGGGATTGAGATCTGGGCTCTTCGCTGGCCATGGCAGAACACTGACATTGCTGTCATGCAGAAACTCACGCACTTTTTGCCACTCCTGTCTGGTCCAGCGAAGGTGGGCTTGTGCCCATAGGCGGCGTTGTTGCTGGTGATGTCTGGTAAGGACCTGCCTTACAACAGGCCTGCAAGCCCTCAGTCCAGCCTTTCTCAGCCTATTGCGGACAGTCTGAGCACTGATGGAGGGATTGTGTGTTCCTGGTGTGACTCAGGCAGTTGTTGTGGCCATCCTGTACCTGTCACGCAGGTGTGATATTCGGATGTACCGATCCTGTGCAGGTGTTGTTACACGTGGTCTTCCACTGTGAGGATGATCAGCTGTCCTTCCTGTCTCCCTGTAGCGCTGTCTTAGGCGTCTCACAGTGTGGACATGGCAATTTATTGCCCTAGCCACATCAGCAGTCCTCATGCCTCCCTGCAGCATGCCTAATGCACGTTCACGCAGATGAGCAGGGACCCTGGGCATTTTTCTTTGGATGTTTTTCACAGTCGGTAGACAAGTCTCTTTAGTGTCCTGCATTTTTAGAACTGTGACCTTAAATGCCGACTTTCTGTAAGCTGTTAAGGTCTTAACGACCATTCCACAGGTGCATGTTAATTAATTGATTATGGTTAATTGAACATGCATGGAAAACATTGTTTAAACAATTTACAATGAAGATCTGTAAAGTTATTTGGATTTTTAAAACATTATTGTTGAAATACACAGTCCTGAAAAAGGGACGTTTCTTTTTTTGCTGAGTATATATATGATATATAATGCCTAAAAATGACACGGGGGGTGTATTAAAAATAATGAGTAGAACACTGGTGCTTGCATCAAAAGCTAGTTTAATGTACAGAAAACACAGAGATCTGGGGTGACGTCACTACTGGATTAAAAATAACAGCATAAATTTAATACTTTATGGATAAGGCTATAAAACTGACAGTAGATATCAGAATACAAGACCCCAACAAATACCCAATAGCTTGCAACAATGATTTTACACAATAAGATCTTTATAACTTTAAAACCTGACTAATGAAGGCAAAATGGAACCACTTAATCAAACTTTATTGTTGTTTGAAGACAAAGCCTGTCCTTGCATTACACCAGCCCTGCCTGCGAACGTCACAGTCATGCACAAGCACACACTTACTTAAACCTGGCCAATTTAGAATTTCCGGAGAGCCTAACCAAGTTCAACATGCAGGTAAAATAAAAGTATACATTTGGATGTGAAGACAATTTTAGAAAGGAAACATATCTGTAGACTGAAGTAAATATTTACATGTGTACATCTCGATATTATGTTATATAGGGTAAAATTCTCAACCATCAGTAAAAAAAGTAAACCAAAATATTAAAAGTTTAATAATGAACAAAATTATGTAATAAATGTTTAGTGAATTACTAGAGAAAGTAACTTTGTCTCACTAGAAGTCACAATTATGTAATGTACTGTAACCACAATTCAAGCTATTTCTGTAACCAAAACTCATTCTTATATAGGATAGTTGCTTTGACATCATACACCACACTTAGTCTGAAAGGCAATGCTGATGATACCATAAATTAGTGATAAAAGAGAGTAAAATAGAATTAAATAATAGAAAATGACAAAGTATTAAAACATTACAGGCTAGGACCTTCACTAGTCTGTCTAGAGATGGCAGCCTGGTGCAGAAACTCAACAGGCGGGCTAGGGCTGGCACAGGCCTAAAATGGGGCCTTGACTTTTATTGTTCGAAACATATTTTAAATGTTCCAAAAACTGCTCTAAAGGAGAGAAACAATCAAACCTTAGGCTTGAGAGAGAAGTCCAATATAAAAATATTTACATGAAGAGATTTATTTGAAATATATGAAAAGTGAATAAAGGGTTTGCATAGAATGCAAATCAAAGTAAACAAGTTCCACTATGATATCCAAGAACAGAAAAACAAAGAGAGAAGCAAAATAAATCTAGAAACACATTATAAATTCTCTCTTCAAATGTCAATGAAGCACTGAAGGACCAACTCCTTACCCTCACATATAAAGTCTAAATGGTGTTAATTCATCAGCAATATTAAGGTAGCCTCACTTCTTGGAATTGCACCCACAAAATACAAGAAATATAGAGTACCATAATACAGAAATGTATTTTCAGTATTATTGTAATTACATAATAAACATGGAAAATAATGCTTGTAAAATGACATAAACAGCAATAAAAAGGAAAGTACGCTGTGCATAAACCAGAGAAAAAACTCTGTTTTCATCCCAAAAGACATTTTTTAAAATCTCTCTAAGAGCAATGTGTAAAAGTTTCATGATATCACAAAGTACCCAACGACATCATCAAGGAACTTGTTACACCTTTGACACCTCAAGTATGGTCAATGCTCATGTCTCCACGATTTCGTTGGACAAAAAATAATCTGTGGCAAGGTGGAAAACAATGTTCTGTAATAAAAACATACTCAGATGAAAATGACCATAATTTACTGGTATGATCCTCAAGAACTTTGGATCAATGCTCTACAGAAAAGTGAGACAAAAGTATAGGCCCTGTTTAATTAGGAGCGAAGGATAGAAGGGGATTTCACAGTAAGTCTCTCCTACCAACAGTCAAGTATGGGGATGACAGTGAAAGGATTTGGGATGATTTTGCAGCATTAGGACTGAGGCAAGTGAAAATTTATTAAAAATCATGTGGCAGAAAAACTGTATTCAGAGAAATACAGGGTCAGAGGAAAAAACCAGGCGATGGCAGAAATGAATAGAAAATGATATAAATGTGATCAAAACAGAGGTAAGGGCTAAAAGCCAAAAGAAAAAAATCAAAAGAAAAGCAAAGTCAAAGTCAAAATAAATGTAGTAAAAAGATCTTATATCAAGTTAATTCTTGGAAGTTTCTTTCAGCTTATGCTACACTAAAGAAATTAGTAAAGAAGACAAATCTTTTGATTGGATGTCATTTAATGTGTGCTACCATCTTAAATAGGTGAGACGTCATGATACAATACAGTATGTCACATGACCAGCAATTCGCAATAAAGACCATAAACTACATGGCTTTGACTACGTAAAGGCTGTCACAAAAAAAACAAAATAGAAAATAGATTTAGGATATATAAACAAACTTCAAAACAAATGAAAATAGTTCAAAAATAAAACATAAACAAAATCCCTGGGTGTGAAATTCCAGAATTAAAACATTAGAATATAAAAAAAGAGAAGAACTTTGCATTTTGCTTTACAGGTGTGTATATCAGAGGAACTTTCTTGAAATTATACCCAAACTGCTCTGTGTGTGCTGAAACTGAAGCAATAGGCATGCTTATATTAGAATGGTTGAACAACAAGATGTGATTTTTTTTTTGGAATAGCCTAGTCAAAATGTAGGCCCAACTGCAATGAAATGTTATGGCATGACTTAAAAATTGGCAGTTTATGCTCAAGAACCCAAAAATGTCTTGATGATGATGATACACTTTTGCTGGGGGCTGAATGGGCCAAAGTTCCTCCAGGGGCCATGACTGACTGATCAATAACTATAGGAAACATCTGTACATACTTAACTGCTGTTAAAGCTGGCAAAACAGCATTTGAGACAAAGAAAGTGTTCCTTTGATACATGGATATTTGGTATTGCATCACGTCTCTATTAATATAGAAAAAAAACCTACAACGAGACAAGACATTTTGGAAGACGAGATGAGACTTTTTGGAAGATTTTTTCAAGTCCTGTGAGTTGACACCTAGGCCTTGAGATTTTTTTCAAGTCACACCCTCTTCTCAACCATATACAACCATGCACACGGTACTCTCAACAACAACAACAACATTTATTTATAATGCAGCTCAAAGTGCTTTACATGATGAAGAAAGAGAAACAAGACAAAATAAATAAGAATTAAAATTAGGGAACACTAATTAACATAGAATAAAAGTAAGGTCCAATGGCCAGGGAGGACAGAAAAAACAAAAAAAACTCCAGATGGCTGGAGAAAAAAAAAAAAAAATCTGCAGGGGTTCCAGGCCACGAGACTGCCCAGCCCCCTCTAGGCATTATACCTAACATAAAAGACCTCAATCAGTCCTCATGGTTTTCAGGGTTCACATGGAAGAACTTGATGATGACGGTCATGTGGACCTCATTTGTGTGAATGCCTTTGACAGACATATTTTCTGCTTTCTCAGCTTTTATACATTTTAACGTTATAATCACGGAGAAGCGATGCAAAATAGAACCAAAAGAGTTAAACGATTGGTCGTATTAGAAATTCTACAGCCATTAATGGATACAAATCCATACATCCAAAAGTATCGGACTTTACATGAAATTTATCTGCAAAACCCTCACGTGCATTTATTGGTTGGCAAAAAAATTATTAACTCCTGATGATGTAGATCATTTTGTCTGTGCTGAAATTCCAAACAGAGAAACCTATCCTGAATTATGGTACAAAGTCATTAAACATGTCTCACGGACATTTAAAAGATTCAGTATGTTGGGACTCCATAAAAAAAGTGTTTAAATAAATTTCCTAAAGCTTTTGTTAATTCAACAGATATGACTAAGGCTGGCTTTCCTGATGATCAATGCAGAGATAATGATCACGAACAACACACTTATCACAGAAAGAAAGTTGTTAAAATTGTGATGATCGATAATTCAATGATTATACTGTATAACCTCTATTTGCTCAAACGATTCAATGGTCATATTAATGTCAAGTATTGTGCATCAGTTATGAGTATTAAGTACATCTACAAGTTGTGGATGCTAGAGGCACTGTTGCCCCGTTAAACCCACCAGACAGACGTCCAGGACACGCGTTTAAAAGCACCAAGAAGAATTATTTAATTATTTTCTTCAATACAGTGCACAAAGCACCGCACACTCCACAATTCTCCAATACTAATAATAATAACAACAATAATCAATATAATAATTAATCCTCCACTCCCAGCAGCATAGTCACCCAACCTCCCAACTCTGGCTCTTTTTGTTGGGTCTTAATCAGTCCTTTAAATAGCACATAACCCAGAAATGTTTCTCCAAGGTTCAACGCAACATCATTCTTCAAGTAGTCCGGAAGTACTTCATGGTTGTGGTAACAGTAGAAGTCCCCAGGTTCTTTGTGTGCTCCCCTTGGCGGCACCCAACAGAGCTGAGGAAATGGACTCCACATCCCAGGATGCTTTGAAGGAATCCATGGAACCGTTGCCGTCCAGAGGAGCTGCCACCTAGCATCCCGGGGGTTGCAGTGCAGTGAAAAGGCTGCCTTCCTCCATTCTTTTCTTTCAGGTACGTCCCCGGCCGGACTGAACCTCCTCACAAAGTACATTCATAAATGGCACGATAGAGTATGCGTAGCTTTATCCAAAGAACAGTCTCAGGACAAAGTTCAAGAAAATTTAGATACTCAATATGTCAGTGCAATGGAAAGCGAGTGGCACTTAATGGAATTGCCAATGCATGGTTGAAGTCATTCTGTTGAATTATTACAAATTCATTTACCAGATCAGAATATGTTTCAATTTAAAGAAGGCAAAGAAGCACAAGGTTTACAGGTAGCAAAAATAAAAAAAATGGCTTATTTTGAGCTTAATAAAAATGACGTAAATGCAAAAGCATATATATTTTCTTTCGATTTATGACGTTTGGCTATTTTTTACTATGGTTAATTACTCATTGTAATGTAAAATAGTTAGTTCTATTATGCATACTGTATGTAACATGTCCCATGAAAATAACAATCTGTTTAAACTGTACATCTACTGACCCATACTCGACTTGCAGAGCCGTGAAGTGGCTAGGCCGGGGGTTGGCAAGCGAAGCGAGCAGGGGACAGAGCCCCCCTAGTCTTTAATTAGAAAAATCCAAAAAGTTTCAATATTTTGTGGCATTTGTGTATTCAATATCAATATCCCTTTAACCTATTATTAGACTTTGGCTGAGGATCTGATAACATTTATTGTGAAAATGTGTAATTATGATGAGAGCCAAACACTCTTCACAACACTCTACAGTATATGGTATTGAGATACAGCTGGTGATGAAACGAGACATGATCCATTTTGGTCAAGTGCAAATAGGATGTTCAGGTGACAAAAATTGCTCTAAAACTGTTTGCTTTTGATCTCAACAGTAAGCTGTTCTTTGTCAGTAAAACCCACATTAATCACTGTTTACCTAAACAAACTAAATGATGAATTGTCAGTAATTAATGCAGGAACATTCTATCCAATTTGATGTTAATGAGCTTTTATCACACTCAAAAATAAGCAATTCTTTGGCTGAAATGACTGATTTATAGCAAATGTGCCTTCCTAGGTTTACCTGTAACAAAGCGGTGTCCCCCCCCCCACCCTTCATAACGCAGCATCCACTGATGGATGGTCGTCAGAGAGAGCCATGCAGAAAGCTAAAAAATTCTTGTATAAAGGGCTTTTTCTGCTTAAATGCTCATGTGTTTTTTTTATTTTAAGGTGCTCTTCTTCTATTCTCTTCCCTGCACCTTTCTTTCTGACACAACAGTAATTGTTCTTCTTTTGTATTATTGACATTTCAGTGTGAGAGGAGAGCTTGGTCCCCCGGTTATTAATATTTCATTGCAGGATAATGAAAACTTCTCACAATGATTTCAGGGACTGAATAGGGACTGTCTCTTTGCAATTTCCTTCTGTCTGATCTGATAAGTGCTTAGCCTTCAATCTAGCTTAGGGACATCGACGTCTTTGCAAAATACAAAGAGAAACGTGATTACTATGTGATCCAAAACTTAGAGCAAGTTTCTGGTCTGCGGGTTTCACCTGTACAAGGAAGTCATGCTCTCTAAATACAGACTCCGTCAGCTGCATGGCTCTCTATGATTGGTACTCCTGAGCAGAGTTTATTCTCAAAAGAAAATGATGTCCCATGTTTTTGTCATTGAAAACATCTTCCTCACATTAGTCAGAGCAATATCTGTCAGGAGTGGGTGCGGGGTTTGTCTATTCTCAGACCAACAAATGACTTCATATCAAAGAGCAGCAAATTAATTATTTTACTATTCTCCTTTCATTACATTGTACACCTTAAATACTTCTCATATCAATGCAAGGGTGCCCATCCATCTCAGGGCACATTCACACATGCCTATAGGCATACAAATAGAGCCACATTAGAGTCATCAATTACACATTAGAGTCATACCTTACACATCTTTGGCAAGTGGGATAAAATCTGGGGTATCTACTAAAAAAAATACTCAGCCTTATTCTTTGTAATCTCAATCTTCTGTCTTACCTGCCTCTTCAAGCGATTGTTCCTGCTCTGTAACCAGCTCTGTTGGGATAGGCTCAAGTTCCCTATTGCCCTGCTCTGTGCAAAGTGGGCACAGAAAATTGATGGAATGTTTCTTTAGGAATTATTGCTTATAATATTAGAATTTACTTCATTTTCAAAGAGCACTGAATGAGTAATACAATTGTACTCCAGCACTCAATTATTTCTTACTGTTTACTCAGATGTATCATAATTTTCACTGCCCCTTATTCTCCATTTTTGTCACAATCTCGTTTACCCGTACATACACCATATTTTTTACTTGTAGCTACATTATTTTGAATAATTTCCATTCCCTTTGTACTTCTCTGCTCATCCTGCGTTTATTGGGGAGGCGCCCCAATAAAACAAACTGAAGCAATTTCAAAGCGTTCATTAGTAATTATTATGGATACAAGTAAGAACAGTTTGGCAGATACTAATGTCAGGGGGCAACCAAATGATATGAAATGTCATATAAATTTTGATGGGAAACAGTCAGAATAAAAACCATCCTGTGAAATGTGCTAGGATAACCACCCCACAACATACCCAGAAAAGAATGAGCTGGAGCTTATTTAAATGTGAAATGCTGCAACCAGTTCAAAAACATACTTGTTTTATTGGGCCATAATGCACAATGTAAAATGCTTCAACTACATAATTTCTGGGTAAGTTATGGAGAAGGAACTCCTGCTAAGTGAAACATGCTGTAACACTTGGGGGGCACCCACTTTGTCTTCTTGAACTTGTAGACACATCAGTGGATTCCATCTGACTTCATTTGTGTAAGCAGCCAAGACAAGATATTCTGAAGTACTGGAGTTCATTTGATAGAAAACAGGATGCTAGTAAGTTTTTGTGAACTTGACAGGCATGATGAAGATTCATACTGTGCACCATTCCTTTCACCGTGTTCTAAATTTTCCATTTCTGTGTCATTTTTTCCAACCCTATCCTACAGCTCCAACTTTATATACCATGCTCTTGTCTACTTTAATAAATGCTTTTTTTTTAAACTATGTATGATTCTCTAAAAATTCACACATCATTTAGCAACAGATAATGAAATATTCCTTGATGTATGTCTGGCGAGCAGATCTATGTGTCAGACTGTTATCTGGGCCAAACATCTTGGGTTTCCATCAGCTTCCCCCATGCAATGCCTGTTACCTTTATAGCACCATGCTCCAAATCTGCCAAGGTTCCTCTGCGCCTACATTTTTCTCCCAGTTAAAAAACTAGCAGCAGGACCCTGACATGGCTGAAAGATTGAGGCCAAGTCCCTGTCCCTCCTTAGATAGTGGCTTCAGGATATTGCCCAATTCACTTTGAGATGCTTAAACGTTAGAGGAGTGGCATGAGGCTTCAGGAGAAAGATCAACCCTCTGATGCCAAAGAGTCTCAGCAGGCCCAATCCAGACTCTGTTACAGCTGCCAGGAAGCAAAACACAAACTGCTGATGACAGAGAAAGTGAGCACAGCTTTCGATTGAGGCCAGTGCTATGACGAATTTAGCGAACAAGAGTGATTTATTACTGGAGAGGAGCTTGGGAGCTCCTTAGGATTAAATTCTGAGCAGCACTGGGAAGAAAATGCACAGAGAAGAAAGCTTCACGTGACTCAACATTTCTAATAAGCTACCTCCAATGCTATAGTGCTGCCAAGACACTAACCAAGGGAGAATATGCCGTAAAATTAAACGCAAACGATAGGAAACATTATACCTGCCGTGGCCGCAGAAGGAATACTTTTTTGTTGGAAAGCTTTGATGCTTTTGTTTAGAAAAGTACAAGCATCTGGCCCCAACCAGTTGAAATTCTGATTGTGTTTTTTACATATTTGCCATAATAAGTGTTTCAAACTGGCCCCTTGGCTCTTGGATTACTCGTCTTTTGCATGAGCTCATCAGCTCTGATTTTTAATATTGTTCTCTCTAAACTGTTTAGTGTAGTCTGCAGAGCGTGCATTAATTTGTTCATGTCTGATATCTCCTTTGTGGATTAGAGGCAAGATGTGCAATATCACATATGGCTTTTTTGGTGCATCCATGAGATCCCGAATTAATAATCTGTTTCAGACTTGACAAGGTGTTGCTTGAATATAGGACTTTTCTCTTATTTTTGATGCCTTCAGTTTGTCAGCTGCAAGAGGAAAAACATTCCATTAAACCTCACTTTGTCTTCACGTTTATATCAAATTGTTAACTGCTTGATTTCTAGAAAGTGCCACTCGAATACAACATTATTAATCTAGAGCCCTTCTAACATAATTTGATGATATATATACAGTAGGACATTAATCAAGACTTTAATTAACATCCAAAAATTGCCTCTCCACTGTACCCTTGAATTGAGGATAATAATCTTCTTGCGGATTTCTGAAGAAACGTGGACTTTAATCTTTTCACTGGCCTTCTTAATTAACCTTTGAATCTCAGAAAACTATCTGCTAACTGACCCGTGTCCATAGATTCAAGATTAATAGTATTGTAACCTCTGATTTGAATTACTAATCTTAAATTTCCAGGACACTATTATATCTGAGATCTCTAATTTCCCATTTTGACAACTCCAGTAAACCTCATGGATCTTTGATTTCTGATATAATATTTTGCCTTTCTTCCATCATCCATATGTCTTTTTTCCCTATACCCAGTTCAAGGATACAAGGAGCCACAGCTTACCCCAGCAGTATTAGTTGTAAGGATGGAGTCAACCCCGTAAGACACACTCACTTGTACAAGACCAATTTAGAGTCACAAGATAAATAAATCTACCCACCCGGAGAAAAGCCTACACTGACACAGAGAGAGCATGCAAACTCCTTGAAGACAGTGAGTCATTCCAGAGTTCAAATCCAGTATCTTGGGGATGTGAAGCAGTGGCACCAAATACTGCACCTCCACGTCACCCATTTCTACCGTCACTGATTACTGGCTTTTATTTTACATCCTTACTGCATCTCACAGATTTAAGATTCAATCCTATATTATTTATATCATATACATCTTGAGAGCTTCCCTTCTTGTGTTTTCATATTGTCAATCTTACATTTCACATTTTAAATGAATCCCTTACATCTGAGATTGATAATCTCACATTTGAAATCTATAGAGCAGTTATCTTTGATTATTAACGTCTTTTTTCATCAGTTAGGTTTTGGACCATTGACCACAATATGATATGTAAAGACAAACAGAAATAGACAACCTAATATTCTTCAAATTGAAATTTACATGTTATTTCAAATTACTATATTTTTAAACTCTTTCTGAGCTTCTTGGTGCTCCCTCCAGTCTGGGGTTTCTAATCCCTGGACAGATCGCATCAGTGCATTTCTCATTTCTGAGATTAATAACCTCCTGTTTGACCTTTTCCAGTAAATCCACCAGATTGAAGATTAATAATCTCCTATTTGTTGTCTCCAATGATTTCCTCACATCCTGGATTGATCATTTCTTTCCTGGCCAAGAAGGCTAATCAGCGTAATTGACAACAAGCGGCGCTGAGTGTATTACAAAGAAGCAGTGACAATACCGCAATGACAGAGTGCTAGGATGCCGCCTGTCAGGCATTGTTTCCCCAGTTAGGAGTGGCTTTGAGAGACTTTCTGAAAATCTGTCTCAAGTAATCATTTGGAAGTGTAAAAGAAAATCAGAAGAACAATAAAATACTCTCTGTGTAACTCTGCTCTTTCCTTGTAATTTCTTCTTTATGTGCTTCTCTGGCAGATTAGTAATGGTGTGTCCCAGGCACAAAACAGGTAAAGGTCAGGAGTGTTTTCGACTAACCTAGAAAAAAAAAATAACGTTGCTACCAGCCATGACAGTTTGCTGGAATAGTTTAATTTAATTTATGCTTTAGTGCTGTTCCCACTCTGCTGCATACAGGTCTAGATATAAATATAAATATAACACAGTGAAAACTTTATTCCCTCTTCTTGAGATTCTCTATTATTGCAAATATTTGTCAGTGAATGTTTTTGAAGCTTTTTAAACAAAATCTAGTACTGGATAAATGGCTAATCTGCAAAATGGCACATTTAATATCCAACCTACTCTCCAGACCTGACACTGCTTCACTATGATCTGTTCCACAATATGAAGGGTCGTCTCCACTGTACCAATGATGAAGACATGAAGTCAGCTACAGAAGAGTGATTGCTCAAACATAACAATTTATATGACAGGAACAGAAAAGCTTAATGAAAGTTATAACAAGAGTATTAGTGTTCACAGGGATTATGTAAGAAATTATGGATTTTTGGATGTTTCTCTTAATAGCTCAGATGTAAAACTTTTTGTACCCCTCGTATATATCTTTATGTTGCATAGTTTACTGTCAAATAATGCAAAGAGCGACACGTGTTTTGCCCTTATTTGGGCTCATCAGGCGTACACACTCCACTGCACCCCTCTCAGGGATTGAACCTCAGATATCAGCGTCAGAGATGATGCCCCTTTACGCTGAGCCACGGCGTGTGGTTCATTTATTTGACAGCCTGTATGTATTGCGGCCTGTAGGGGGCATACCATACCCCGAACCCAGAAAACAACTGCTAATCATACCAGTTCCAATTCTATTTAGCACAGAAACTTTTTTATAAGGCATCAAAGCATACCTAATGGCAACATCAGCAGAATAACCTCAGCTCATAATAATCTTCTTGTTTATCTTCCTCCTCCACCTTTTTTGGAACCTCCTATGGTTCCAACCCCAGTTCATCCAGCTGAGGAGTCAGACCCAGAAGTGCTTCTTGGCTAATCCTCCAACATGGTGGAGGTTCTACAATAACAGGGAAACGTAACCCCAGCACCCTCCAGTGGCTCAGAGGGACCCCAATAGACTGCTTGTTAAAACTACATAGTCCATTTAAAGGGGGTATATAAATGGACTACCCTGGAAATGAAAACTCAGGAATGTAGATTAGAGCTTTGTGTGACTGTTGTTAAAGTAGGGTTGGACTTGACACTGAGAAATATTACACAGCTTGGCTGAAAGAGATTTTGAGATTACATGTTTTTCTGTTTTGTTTCTTTATTTGTTGTTCATTGTTTGTTCTTTAATTGTTTACAAAATGAGTGAGTATCTGTATATTCTGGCCAAGCTGGAAATATACTGGGTAATATGGTCACTAAAACTGCACCCTCTGTTTGTGATATTACCAATTGCTCTGGAGGCCCAACTAAATATACAATAGTGGTACAGAAAGCACCCCTAGGAGGTGGTAAATAATAGGCCTTTCTGAGACATCCGATCCATGTACCAGAATGTCGCTATGCTGAATTACTGTCAGTGGTTTTGAAAATTACAAGTTTACTTAATTCCCACAAAGACCAAGTGCTGACCAGGGAGAGGGAGAAGGAAGGCAGTGGGAAGGTTTAGAGGAATTTTCAGTTCTTGCTTCTTACACAGTATTATCTAAAATCAGACAGTAGTATAGGAGGTCTAAGAACATTGTGGAAATATACTGATGTTTAGGCACTTGCCTACAGCAAATGGGTAGCATGAAACAGCTTTATATGTCTGTAAGTTATTTCAGAAATACACTGACATGAACGTTAGTTTATTGTGCTAGGTTCAGAGATCAAATTTTTTGGGGTCATTATTTGTATTATGCAACAGTTCTCAAAAGAAAGAAAGAAAGAAAGAATATTGCCAAATTACTAAATATTTTTTTACACATCATCTAATGGTACAATCCTTCGGGATTCTGCCAAGCAAATGCAACCACAATCTGAATTTCTACTGACAGAAATAAAGATAGAAAGAAAGAAACATTCAGCGCTTCATTGCTCCTCAGTACAATCAATCCAGTTGCACATCATGAGTTCATACGCTTCGTTACTTCAATAAAATGAGATAAAACAAGGCTTTAAGTGAAGTATCCGTTACCTGAATTCAGAATATGATTCACTATTGTTCAACATGAAAATTAATCCCCTTTAAACAGTCTGAAGCTGTAGCTCTACGTAAAGGTGAAGGGATTCAGGATTTTTCTCACAGCTGTGCCTGAGAAGGAGATGGCAAAACTGAAGGATTCACTGTAGAGATGGAGATGAGGCCTTGTCGCTGTACATCTGATGAAGTACTAAGAGCAGCTTTTGCTCAATTCAAGGTGCCTGTCCAGAGAACTATGGAAAATTGTGAGAAGGTGAAAAGAAAAACTAATTTCTCTTAGTTCAGATAGTAGAGCACATACATGAGATATGACAGTGAACAAAAGTGATTTAAAAGTAGGCTTTAAATTTTATTAACGAATGACAAATGATCGTATAAATACTCTACTTTCACCTGTGCTATTAATCTCATATTTTTACTAAAACAAACCAGATGATTAATATCAAACTGATCTGCAATATAAATCAAAATATAGAACACATTCAAATCCTCACACAATAAGAATGCACGTTGAAAACAACTTAGTAGGCGTACCAGCTTAGACACCTGCTGGGGTTCATGGGAACTGGAGTCCAGAAGTGCAGCCCAGTTGGGATCTTTGGGTGTCGCAAGGGGGAGCTCTCAGGGGAGGACTGCCCTGGTTCCCAAACAACCCAGAAGTGTACCCCACAAATCATGCTGGGTTTCCAAAAGCCGTTCTGGCTCCAACAAAAAAAAGGGTGTAAGAGTCGAGAGGCAGCTGGCTCCATTTATGCCTGATCCAGAATGTCAAAAGAAACATAGCCATCGTAAGAATACAGGCCATACATCGAGTGTGTGTGTGTGTGTTTGAGTGTATTAGTTAGAGAGAGAAGGGGAGAGAGGATCAAACACTTAAAGAGCAGCACTTATGAGCTCTGAAGCTCTGCTTAAATCCACTGGCCTTGATTCATGGGTTGGATCGGCTGAGAGCTGGGGAATGTAAGTGCAGATAGTGTTGCCTCTAAACTCAAGTAAGTAATATAAGGAGGACCCAGCTGCACAAATATGCAGGAAGAGAATGTGGGCAGAGAAAAGAGCATTGGAGCTGCAGGGAAGGAGTCGTGGAAAATCATTAGCAGCAGCAGCATTGCAGGGAAACAGAGGAAGGAGATAGTGTCCAGTAAACCTTGTTTGAAGGAGCAAGGGAGAGATACTGCATTTCACAATGTACTGGGCTACCAGCACACATGATAATAAAATATCAGAGGACTAATGCCATTAAAAATCACATAAAATGAAGCTCTATCAACATATGTCATATACTGTAGTACAACAACCAAAGGACAGCATTAAAAAATCAACATCAAATACTCAAAACTGAAAGCAGAAATATAAATGAATATTAATAAATTTCCAATTTTTGTATCATTCTGCAAAGTTTGCAAGTAATTAATGAGGGAATAATGATATTGATGACAAGTATCCCAAAACAACCAGATGTGTAAGTTCAAGTACTCTTTCAGTTGCATCACAAACAAATCAACCAATGTGCTGTTTAAAGGGCTCTAGCCTTTGAGCTACAATATGCCACTGAGTTCAGGCTGCGCATGCACACGCATGAATAAAAGTCTGATAAGGCTACAGCGGGGTCCAAGGGCCTGTCGAAGCAACCCAGAAACAGGCTAGTGACACAAAGGAAACTTTACATCCTCCATAAAGAAACTGCGTTGATCATGTCATGGAAATGGGAAAAATCTGATTATGGCAACCGCTATATATATTTTTACAATATATTACATTTATGAGGTGAGTGTGTTACTAATTTAGCTCTGCACAATGGCACTAGCTAATGTGGGATGAGGGTAGTAGTCCTATCTGGCTTTAATGCAGAGACATCACTGTTTTAAATTGTTAAATAAAGCAAAACAAAATCAAAAACAGTCAAAACAGAATAACATTTCCTAAATGACAGAGATGGCATCACATTTACCATGTGGTGTTTCCTCTTCTTGAAGAATCTCTTATTTGATGACTTTCTGTATAACTGATTTTAGCTGTTAGGTTTTATAAACTGCAAGTTGTAAGGAGTTGGTATTTTGTTCTGAGCTCTTCCATTATGATGATCGATTTTGTAACCTTGTCATGTAACACTTGTACCTGTGAAAGAAAAATTAACTGTTTGCAAGCTACTAAGGGTTAATAGTTGACAAAGCTGTTTTGCTATAACGGCAGGTTATTAACACAGGCGTCTGTCATAAGACAGGGTGCAGTAAGCTGACCAAAGACAATTTCCAGTTTCTTAGGAACGCATCTGTTTGACACAGGAAAGATGACCTTTCCTTCTTTAGGGTCTATCTGATCAGTGAAAAAAATAAGAACAGATGTCCCATTAGCGTACTAAAACAAAATGCTCAAGTAAAGAATATTATGTTTATTTTTAAGAAATAAGGGGAAGGGGGAGGAAGAAGAAATTATAAAAAGCCAATTGACAAAAATGTAACTGCTCTTCTGCCTTGCAACATAGAATCCAGGTACTCATCTGTGACTAAATAAAAATCTGATTGAACTTGTCCCGTCTTCCTCGGGGCAGTTTTTTACTTCCACATACCCAAACAGCACCCCTCCCCCAAGACTGATGTTTACTAGTTATGTGTACCTCTTTTGGAAAAAAGCATCTGTCTAGCAAATAAACATAAATGTCTTGTTTTTAAAAATTTTGTTTTTAATGTTCTAAAACACATCATGGAAAGACATTTCAATGTAAAGATGTGTGCAATTAATTGTGCTGACAGTGTTTGATATTCCGGCAATTTAAAAAAAAATCATTTGTTTTTTTTTTATACAAAATTAGAAAACTATTTCTAGGCAATGACATTTAGAACACCTGGGAGTACAGGTTTCACAGAGGACTAAGAAATCCCGACCTCATTTTTTATCTCTCTCTGGAAAATTCATGCAGCCAAGAAATGCAGTGTGAGCACTTACACTACACATGTACAGTATATGTACTGTAATGGAATGAGACCTGCTGGTGACTTCAGAACAGAACAGAGACTGAAGGAAGAGAGAATTTAACACACATTGAACACTTCTTGTAAATGGATCAACGTGACCTTGAAATATTCCTCCTCTTCTGAAAGGCCCACTCACTAAATACTCTAAAAGAGCAAGATCTGACCATGACTTTAATTATTTGCTGCTTGACGAGGCATTATTTATTGGTTACATTTGCTAACAATAATAATAATCCAATCCAGGTGCAGTTTAACACATTGATTGAAAAAAACTAATGAAAAGGTTGCTTTGCAGCTGTAAATCATTCTTAATGTCTGGTAATTAAACCATTCAATTAACATAACCTTACATTGCTGGGCTCTTTAGGATCTACAGATCAAAATGGCACTTTTTGCTTTATTTGAATGGCAAATACATAAAAGGATGAATGGCTTTCACAAATATGAGCAGGGATCAAATACCAGAAGACAAAAGACCAGCAACCAAATAAAAGGACAAAACAAACTCAAACTCATTAGCAAACTCAGCAAAAGTTTAAAACCTCAACTATTCCTTAGATTAAATTGCTTGAAAAATGATTTCTCAATTGATATATTTTCACAATGTGCACACAATTACTGAGCATATCGCTCACCCTTATATAAGACCCAACCTGTGACATAACACAGCAATGTGTAGAGTCAAAGCAAATAAGCTTCCAAATGGAGACCCTTGATTACATCATAATTGTGTGATGTAAGAATGCTAGGGGTTGCTGTTGCCCCTTTAACCCCAACAGACAGACACTGGGCATAGGTTAAAAGCACCAAGATGATTTTTATTGCCTTCTTTCTTAATAAACAGTGCCCTACAAGCACCACAAACACAAGAACAGGCAATAAACACAATAATCTTCCCAATAATAATTTTCACCTCCACACCTCCCAGCAAGCTCTGTCACAGTCCTCCGGACTCCAGCTTGCTTGCTGGGTTTCCAGCAGTCCTTTAAATAGTCCTTGACCTGGAAATGCTTCTGTCCTTCTGTTCACTTGACTCGTCTGCACTTCCGTGTCGATGGAGAACTTGTTTTTTCTTCAGCCCAGAAGTACTTCAGGGCTCCTGTCCTCGTGTCTTGGAAGTACTTCTGGGCTATGGATGAGGCATGGCTCCTCCGGTCCTCTCACAGCTCTTCTTGGTGGCACCCACAATACCCACCAGAGCTGAGAAACCGCACTCCAAGTCCCAGGATGCCCTGTGGGTATCCGGGGCACCATTACATTCCAGGGGAGCTGTAATCTACCGTTGTCGGGGAGGTAGTGTCCTGGAAAAGCTGTCTTCCCACATCCTTCCATCTCAGGGGCATCCTGCCAAAGTGACCTGATATGAAGAAAAATGAATAAAAATGCTAACATCTCCGGGTGGCATGGTGGCACTTCCCGGGTCCTCCCTGCGTGGAGTTTACATGTTCTCCCTGTGTCTGCGTGGGTTTCCTCCGGGTGCTCTGGTTTCCTCCCACAGTCCAAAGACATGCAGGTTAGGTGCCCTGGCAATCCTAAATTGTCCTTAGTGTGTGCTTGATGTGTGTGTGCATGTGCCCTGCAGTGGGCTGGTGCCCTGCCCCGGGATTTGTGCCTACCTTGTGCCCTGTGTTGGCTGGGATTGGCTCCAGCAGACCCCTGTGACCCTGTGTTAGGATATAGCGGGTTGGATGACAACTGGCTAACATCTTCTTTTAATTGCTGACAAACATACTGTTCTCAAACCTGTCTAGTCTATTTCAGGGTTGTTGGAGACCAGACAGCTTCAGGTACAAGGCAGGAACCAACATATGTTGGGACGCCAGTCCATCACATACATACGGCTCACAAACAAACACTCACTCACACTTTTGTGTGGCCAGTTTAGAATCTCTAATTAACCTAAGAAGCAATGTTACTGGGATATAGGAGGAAAAAGCAAAGTATCCGGAGAAAAACCAGCACAGACAATATACAAAAGTCAACAGTGACAGCATCAAGCAGATGCATTGAAACCCAGAACACTGCAACCACAGGTCAAGCAATGGTAAACAATACAACACTGTACTGCTCAAAATTTAAATAATATAACAAAAAGTAACATTCTCAATATGTTTGCATCTTGTTCAGGTCAAATTCAGGTGGCAGCCCTGGATGAGGCACCAGTCCATCTCAGAAACCATTCACAAAGCCGATTTGGAACAGTTCAGGATTGCTTATTAATCTGATACTCATATGTCTGGGGATTTAAGGTGTGGCGGACGGCTGGGGGTTGTGCGCAGCCGGCACACCTGGAAGGACTGGGAGAGGGACTATGCCTCCCCCGGGCCATGAGAGGGCAGCTGCCCTGGTTGGTATGGGGGCCACGGGAAATGAGCATGGAAGCTCAACCCTATTGGGGCCCGTGGTCACCCCAAGGGGGTGCCCGGAGGATCGCAGAGCCCTAGACGTCAGCACTTCCGCCACACCCGGAGGTGCTGGCAGAAGGACTTCCAGTGACCCCCAGAGTGCTTTCAGGTGCTCATGCGGCACTTCCACCACACCAGGAAGTGCTGCCTGAAGATCGTCAGAGGGCACCTGGAGCACATCTGGGTGAATATAAAAGAGGCTGCCTTCCTCCAGTCGGGGAGCCAGCGTTGGGTGGAAGAAGGTAATGCTCAGGAGAGAGGAGCAGAGGCGGTGGCAGAAGGACCATTGAGGAGGTCCGGACTGTAAAAGATGATTGTTGGAGGGGCACTGTGCTTGTGCGGGACACTTTTATGTAAGTAAACTAATGTTTAGGAACTACCGGTGTGCACCTGTTTGTGTTCCGGCTGGTTTACCAAAAGGGTAAAGTTGGAATACCTGCTGGTAAGCACACACAGACACAGACAGAACATGCAAACGGCATATCATCAGTGCACATGCCTGGTAATGAAGATGGGAGTTACAAGGTAGCACTAATAAGCACTGCAAAAGCCTTCTTTAGATAATGAATCACTGAAAATTCACTTTACTACATTTTAGTGATATTATAGTGTGAATGGGATGGCACTTGTACAAAATGTATGTAGTGTAGAAAGGTCACAAAATCTGATCATTCTAGAAATCAATTCCTCATACAAACAGGTGAAATATACTGAGAGATGAAAAAATAATTAAAAAACACTGAGTGCAGACAATGTGGTCTTCAAATGGGAGAACATAGAGTCCCAACAAACCTGCTGCAGTTGGGCTTTGGCTATTCTGAAGTTGTTTTTTTCCTTGAAACCTTATCTCGTAGTAGCAGTAATAGTATTAGTAGTAGTAGTAGTGGTGATGGTGTTAAAAATGTCACATATTCTGAGTACTTCAAATTACGTACTTGTACGACTGACCAACGTTCAACATGTCAACACTCTCTCGGGTCCCTATTAAGAAGAAGGCATAAAAACTACAGAAGTTCATTGTACTTAACAGACCACACAAATCAGCTTGCTTGAGGTTCTACTTAGCCCTGTTTCTATGCTTCTGTTTGTGGTAGTAGTATTGTCACATTCACACAGTATACTGTAAGTGTTGCTACAGTGACATCCAAAAAAGTCACTGAGACATATTCACTATAAAAACTGGAGATATTCACATGATAGAACGTTGGTTGCAAGTCATGGATGTTAAAATTCAAACATTTTAAGTGTTGATCTTGTGTCTCATGACTAAAAAATAGTAAGGCCTATACATCTCTCACAAGATTACTTGTTAGGTACTGGGGCTAGAACCTTGATCTTGGTCCTGATTGAAAGCTTATGACTTCATGCTAGTAAGTCAAAACACTGGAGTTAGTGGCAGCCTCAGCAAACTGACCGCCATCAAACTGAGTAACATGGCGGAAAGAAAAAGAAGATCAGCAAAATCTCCTGAGCGTCAAGGTATCAAGCATATTGTAGAAGCTGCTTATGTTACACCTAACGCTGTAACAGAAAGAGGAAGACTGACGTCATCTGCTTAGCACTAAGCACAACACAGAGGGTGATTAAGTGACAAGGACTGAGAAAGAATTGGCGGACATGACATTGACACATATACACAATCAACAAGTAATCATGAATGTAGCTAGATATGTTCTAGAAATTTTAAAAATTTTAGGTCGCAACAATCTGTTGACCACTTTACTGGTGGGCAGAAGAGTTTATTGTAATAAAACCATAGTCCCCACAAGCCCATCTACTGATAATCCCGCAGGACATGTTATGTGTGTTCAGGATTTAGAATCAAGTGTAACAGTTGTGTTTATTGATCATCAAAATGTGATGGGAAAGTCTGTAATTGGAAGAAGGAAGAAGGAGAGCAGTGACATCTGCTGAGCTTAGGGCAGAGCAACTGAACAACAGGCTTATAGGCATGCAAGACAAAATCAAGGATACAGGATGCAAGAATGAGAAAAAGAGAAAAATGCATACTGACAAACAAAATCTACTTAGGAAAGTTACATCACCAATGTGATCTCTGTGAAGCTGTATTTTTTCATGGTCAAAAGTAAAGAATGAGTTGCCAGAATGGAAACGTTCAGCTTACTCTGTATGAACCACCTTTATTTTAGAACCATAGGGCCCTGTGTTTCATTAGTATACATTTTTTTTGTTTTAAAGAATGCAATGGCCACAATGTTGGCTCAAAGCACAGCAGAGATTCTGAAGGGCAAAATTATGAACTAATGCAGAAATTTAATCAAAGATACATTTATTGCAGAAGAGACTTGCAGCATGTAAAATGGCAAGAATGAGGAAGAGAAGAAAAAACAAAGCTTCTGAATTCCTCAATAATTAAAACTGTCATAGACCAAAGAGAGCTGGAAAACCAAAACCCACCTCTGTATTCATAGTGCCTGGAAATAACTTTTGAATTATGGTTATAAAGGACTACAGTGATCAGTACAGATCCCAAACTCATCTGTCCATTTTCTGAGTGTGCCTTTTCCATTAGGTGGATTGGGAGGGAAATGAAACTCAAACCCAGCACAGGGTACATCCATATATATTCATACAGGATCAATACACATCCAGTAATTAACCTAAAATGCACTTCTTTTGGATGAAACCAGATCACCTGAAAAAACTATAGGGTGGTTCAGATCTAATTATGCAATTTTCATTACGCTATAACTTATTAAGTTTATTACATAGAAAATCTCCTGAAAAATCCCAGACCATCGAGAAGTGTGCAAAGTGACGAAATGAAAAATTGTCTTTGCGCCGAACAGGAATCGTCCCTGCATAAATCAAATTCATCCAGACGATCTGGATCTGCATACTTAGATCTGGACCACCCTGTAATTCAAGAACATAATGTGACCACCAGGGGGTGCACCAGCTCCCCAAACACCCGACACAATAGAAACAGGCCCAAGTCCAGCAACACACGCTTTATTTACAGGTGGGAAAAGCTTCCCAAAACGTTCTCACAGCAGCACAATAAACAAAGCACACAGCACTTCTTCCTTCTGTGCTTCCATCTCCACTCCTCCTCAGCCAAGTGTCGTCCTCTCCCTTCCAGCTCTGGCTCCCGGAATGAAAGTGGGCAGCTCCCTATATGCTGCACCTGGGAGTGCTCCAGTTGGCTTGTTAGCAAGGTCTGGAATCACTCCCAGGTTTGGTGAAAGCCCAAAGTAGGGCTCTGCAGCTTCCGCTTTTCTCCCTGGTGGCATCCCCAGAATCCAATAGGGCTGAGTTGAAAATACCAATTTCTATATAGCCCTGAGGTGCCATTGCAACCTGAGGGGGGCTGCCAAGTACCAGTTTGGGGGAGATAGCGCCCTTCAAAAGACCCCCCGGACATCCCTCACAATGAATAATATGCAAACTCCACATACACAGTGCCAGAATCCTTGTCCCTTGAGTCATGAGGCAGTAGCACTAAATCACGACCCAACCCTCAGAAAGTTCAGATTCTTTTAATTCTGCTATCTCTAACTGCTATGAGGAGGCGGCAGTTAATTCTGGAGTAGTGATGTGAGCCCCTTTCCTTGCGTAATTAGTAGGATTTTAACAGCAACATTCCTTGTGTGGTTAAACTGTGGGTACAAGATAATTATTTGTGGTTCTCAGCGACTGGCTAAAGTTGGAACAGCATTCTGTTGACAGCTAAGTTAAACATTTCCTGTGAGGGAGGACAGGCTTTATTATGGCTTGCCTGCTAAGGTTTTATGAATGTGGAGTCGGCAGGGTGCTTCAGGTGTATCTGAAGCATTTGTTAATCTCTCTGGACTTATAACTCTGTGACTATGAATCTGTAAGATGGCAAGTATTTACTTTTTTAATACTATTTTAAACAAAGCTGCATTAATAGGCATAGTAACTAAATTGCTTGTATACAGCTGTTCATTTTCTAACCTCCTTTTCTATTTCATATTTCAGAGAAACCCCTGGATGCCAGTCCATATCAGGACACACTCACACTAAACTATGTGACATATGGAAGAAAATTGAAGGGTCCAGCAAGCTGTGCACACAGAATATGGAAGAACGTGTAATTTTGGACATTTGTCAGAAAACCCATACAGAGAGTGTGCAAACTCCACATTGGCAATGACCAGGCTAGAATGTCAACCCAGAACCCTGGGCCTGTGGGGTGGCACTGTCCATTTTTATCTGAACAATGCAACACAGCTTAGTAATTAGTATATTTGACATTTAGTCAATAGATTGTTGGAGTGATTTCTCAAGGTCACAAAATGTGATTTGAAACTAGAGCCTTGTAGTTTCTAACCCAGCTCCAACTGTCTACCAGGAAGGCAATCAGTTGTTAATGTGGCAGGCAATAGAAACTCTCTGAGTGGCACTATATGATTAAAACTGAACAAAGAAGTGTGTTCATGTTGATTGTTTGCAGTTTTGTCAGAATATACAAGTTGCCCCTTTAAAATAATCACTGGAGGAGCAATAACGTTTAATGGGTTAATAAGTGAGAGAAAACAAAAGTGCATCTTCTGGGACCCACTTGATTATTATTAGCCAAAACCATAGGAATTCATTATCACTGGGCTAGATAGGCAGTTTCAAAGTGCAATGCCAGCAGAAGTCGTCTTCATTTGTAGGCAGTTTGAAAAATATATAATATACAGAAGTTAAGAAAATTCATCATGAAAACAATATAAGAAGGCAACGGGTAACATCCGTAAATGTATTCTATGCACCTACAAGATATTAAAGGTGGCAGTCAGGTACAACAGGGGTCACACATGCTTAACTCAGTTTCACTGTTGTCCTGCTTCATTTGCTTGTTGGTTAGACCAATAAATTTCTTAGTGTTGCACCTTAGTGAACTGAGACACCGTCTAGGAACCCTCTACTTAACTTTCTTTTCCTGTGCTAGCAAGAAAAGATAAAATGGTGATGAAGAGGGCACTAGGCAAATGTATTTCAGACATGTATGCATGATTTACTTAATATTTTGTTAAGTTATTTGTATTTTTGCACAACATTTTAAGGGTTGTCTGCTTTCCCACAAGAACCCAAATGCCCCTGGCCCTAGAAATTTTATTTTTGACTCAAAGGAAATGCTATGTGGTGACACAAACAACACGGCCCATGAATTGAATGTTCAGTCCACATCAGCCCTGTAATTGGGTTAGGAGTCCTTTTTCACAGCCTGTGAAAACAAGGCAATGCGCTTCAACTCACATGCCCATGTAACAATAGCTGATGATCACCAGAGGTGGGTAGAGTAGCCAAAAATTGTACTCAAGTAAGAGTAGCATTACTTCAAAATAATATTACTCAAGTAGAAGTAAAAAGTAGTTATCCAAAAAATTACTCAAGCAAGAGTAAAAAAGTATTTGGTGAAAAAACTACTCAAGTACTGAGTAACTGTTTGATCATAATAAATTATTTATTTTTTAGAAATGTTGTTTGTAGTAAGACAGATAAAAATATAAAATGATGTTTAAATTCTGCTATTTCCCACATAATAAAATAAAAAATGAGTAAAAATAAATAACATCTTTACAAAATAAAGATGCACAAATAACACAAAGTTCCAAATCTGTTTTTCACAACAAAGCTTTTGAAGCCAATACCTACAGTAGGTAACATGTATATATGAACAGTGCAAACAACTTACAGTGACAAGATATACTGTACACTGACAGTATAATACCGCATATTCACTTGCCCTCCAAATAGCACAGCTAATAGAAAATAACATTAGAACAAGGCAGCTTGTGCACGTACAAGAAGTCTCACTTTACCTTGACTGTCTGTGTCTGTGCGTGTTTGGTTAAAAAAGGCTTGTTCTTCACTCAGTGAAGTGATGGTTAAGCTTCAGCAGGAGTTGGCTCTCATTTTTCACGTTCAAGTGGAACCTTGGATTGTGAATAACTTTTCACTGACAAACTGAGGAGATCGTTCCTCCCCCACACTATGCGACTCTTCAGTTCCACCCGGGGGGGTAAACATTAACATTATTCAAAGTTATTGTCTGTTTTTACCTGCATTTTTATTACTCTTTAATTTAATATTATTTTTTTTTTGGTTTTTTTTTTGTATTAGTATGCTGCTGCTGGATTATGTGAATTTCCCCTTTGGATTAAGTATTTTTGGTTTAAATGAAAAGCGTTGTGTTTGGAGAAAGGAAAACACTGCATTCCAGCATAAGAACCTTATCCCATCTGTGAAACATGGTGGTGGTAGTATCATAGTTTGGGCCTGTTTTGCTGCATCTGGGCCAGGACGGCTTGCCTTCATTGATGGAACAATGAATTCTGAATTATATCAGAGAATTCTAAAGGAAAATGTCAGGACATCTGTCCATGAACTGAATCTCAAGAGAAGGTGGGTCATGCAGCAAGACAAGCAAGACAACCCTAAGCACACAAGTCGTTCCACCAAAGAATGGTTAAAGAAGAATAAAGTTAATGTTTTGGAATGGCCAAGTCAAAGTCCTGACCTTAATCCAATCGAAATGTTGTGGAAGGACCTGAAGCGAGCAGTTAATGTGAGTAAACCCACCAACATCCCAGAGTTGAAGCTGTTCTGTACAGAGGAATGGGCTAAAATTCCTCCAAGCAGCTGTGTGCAGAAATGATCAAAAGTTACCGGAAATGTTTAGTTGCAGTTATTGCTGCAAAGGGGGGGGTCACACCAGATACTGAAAGAAAAGGTTCACATACTTTTGCCACTCACAAATATGCAATATTCGATCATTTTCCTTAATAAATAAATGACCAAGTATAATATTTTTGTCTCATTTGTGTAACTGGTTTCTTTTTATCTACTTTTAGGACTTGAGTGAAAATCTGATGATGTTTTAGGTTATATTTATGCAGAAATATAGAAAATTCTAAAGGGTTCACAAACTTTCAAGCACAACTGTATATTGCATGCCCGTGATCTTTTCAGATTCGCTTTTATGGCAAACTGCTACAGCGCAGGGTAACTACAGTTGCTTCGAGGTGTTTCTTCCGCGTGTCATCCCGTTGGGTGGAATCTCACAAGTGTTTAGAAACTCACTCACACCAGCCATGATTCTTTTCAAAGGTAACGTGCAGGTTAATTTGTTTTATGTATTTTTACTTTATATTTTGTATTAATCATTTTTATATGAATAGTTTTGGGTTGTGGAACGAATCATCTGACTTTCCATTATTTCTTATGGGGAAATCCTCTTTGATATACGAGTGCTTTGGATTGTGATCACGTTTCCGGAATTAATTATGCTCACAAACCGAGGTTCTACTTGTATTCTTTTTTTCCCTGTTCACTGTCTGTGAGGAGTTTGTGCCGCTATGCCGCCACAGTTTGTGTGTGGTCTGCATGGCTACATCTGATTTGTGAAACGGAGCCATGTGATTATTGTTGCTACATTTGATTAGTGAAATGGAGTCTTGTGATTATTATTGCTACATCTGATTGATGAAACAGTCATGCAGTAGATCCACTGGCGGCTTCTCTCTGGCAAAAATATATCTAATGTGTAAATGGAAAAAAAGTAACGATTCGAGTGTTGCCCAATGTATCGGAGTAAAAGTAGCATTTCTTCTTCACAAATGTACTCAAGTAAAAGTAAAATGTATGGTGCAGTAAAACTACTCTTAGAAGTACAATTTTTTTTAAAAGTTACTCAAGTACTGTAAATGTAACGGAGTAAATGTAACTCGTTACTACCCACCTCTGATGATCAAGCACATAGCATGCCTTCAGCAATGCTGACAGGAACTACATCAAATTCTGTGAAGCACATTGCACAGGCTATTCTCCCCATTTCTGCGTGAGTTTCCTCCGGGTGCTCCGGTTTCCTCCCACGGTCCAAAGACACGCAGGTTAGGTGCATTGGCGATCCTCAATTGTCCCTAGTGTGTGCTTGGTGTGTGGGTATGTGTGTGTGTGTGTGCCCTGTGGTGGGCTGGCACCCTGCCTAAGGTTTGTTCCTGCCTTGTGCCCTGTGTTGGCTGGGATTGGCTCCAGCAGACCCCCGTGACCCTGTGTTAGGATATAGCGGGTTGGAAAATGACTGACTGACTGACTGACCACTACTGACCATGAGGCACATGACACACGCCAGTATCTGAATTTCCATTAACATCCGCATTTTGAAATTCTGAAACAAATACACAGTAACAGAAACATGTGAATTTCGAAAAAAACTCTCAAAATTTGCAAAAAAGTTTATACGTTCGCTTGAGGTGGTTTTCAGGCAATTTGGCAAAGCAATAATTCACAAAACTGCAATGGAAACACTTTTTTTTACATCTAGGTCACATGAAACACTTTTTTTTACATTTAGATCACATGACATGACATACATTTTGTAATACCTGTGCAAATGTGATATGGTGAATACAACAGCATCATGAGACACAACATAAATGTCCCTGATCATAATCCTGTCATTAAGGAATGCCCGCAGAACAATAGATGTCCAGCCTTTCCTGTTAACATAATCTTGATACCCATCACTTGGTGCATGAATAGGGATATGTGAGCCATCGATTGCACCATACATCTGAGGTATTTTGTGTGCCTCATAATTATGCTGCGAAATCTGCCATGCCTCTTCCACATCAGGTAAAGTGATGTATTACCTCATTAATTTGGAGCATATGGCCTGACACACCCCATATACACACCTGTCAATGGGGGTTTTGCTCACACCAAAAGCCTATGCAACAACACTGTACTCTACACAGGTAGCCACTTTATAAAGCATGTTGGCTATGTGCTTCATAGTGGGGACTGGCTCCCTCATGTATGCTACATCAGGAACACAAGAGGGCCTATAACAATATATAACTCCATGAATGTTGAGCTGCTCATCCTAAAATTTTGCACCCACAGCTCCTCAATAAAATCACTGTGGACGACTTCAAAGAAATCTATAATACGTGGTCTCTGCCAAGTATAGGGAGCTTGCCTTTCCTTTATTGTATTCACTCTCTCTCATCACAATTAAAAGTGAACAAGATGCAACTGAAATAACAGAAGTAACACCCATCATATCTGTCACCATTTATTTCAGGTGATGAAGCAAACTTTATTTGCATAAAATCACTCAATGGAAACAGACAATTTGCATCTGTGTTTTGTCGACTTCTCAGAATTGTCACTTCTATTTTGTGCATAACTGCAATGGAAACACAGCTTGTGATGCAGCTTGCACGTCAACATCTACAGTGCACAGAAAGCAAGCACCGCAAACAGACAGATTAGTGTGCAAACTTGCACTCTGATCCCAAAATAAAGTCATACAAACTATTTAGCCACGAAAAACAACAGAATTATTGACGTTAGCTCAGCATCAGTCCAAAAGTAGGGGCCTTTTAACTGACGACATTTGACATGAGTTGAAAACGAAAAAAACAAACACCTTGCACAGGTGCCCGAAAAGTTCAATAACTTATCACATACATACCTGTTCAGATAAAACGTGTAACCAAACACTTTCATTGCCAGAATATACAGTACATACATCTCTCCTAATTTCCTCAGAAAAGTACAGGATTTCATTAATGCAAACAACGCTTATGTTCAAGCCTTTAGAAATAGAAAGCATGTTACACAAGAAAAAAACTTCAAGCACTGCCAGATAATACACTAGTTTATGATGAATTTCCACACTAGTTTTAACGCAAGACCAAAGCCATTATGACACACAGTACTTTATACATTTGATGAGGACAGTTTAAGTACTCTGCCGCTCTGCCCGAGGTTTGTTTCCTGCCCTGCACCCTTTGTTGGTTGGGATTGGCTCCAGCAGACCCCCATGACCCTGTAGTTAGGATATAGTGGGTTGGATAATGGATGGATGGATGGATGTTTAAGTACTAAAACACATTATAACTTCTACAAAAAAATGCAACACATTGCCATTTACAACACACACACAGCATCAACGGCTCTTATATTTTGCATTCAAGAGAGCATGTGTTGATAATCCACCAGAACCTTTTGCCTACGTGATCAAAATTCATAATCAAGTTTAACTTTGTATTGGTAGATTACACCCCTACAAAGACAAACTACAAATCAAGCCTAAGCCAGTCTTTACAGATCCTAATGAAGTACTTCAACAAAGACTTTCATGGCATGAAAATAAAGACATATTTCCTCATTTGCGTCAAACATTACAAGATTTTATTGATGTTAACATTCCTTACACCCAATGATTAAAAATAAGAAACAAGTTTGAGAAGAAGAAAAAAAAACAGGCAAAGTAGCAGGTAGGTTCAAAAAGTGAATATGTACTTCAAAACAGATGTTAAGCAATATTGACAAAGTCATCATGTTCCAACATCAAATGCTGTTCTTGCTATGTACAAACAACAGGCAAACATCACCACAAACAGATTTAGTCACTTATATCAAAGAAGACAAACCATGAAACCTATCCATTTTAAGCCTTCATGTCGATACAATTGTTTTCCATTCTCTTTTGTTTGAGGACTGGAGGTCTGTGTGTAAATGCTAGTTCTAATTAGTATTGTTAAGCTTGTGTGCTTAGGGAACATCTTGAAGGCTCCAAAGGTACCAATACCACTCTGAGAAGAGAGGAGTCACTTTTACTAATACCATCCCCTATACCATCCATAGTTAAATGCTTGCCAGCCAGAAAAAGACTGACCCAGCTCCAACTTTTATTATGAAACCGTCAAAGCCAGTGTTCATTTGAGGACTGCCTGTTAAAGTGGATTGATACCTCACTTTTTCTTCTTTGACTTCAATGATTTTATACTCTGAAATGCACTTTTCTTTGCCATTTTTTCTTATCATTGCCATCATTGGTTTTAGTTTATGTACTGTCTACTTCTGAATCATTTTGTGTTGTATGTTGTTAAATAGTGGGTGGCACGGTGGCGCAGTGGTAGCGCTGCTGCCTTGCAGTTGGGAGACCCGGGTTCGCTTCCCGGGTCCTCTCTGTGTGGAGTTTGCATGTTCTCCCCGTGTCTGCGTGGGATTCCTCCGGGCACTCCGGTTTCCTCCCACAGTCCAAAGACATGCAGGTTAGGTGGATTGGCGATTCTAAATTGGCCCTAGTGTGTGCTGTGTGTGTCCTGTGGTGGGTTGGCACACTGCCCAGGATTGGTTTCTGCCTTGTGCCCTGGGATTGGCTCCAGCAGACCCCCGTGACCCTGTGTTCGGATTCAGCGGGTTGGAAAATGGATGGATGTTGTTAAATATGCTGTTTTATGTATTTTCTTGTTTGTTATTCATTTTGCTTTTGTTATTTTATGTTAATTCTGTCAAATATTTGCCCTGTGTTATGTAAACTGATCCTAAGGAGGTGGGCCCCCAAATATTGAAGCTCTGAGGACGGCCCTCAGCCTAAATAAGGCATTCTTTTATTAAATTGTTTAGTTTAAATATTTTACATCTTTCTTGCTTGCTATTAGTGATGAGTGAGGCAGGTGAGTTTCAGTTTTCATAAACTTTCACAAAACTGACATTAAAATTCACTTCACAACCAATTCTGCTGCTCTGACACAATGGCACAAACACAATTTGTTTTACTAATTTTTATTGCTGCAAATCTAATTCTGCACAAGTTTTAGCTCATCACTACCTGCTATTATGTGTCTTAATCTCTTTTGGACGGTTTTGAAATATGGAAAACACAACAATTCTATCATTTATTATAAAAAGGTTAATTATTTTCATATATTGCTTTTGTTCTGTAACTATACTAATTTATTTTTGACTAGCAAAATACCCACGCTTCACAGTGGCGAAGTACTGCCTTAAAATTTTTATTAAGAAGAAAAGTAAACCTTTTTAAACTGAGGGAAAATATACCAATAATTATTTGTTAAGGATCTTTTTGTATGCCACGTTGTCAGTTCGGCCCTCCGGTTGTAATATGACCAAGCTGTGTGCTGAGCTTACTCTTAAGCACGCAACGTACAGTTGGCCATGTGAAAAGTAATCTTATCTGAAATCTCACAGCTTGGATTGCTGCTGTCATAATCGGTCTGAGTTTCATGGTTTGTTTCAATTACGACAGTATTTGCAGGACTTGTGTTGAAGTGACATTCAGCATCTGTCAAGCGTTGTAAGCATACAACCGGTTTCATCGATAACTTCTCATCCAGCTTTTGAGAGTTTAAACATTCATAAACATCAACGTGTCCATTACTGAAATCGTCACCTGTGAATCTAAGATATTTAAAAGGCATTGGTGGTTGTCCAAAGGTATAAAATATTTGGCCATTTCGGTACACTTGAAAGCGACAACCGAACAATTCAGCGGCAGCCATCAACTCAGATGCAGAACCATACATGAAGGGCTTAAGCATTTCACTCTTCTAGTGCTCCTGTGTAGTATAATTATCTCCTGTACCATCATCAGTCCACACCTTGAACCTGTCCCAGTCATTCAATACATAAGACACAATGTTCCTCCGGATATCAAGAGTGAGCCTGATATGGCCGTGCAATATGTAACACAGAGAATGGAAAAGGCAGGTGCCATCTCCGGGCATGGAAACCACTCGGTAAGTTCTTTGATCGATAGTGATCACCTCGATAGACATGTTAATGGGGGTACGGTTGGAACGATAAAGGAAATGGGTACCTGAACAATGTAAACTAAGTCTAAAATACCTATACAATAACTATAATCGTAATAAACGAACAATAAAACAGTGGAGAAGCCGTGGATTAAATAAAAAGGCTGTAGTTATCAGCAGGGAGACGTGGATACTGTGGCGAAGCAAGAAAGGGAATGAAGAGACCGGAGCGATGGATGGCCTTATATAGGCAGGCAGCCAACAACGTGGGAGGCGTAGGGATGGGGGACCCAACACCGCCTCACACGGCGACCGAGCTGCAGGCTATGGACGTATATATGTACGTAAGTGGGATTCAGTAAGCGTTGGGAACCCACGTACCAAATTTCTTGAAGATGGGCCCATAGGTAACAAAGACCATTGGAAAGTTCAATATGGCGGCCGACAGTGGTGCCATACCACCAAAATAAGTTTGTTTAAGATTGCTATCTTGTGGGCATAACTGGAAGTTTAACATATGTCACAATGGTATAAAGGACAACATCATGTACTTTGTTTACCACAACTGTGGTTACTTCTAAAAGTTTCTCTTGTGCTCTTTGAATTTAATTTTCTGGCTTAAAAACTTTGTTACTGGTTTTATGACTTTAATTTAATTATCTCATATGGCAATGATGACCTAATCTCCTGCTTTAGATCTTTTGGCTTGTGGAGCCGACCCGGACACAGACAGGCAGACATGTTGTAAATCACCACCACACATATTTATTTACAATTATTTACAACTATTAAGTCACTCAGACTCAGTCCAATTAGTGCACAATCCCCAACACACAATCCTGGCCACAAAAATGCCTCTCTTCGGGCCGCCTCCACTCTCTTCTTCCTCGTCCTTCTTCCACCCGACTCTAGCCTTGAATGAAGGGAGACGGCCCCTTTTATATGCTCCCGGATGAGCTCCAGGTGGTTCCCGACACTCCCCCGTTGGCCACACCCCAGCGTGGCGGAAGTGCCGGCTGTTCTCCCGGCAGCTCTCCGGGTGTCCTTCTAATTCTCCCCCCCAGCACTTCCGGGTGTGGCAGAAGTGCTGGGGTAACAGGTCCCCAAGGCATTGGGGCACCTCCTGGCGGTGACCACGGGCCCCTGCAGGGTGGGGCTTCCATGCCCTCAACCCGTGGCCCCCAAAGCAACCAGGAAGGTGGCCCCCACGTGATCCAGGGTGGGCACGGACCCACATCCGGTCCCTCACGGCGTCCCGGCCGGGTCGTTGCCCCTGGCATCCCTGACAGGCTGTTTATCTAGGAACTTTTTTTTATCTCCTGGTCCCTTATTCACTTGTCCAAGTGGCTTGTACATTTCTCTCCTTAGGCAGAATAAGCTCATATTCATGTTGTTTGTTGGTACTCTTTTTTGATTTTTGCCTCTTTTAATTGTTTGGATCTGTAAGTTAAAATCTTTGGTTCACTGAGTTTTTTGGCCCTGTGCTTTCAATGAATATTTTGCATTTAGATTTGAATTTTTTTTTTGAGTTGCCACATTTTGACGCAACTTTCTATATTTTTTCCACTCCTCCTTGAATAAACTTTATTATTATTATTAAGTAACTCCCTTTTGGTTCTTTGGGCCAGGGGCTTTCACTGGTATCCTCCCCTTTTGAATTTGTAAGATTGACCTTTTCAAAGTTTGCAGACCACAAGCCTACTCAGAGGTTTCAGAGATGTGTTATGATTCTTGGCCTTGTTGGAGTTATAAGGCCTAGTTTTTTGATTTGCTCCTTTTTTTGAGTGTCTAAAGCCTGGACATTACAACTGTTTTGTCTTTAGGAGTCACTGTGTGAAATGATGAATACACTGGCATGTTATGTCAGGCTGGTTATTTTCAATGTAGTGCAGTGGCTGCATGTTTTACTGTTTTATTTTCAATGTAGTGCAGTGGCTGCATGATTTCCTGTCTCATCTTTTAGAGGATGTTGCAATTGTGTCTTTGGTTGTCATATTTTTTGCTTTTGTAAATTTTGTCATTTTCAAACCACTCCCAGGTCTTCTCTTTGCTTTTGCTGATTGAGGTAGTAATTTTACCGTGGTCCCTTTCCAGGACCTTCATTTCTGCCTCCTGATTACCTCAGCTCTTTTGTAAGGCATTATCTAGCCTCTCCTTGCTGTTGTTGGTTGTCTCTTTTTTGTTATGACTTGCATTCTTAATAACATTTCTATGTTATCAAATGTCTCAGAGAAGGTGAACAGTCCTAATTGGCTCAAAAATCTCAGTTTGACATAAATTTGGTGCTACTCTTAGGAGCAGGAGTAAAGCATTTTATCAGCTTTCCTAATTTATGAAACTACTTCTAACATCACCAGGATTTAGGAGAGCTTGTGAGCTGCCCTAACTTACTAGCAGCTGACAGATGGAGCCATTCAGGTACACACATACTAGGAAAGGCCCAATGTTTTGGAATCACTGGACAACAATGAACTCATAAAAAGATACCACGTTGACAAAGATGGAATGATATCTGTAACACATTTTTCACGTTACATGATCACGCTATCAACACAGAGAGGCCATGCACTGTCAATAAAAATGAAACAGTAAGGTTACATGTAAAATTAAGCATTATGTCACACCTAAACATTTTTGGAATTTTGCACAAACTTTGACCACACTGCCAATATGAAGTAATACACAGATTTATATATTTCCCCACCACTCCACGTGAGATGATGTTAAAGCAAGCTGCATTTATACAAATCAGCATGCACATAAAGATCATTGCTCCAAATGTGGATGACCACACACATGTGACTCTCATGTGATATCACAGTAATAACACAGGTGGTAATGGCATATTACCCTGAAGAGCGGAGAGCAACTGCCACCTGCCGCCAAATAGCCCTGGGTTTGCTTCCCGTTCTCTCACTTCTAAGGCAGAGTGGTGGCTCTGATGCTAAGGATCTGTGCTGGTATATGTTTGGCTGCTGGTTTGAATCCTGTTACTGCCAAAATGGATCCTTCTGCATTGGTTCCTTGAGCAAGGCCCTTAAGCTGCACTGTGCAATGGCTGACCCTCCCCTCTGACCCCAAGGAGTATGCAAAAAATAACAAATTTCTAATACAAGAAATTGTATAAGGCAAATAAAAAACAACAAATAAAATAAGCAGGGTGGATGGGTAATTGAGAGTGAAATGTCACAAAGGTACACTGAGCTCTACATTTCTGGAACATTTCCTCCACACCTTACAAGCCAGGTAAGTCCAAGAAGGCAAGTGGAAATTCTGGGGCATTAATAAAGCCTTGCAAAAGATAATGTGGTAATCATGGAAAGAAGCATGGCCTGGCACAGTGGAAAAAGATTGAGACACTAGAAAAGTGAATGTGACTTCTGAAACAGTACAAGTATAGGTGTGCCTAGTTTCAGTAACTGTTCATTTATGAGGTGTTTTCTGTGGCCATAACAAAAGGAAAATGATTCTTCTGAAACTATGGCTATAAATCACTTATCCAACTATCCATTCTCTAAACCCACCTTTTCCAGAGTAAGGTCACTGGGAAACTACAGCCTATCCCAGCAGGCATTGGTCACAAGGCAGGAACAATCCCAGGAGCATTGGTTGTTAAATAAATGGGCCCGTTATTGGCTTTACTATCATTCGGTGTGTGTGCCTCTGTCTTTACGTCTCTTTAGTTGCTACAGTTTTAATCTTGATGTTGTAGCAAATTTTCAAAAGGAACACTAAAGTGATAGGGTGGGCACTTGTAGTCAAGCTCTCTTTAATGGTTTATTACAAATACCTGCAGCTATAAATGAAACCGAAGTTTCATTAGCTCAGCACCTCTACAGAAATTAACTATTAATAAAATATTCAGGAAATACATTCCTTGGGTTCTGTCCTTGTGTTATTGGGTTGCATGTTTTAGGATATACTATGCTACCTCTTACATTTTGTGTTGCACCATTGAACCGAGAAGCTCTAATTTTGTTTAGTTTGTAATCATCTAGTCCAGAGCTAATCTTAACCATGCCTTTGATTAAACAACTCAATCCAATAGTAGACTTGCAGACAAATTATATCATAAATTGGAATAAAGACTGCAAACTGTTCATGTATTGCAACTTGGATTTCTATAATTTTGAATACAGTCACCTTGTTGGCAACTGACTATCTGGAATTTCAAGATGTATTTAATAAAGAGAAATCCTTGTAATGTCCTCCACATAAAAAGTAGTTGCTAAAGATGTTCAGGCCTCTCATTTATTAATCGGTTTTCATCCCATTTTTCCCTATAAACCTGATGGGCATGTTTAGAGACCACGTTCTAGGAGTGTTCTGACACCATGAAGATGACAGAGTCATTTTTAAATAAAGGTAAAGGACAATTATTGTTGAACCAGAATCACAGATAAAAATATGTACATCAGAAGTCCTTCACCAGGAGCTCTAACTAAATAAACACATACTATTGTTTTGTTATTATTCTGCAAACTCAGATAGGCAGAAAGTGTTTGTAAAGAAATTTAAACCTTTGGAATTCACATCTGGGTCAATTGCCTAGCAAACCTAAAACCAAAACTACAAAATGGCAACATAACAGAATTCAAAATGATACACAAAAAAGGCCCAGAATAACCTCTATTATAACTCATCGACTTTTTTTCGATGAGATGTGATCTTCTGAAGAGAGACACAGAGACAGAAAGACACTTCAGAGAGACACGTTCATGTCCTGCGACACAGTGAAGTCACGTTATACTGACATCCTTTGGAATCAAGTCCCGTGAAACATTGACCTTGGCAAGTCATGCCCTACCTACAAACATTTTCCAACAAGATCACGGTCATCTAACCTCTCAGTTATTGGATAGAACTTCAAAAACGACTAAGCGAAGAAGAAACAGCAGCTCTAAAAAAATGTCTAAGTTAAAGATGACACGTCCACAACTAAGAGAAGAAGAAAGAGCAGAGCATCGAAAATAGACACTAAAGCAGTGGAGAGAAAAAGAATGCTCAAAAAGAGGCAAAAAATAACAATAATAAATCTATGTGCAAATTCTGAAAATAAGGAATGTAAGCAATGACTAAGTGAAGAAGAAAAGTTGGTGCGATACACATGCAGAGCAAGTTAAAGCTTAGGAAACTCTTTATTAAATTGAATCAAGCAAAACTTAGAATGGAACATATGCAAGGTCTCGTTGATCATGTTCAAAATTCAAATATCAATAGTTCAGACAAATTCAAAATAGGTAAAGCAGTAATATTACCATCATCATATCAAGGTAGTCCAAGGGCATTGCAACAGTTATCATGATGCAATGGCAATATCCCAAACTATCGGTCGGCCAGATTTATTTATTACAATGACGTGCACTCCACAATGGCCAGAAATCTGCAGATTCTTGAGAATAATGCCACCAGTTACATTGGCTCTGAATATTCCCACTTTCATAAGTAGATTGTTTTATCAGAGTCTTATTTAGCCTTAAGTTTTATTTTTATTGAAAGAACCCGAAACGGTGTTCGGTCAAATCATGTCAGTGCAATGGAAAGTGGGTGGCATTTAATGGAATTGCCAATGCACAGTCAAAGTCATTCGGTTGAATTATTACCGATTCATTTATCAGGTCAGAATATGATTCAGTTTAAAAGGGTGAAGAGGAAGAAGCTTTAGAAGGAGCAAAAAATAGAAATACAAAATTATTGGCTTATTTTGAACTTAATAAAACAGACGTAAATGCAAAAGCATATATGTATGCGCAAATTCCTCAACATTACACAAGGCAGAAACAAAAAAGAGTGTGACATCCAAAAAGATTAATTGCAAAAGTGTTGCTCGATTAAATATTGTATCACCAAAAGATATCGAACAGTTTCATTTAAAATTGTTGTTACGTGAATCGAAAGGAGCAACGTTGTATAAAGATGCTCTAACTATAAATGGAACTACGTACAGTACATTTCAAGAAGCGGCACGAGCAACTGGGTTATTTAAATCGGACGACTATATGTTTGAAATGATGTCTGCTGCCACTTCTGTAATGATGCCTGACAAATTAAGACACTTCTTCGTGTACTTAATTATGATGGGTGAACTTGATACTTTACAATTATGGGAAGTGTTCAAAGGACCTTTATCAGAAAAGTCGGATGAACAAACACCTCTTTCGATCAAGTCAGTTTTTTCATAAGAGAGAAAGAAAAGATATTCACTCACGGGCAGTTATACGTTGCGTTATCACGATGTAAGACCAAACAAGGAATCAAAATTCAATGTGATCTTGAAGAAAAGTTAATTCCAAATATTGTTTTTACTGAAGTTTTAAAGCAAAAGTGAATATAATATATAGGTAACAATTCCCATGAAAAAAACAATCTCTTTAAATTGTTATATTCTAGAATAATCTTCTAGAATGTTAGTAACCACAGAAATTAATTCTGTTTTCTCTTAAAACCTATATTCACATAAAATGGAACGAAAAAGTTCTCAAATGTGCACAATAAAAGAGAAAATTATAACTCTTATAACACGGAGGAGGGCTGTGTTATGTCTATATTTTCCTTGGCTTCTTTGAGCTTTTTTTCTTTTTCTTATAATTTGGAAAGTTCATTTTTGACACTTGGAAAATTATTTGAATATTATTTAAAATAATAGAAATGTTTTGTGGTTTATCGCAATGCCAAGGTTGTTGGGTACCATAATTAAATACAATACTTTGCTTGCAGTTTCTATGGTTTTGACCAGGAGTACACAGCACGTAACATGCATCAATGTGATTCTCTAAATGATCATGACTGTGTATTTCCTGGTCTCCAAGTTAATGGATTTGTCAAAGCAAAACCATTGTGTTAGTGTGCTTTCAAGTGGGAAATCTGGTATTACACCCTTTGCTTTGTTTTGCAACTTTGATTTCTGGTTAGTTTTTCCATTTAGAGACAACAGTAGAACTTTATCTGTGGTATTAACTTTTTTCCTTTAGTTTAAGGTCACTACCATTCAAATTCATATGCATTCAAATAGCAAAACTTCTTTTTGTGCTTTCCACCTTTTGTAAATTTGCTGTTTTTATGATTATTTTGTTTTGCTCTTTTCTGGATTTTTGACTCTTGCTTTTGTTCTTGGTTTCTGACCTGATTTTGCAGATTGGTTTTGGTTATTATTTGGTTATTACTAATCTCCCATTATTTATTAGTAGTATTAGTAGTAGCTTATTAGTAGGGCTGCTGCTCGATTAAAAAAATTAAACATGATTAGTCACACAATTAAAATTTTATTCAAAATTAACTGCATATTAATTGCAATTTATCGTATTGGCTTCAAGCATATTAATGTTTTTCCATAAAGCAGAAATAACTCCGAAATAACTTGCCTATGATAATAAATTATTTCAGTTAGTGTATTGAACAGTTTTGTGTAAAGGAAACATGCATTCCATTCACCGGAGGTTGCTATAATATTTAGGAAAACCACAATCAGTGGTTCTGCACAATCAGCACTGTTATAGCTCAGGTTGTGCTTAACTGCATGATACGCACGATTCAACTCCACCACTGTTACCTGGAGAGGTGGAGTCAATAATTAGATTAAAAATCTGTATATATTAGGCTTTTAAACTAGCAACGGAAAAAAATGTATCTAATAGGGCTATTTATTTAGATGCCTTAAATGGTATATTGTCCTAGAATCTATACTAATAAACGGCAAAGCCCTCACTCACTCACTCACTCACTCACTCACTCACTGACTGACTGACTGACTGACTGACTGACTGACTCATCACTAATTCTCCAACTTCCCGTGTAGGTAGAAGGCTGAAATTTGGCAGGCTCATTCCTTACAGCTTCCTTACAAAAGTTGGGCAGGTTTCATTTCGAAATTCTACGC
>JANRMT010062854.1:129442974-129460274 GCA_026402145.1 Polypterus bichir lapradei | reverse complement strand
TATATATATATATATATATATATATATATATGATGTGTATATATATGTTTATATATGTGTGTGTGTGTGAGTGTATATATATATATGCCAGCAACACTCATGACAATGACAAAACAAATATATTGTCAATCATGTTACGTTATTATTAAAATGTTTCCTTTTCTTTTTAGTTTTCTGCTGCCAAACGCGGGTATTTTGCTATGTATATATATATATATATATATATATATATATATATATATATATATAGATAGAGAGAGAGAGAGAGAGAGAGAGATGACAACAAAACTCATATATATGACAAAACAATTACATTAACAATCATGTTACGTTATTTTTAAAATATTTCCTTTTCTTTTTCATAACTTCTTTAACACACTACTTCTCCGCTGCGAAGCGCGGGTATTCTGCTAGTGTATTATAAATCTCTTAACATTCAGCCCAAATGGATGGAAATATAATCATGATAAATTTCCACTGTTTATTCTCTTGTTTTTATTGTTTCCTGTGCAATAAGAGTAGGCAATAATGTAGGCTACACTAGGTTACATACAATAAATTAAACAACACACCATGTCTTATTGCTGGGAGAAGTTTGAGTGAGGTATAAGGAACTGAGTGATTCCATTCTTTGTCATCTGCTCTTTATCTCCTTGGATATGGGTAGGACCTGCACCGTGCTGTTTCAGGTCAGATATCCCTCCATGGGCGACCAAAAAAGCTCAACAGCATTTGTCAACAGGGACATGACTGACCTACTGATATTCTGTCTCCCCCTCTGACCTATACCTTAACAACCCCTTTTACAGGCAGACTTGGATTAGCAGGCAACACCATAGTAATGTTTACATCGAGTATAGTGTCTTGTTTTGAACATTCAGATAAACTGCGTGATGTGACTGTTATTTTTTATTCTCTTTTTTTACAGTCATTGTGTGGAAGCAGCATAATGGCAAGAGTGACACTGACGTGCAGTCTCACTCAGAGCACAGCGCTTGTCTGTCTGCAGCATTAGCAGGAGTCCAAAATGAAACTCATTCACTCCACTTAAATAACTGGTTTAGTTTTAATTGTTCTGATGTTATTCTCTACACTTTGAAGAGCTAGAGTATATATTTAGCAATGTGTGCAAAAACACGGTCAAATTGTGTCCCTTTTTAATTCAATGTGGTACACACATTTTTATGTTCCAATATGGGATGATTCTGTATTTTATCAGGAAATAACATGGGAAATGATCAAGAGCCAGTGACCCGCTACTGCTCTTAATAGACTTGGATTCATTTGGTGCTACTTCATTAAGTGTGAAGCATAGTCACATTGACAGGATCAAATTAACACATTATGGGGCTGCATTAAAAATGTAATCATACAAATTTTTAACATGTTAATCACATGCACAATTAATCAGTAGCTCTGATTACTAGCAGTAGTAGCTTAATAGCAGTTTATTAGTAGTATTAGTATTAACTTACTATTTCAGAATGTATCTTTTATGTTGTAGATCTCAAAATAAATTAGCATTTTCTTTTTTATAGAAATAATTTGAATATTTCCTTTATATACATAAATTATATTTAAAATGAAAAGGTTGTTTATATAGCAGGGGTTAAGCAGTTCCCATTTCCTCCTTTAAAATATTTAGGCCTTTTTTGAAGTTTCAGGCCTGTCTGCATTTATGAGGCCTAGCATCATAATATTGGAATTTTTACTCTACAATGCAGAGAATTAATATACGAGGAAGAGTAAATTTCAGAGATAGTATTGATTTGGAAACATTAGCTCTTCAATTTTGGTGTTTGCTAAATAGAGAAGGACATAAGTTACCTTTCTGGAAAGTGACTTCAGTAAAACTAAAACTTGCCCATGGGAAAACTAAAACAGTAGAGAGTTTAGTTTATATATAGGAACTCCACCTCTTTTATAATTATTGTCTAAAAATGTTTTTAAAAAACCTAAAAAAATTAAGGCTAAATGTTCTCCTTGCATATAAATTATATTACAATCACTAAAGTATGAGACAAGAAACTGCATCTTGAAGCAATGACATTCAGCATGAACAGATGTTATGCATTACCATATGCTTAGATAGTTTTATTGTTGTTTTAGTTGTCTTTGTATTATTATTTAAAATTTTTGAATTTTTTTTTTTTGATTTTGTTCATTATTGGTTAATTATGTAATCTGTCTTTTAATTTACTTGTTCTTTGTGGGTGGAGCCCAAAGAATCAGGGCCACCCTGACATCACCACTTCTGAGCCCTCCCTCAGCTAATTTAAACTGACTGAGAAGGCTCAGAAGTTGGAACCATTTTTCATTTATTGGTGTTTTGTAAGTATCACTGTTTCTATTGTGATAAAAAGCACTATACGAGCGCTCAACCAAACATAGACAGACGCAGGAGGCACACTTATAAAACAAATAAATGTTTTATTTTATTTTCTTCTGCCTGTGGGCAATGCCTTCCCCTTTCCCATAGGCACAACACAGTCCCACAAGCACAATATCACAATCACCACAATACTTCTTCTCTTTTTCCTCCACTCCTCTCCAGCAAGCTATGTCTCCCTACTCCCAACTCTGGCTCCCAGAGTGTGGTTGTTGGCTCCTTTTATAACCCATGCAGAAGTGCTTCAGGTGTTTGATGACCCGTTTCCGGCCGCACGTACATGTGTGGTGGAAGAACCGCCCACATGGGCTCAGGAACCACTGCAGTGCCCCTTGGTGGCACCCCTGGATCCCAACAGGTTCATAGTGAACTCCATCTCCCATGGAGCCCTGAGGGAATCCGAGGCACCACTGAAACCCAGGGGGGCTGCCATCAAGCGTCCCGGGGTAGGTACTATTCAGCCCATGCCTGTTCCCCAGGACCATATGCAAAAGAGGCATCCTGGCAAGGACCCAAGCCGTACACCACACTATCTAGATTTTTTTTTCAGAGTTCTTTCCCGTTTTCCAGGATTCTCATTACTAGACCGTACTTTGGGATTCTGTTTGTTTTGGATTGAAGGCAACGCCTTTATTCCTTTGCTCTTTTGGGTATTTCTTTGTATATTCTATTTTCTGAAAATAAATTAATTTATTTATAAAGGTTCTTCACTTGCCCTGTTTTAACAAGCTGATGGTTAACAGTCATCTTTCTCCTTGCAGAGCTTTTGGTACTATGAATGTAGTAGAAAGTCAAGCAAAATGACACCTTTGATTGGCTAGCTAAAAAGATTACAATATGCAAGCTTTCGAGGCAAATCTGTATCCCAAAAGTGGCCTCATTTTTATTCCAATAACATTAGTCATGAAAATAAATCCTAATAAGACATTGCCCTTAATTAAATAATGTTTAATAAAGCACTTTAATTAGACTTTATCACTTCTAGTTTCACATTCAAATTGATAACCTTTTGGTTTTTCTTGGACATATCCTAATGTTTCATAATCTGATTGAACCTGTGATGCTCAGGATAATGTGGTAAGCCATGAGCAACACATGTGATAAGGTGAATGCTCTTAAGCATGTGAATATAGGAGCCCACTTCAGCAGCACACATTTCATTGAATTTTCCTAAAAGGTTGTTCCTAAAATGTGGGAAGTCTGCATTTACATAATTGACTCTGTAAAGCATTGTACGCATCTATGTAACCTATTTGTTTCCTAGTGTAATATTGCAGTAACAAATGTAAGTAGCAAAATGGAAGTACAAGTAGCTATTTAAATTTGAAAATGTAGTGAAATAAAAGTAAAAGTAGATAGAACATTTTATACCCAAGTAAAGTAAAAAATATTCTAAAAAACCTACTAAAATATAGTAATGAGTAATGGAGGAGGGCTTTGGCAAGTTATTTTTTTATTTATCTTTTTCACTCCAACAACTATATGTGCCAACATAATAATAGGCTCCTTAGCCATAATACTTGGCAATAATATGAAATCAAGGTTATAGCTATTTTATGAAACAACACACTACTTTTACTTAAGATTACAAGATGTCCTCAAATGTTCAGAAGCTGTGTCTGTCCAACCAAACAGTGAACTTTATAAGCTGGAATGTCTTAAGTCTCACCTAACAGGACTAACATAATAAGTAAGGACCAGTTTTGATTGCAAAGAGATTGAATTGTCAAAATGTTCACTCCAGCTATACAAAGAAAACTAGAGGTGTGGGAATCTTAATATCAAACCATCCATCCATTATCCAACCCGCTATATCCTAACTACAGGGTCACGGGGGTCTGGTGGAGCCAATCCCAGCCAACACAGGGCGCAAGGCAGGAAACAAACCCTGGGCAGGGTGCCAGCCCACCACAGGGAATCTTTATATGTAAAACAATATTATTTGTAGCATCAGATGTAGTATCTGACCCTGAAGTGTAATATGTCTTGGTAATGGGTAACTGATTTAAATCTAAAGTAATTTTGATAAATATCTACACACCTAATGTGCATGATAAAGATTTCAACCAAAATGTATTTGCATCTATTCCCAATATGAGCATGCATAAAATTATGATGGCCCGAAGCCTCATGCATCACCCCATGCATAGAATTCACACTAAAAAATGGCATATGGACAAAAGTGGAAATATGTGTATGCACAAAAAAAATTCAGATGCACAAAACCATTCGTATGCCAACTTCCACGCACTTCTGTTACACAAATCTCGGTCAGCGTGAAAAGTAATGCTCGTGCATGCGCCTGCCGTCTCACCCCAACTCCTCCCAGAATTTTGCATATTTTAATAAGCAAATCAATATAAATAGCCCCTTAAGGTTAGTGTTCTGTGAAAAGACAATGGCAAAAACACAGGGAGAATAGAAGAATTTCAGCAGATACCAAGTGGAGGCAACGAAAAACGTACTATTTGTTGGTTTAAGCAGTTGTATAAACAACAAAAGGAAGTTGATCGAAAGTTCAAGTTCAGAAAGTCGCACAGTGGCCAAAATAAAAAAGATGTGGTCAGATATCAAAGTCGCTGTAAAAAGGCAAGTCGTTGCTCGCTGTCTAAGTGTCATACGGAAGTGTATTAGGGTACAGAGAAAAGAAAAAAAATAGGGACACAATTAAAAAAAGGCCAAAATGTCTACTTCAATCTTGTACTTTATTTTGTCAATTAAAGAGAATATTGTAAATTTCATCTTAAAATCATTTAAATTACTAGTTTCTCAAATCTCATCGTAACTAAAATAGCCATTAAATGCTTCCTATTCTATGTACTCTTCTATATACTTTGTGTGAATCACTACATGCTTCTTAAATGGGCTTTCTCTTACGCCAACAGGACACAGAATACATTACATTCATGATATTACAGCTCTCTGAACAATGTAATAATACTAAGTATACTTGATATAATTTTCAGAATGATAGGAATTAAAGCATGCATTAAACATGAGTGCACAGTGATGCAGATGCTTGCTGTGCGCGACCTTCGATTAAATAATTTATTGTCACGTTCAAATGTACTAACCCCCAATTCCTGTCATTACTTTTCTTTCTCCCAGTAACCAATGACTACACAATCAGCTCTTTAATAAATGTCAAGCCATCTGTAAGCTTAGAACGCCAATTCTTCAAAACTATTAAGGAACATTGAAATATCTTCGTTGTACATGTTTAATTATTCCCTCCATCTATTCATCCTGGGTCACGCCAACACCAGCAAGTGAGGTAGGAACAATCCCTGAACAGTGCACCAGCTCATTGCTATCACAATAAAGTTAAAAATGTATCTGTATAATATAATATACATAATTTACTGCATTTTATCTTAAAAAATGATATCAAGAGCACCAGGAAAATAGAGCTTGGAAATCTAAATTGACTTAGAAGCCAGTTGTCATCATCTGTAATTATGCTCCCTCATTTATTGAATTGAATTGAATTCCTTTATTGTTATTGTATGGTACAATGAGATTCAAATAGAAATCCTTCATAAACTTATTTTCCTATAAAATGATAAAATAACAACAACAACAACAATAATACTACTGCTACTACTACTACTACTAATAATAATAATAGGATTTTAAAAAATGAAAAATATACAATATGTAAGCAAAACTGGCTCAGGTTGTGCAATATTACAACTTTACAGTGAGGTGATTGTACTTATAAGTACAAACAGTTCTACCGGGAGCACATGATGGACTGATTGAGTGCGTTTAGAGCTCGATGTAACTACTTCTGAACCACCTGTTCCTGACAGGAAAGGCTCTGAAGTGTTTGGCTTATGGAGGAAGTTCAAATAGACTGTGTGCATGTTTGAGGCAGCATGTGCTAGATGCTGTATCCCGATAATCCTCTTTCCGATCAGCTGCTGTACAGCTGTGATTCCACACTCAGATCCAGTGGGTTAAAATACTCTGTGTTGAAATTAACAATGCTAAAGCAGCTATAGTATTTGGAATAGTTTGGCAATTCCGTGCACCATTATATTGTTACAGGTTGATTACAATCAGGCACCTTAAACTAATAAATGATATGTGGTTAATTTTAGTGTATTTGATAAAGCCGCTTCAGGGGATGTGCATCTAAAAAATAAGGGGAAACCACACAGGAACAGTAACACTGCTTTGATACTGGGTGGTGCCAGTTTGCAAAACCAAGCCAAAAACTTGTATATGCACAGGTTAAGGCTGACATGAGAATGTGTGTGGCTTTATGCCAAGTTTAATTTTTATACATCGCGATGTGAGTGTGGAAATGGGTATACTCAACATTTTTGTGTGTACGCACCGTTTATACATGAGGCCGTTGGATAGGTCTTCAACTATAGTGGCAATAACATCTGAAACTGCAAAAATAATCATGCAGTTTGTAATTTATCAGACCCATGGAAATTCTTAAATCCACACTCAATAGCATATTCCTTCTTCTTACCAGTACATCATAGTTACTCAAGAATTGGTTATTTCTTTATTGATAAAAATTGATTTTCCACTGCCCTACACACTCATATCATAGCTGGCATCTTAACCCCATGTTATTAGCAGATTACTTTACAGAATTCGCCTCTAAACAAATTGATTATTTTTTTAGAGACAAATACATCCTCCAAGGTCTTTGCAGGAATACTTTGGGAAACTCTGAAGTCTTTTTAAGACCACAGATTATTTCATACTGTATCTTTTCTATAAAAATAAATTGGAGACCAAGAAGGCACCAGAGTTAATTGGCAAAATTACCAGAATAAATCAAAACTATGCCAGGTCTCCAAATGAGGCACATTAGAAATGTTCTACACTCAGAATTTAACCTCTTGATAACAAAAGTAATTGAACAGCTCATTTTTAAATTGTGACATCATCACTATGAATACAAAGAGAAGGCTATTGAAATCTTAGCTATACAAATTCATAAGCAGAAAGTTTGCAACACAATTGCAGAAATTACCAATGCTTAATGAGATAAAATCATTGACAATAAAAATATAACCCACACTTTCAGAGAGTACTATAAATCCTTATATTCTACTCAGTTTAAAGAAGATAAGACACAATTTAATTAGTTTTGATGCATTGCAAATACCACAGCTAGATACTCTTAGTGCAGAGATACTGGACAAACATCTGACACTCTCAGAATTACTGGATACTATAAACTCACTCCAAAGTGGGAAAGCAGCAGACCTTGATGGCTACCCAGTGAAATTTCATAACAAATTTTCAAAACAGTTAGCTCCACTATTATTAGCAATATTTATAGAAGCCAGAGACATCAGTCCTATTTCACTTCGTAATAATGATGTTAAAATAATCTCCAAGGTTCTAGCTAGAAGGATTGAGAAAAGGCTTCCTTCTGAAATATCACAAGAACAACCCAGATTTATTAAAGGTAGACACTTAGCTTTTTATCATCTCTGTTTGTTTAATGTAATGTACTCACCCATTAAATTTAATGCACCAGAGATCTTATTATCTTTGGACACAGAAAAAAAATTGACATAGTTGAATGGCCCAAATTTATATACATGGATAAAACTACTTTAAACCAGTTCAGAAGCCACTGTCTGTATTAACAACATTACCTCAAACTACTTCAAACTGTAATGTGGTACTTGAAAAGGATGCCCCCTACTACCATTTCTTTTTGCAAATGCCATTGAGCCATTGGCCATTCACTTTCAAATTGCATCAGGGATAAAAAGGATTATCAGAAAAGGACTTGAAAAGAAAATATCACTATACACAGATGATATGGTACTGCATATATCAGAACCACAGTCTTCCTTACCAGTAGTCCTTAATGCATTTGTGGAATTTCTAAAGAATTTCTAAAGATATCATAATTTGAATAAAAGTGTACTTTATCCAGTGAACTCCCTAATACACAATAGTAGACTGGACATCTACCCATTTATTTTATCAGCTCAGTTTAAATACCTAGGGATAAACATCACAAGTAAATATAAAGATCTTTTTCAACAAATTTTTTGCTATTAGAATGGAAAAAAAATCAAACAAGATGTGAACAGATGGTCTACCCTCCACCTCATATTAGCAGGAAGAATCAATACCTAATTTATTTGGAATTTCAGACATCTGCACATTCAAAGGTGACTCTAAAAACACCTAAAGCAGTAGGTGGCATGGCACTCCCTAACTTTATTACTCCCTATCGTTTATTATTGGATAGTAAATATACAAGCTATAAAAACCTGGACATTGACACAAATTAATGAATATACACAAGCTGGGTCTGCAATAAAAAATAAAATCCTACTGTACCTCTTTATATGCCCTGATTTATGTCCCAGTAAATACAAATTATCAATATACCAATAAAGCAATTGTCCATCATCACTCAGATTATTGAACAAATGCAGGAAGCACTTCAAGGCAGAGAATCTTTTACCTGTTGCACCTCTACATGATAATCATCTTTTTTCTACCTTCTCAAACCTACACAGTATTTAATGTTATTTTCTTCAAATAAAAAAGTATGGTAATAAAGTATTTCTACTTTGTTACTGTACAACACTGAACCAAAAAGTAAAAAGTATTCAATGTAAAAATGCTTTTTTTACATTCCACACTGTCCAGTCAACTGTTATATTCTGCATCCTACACTGATTGTTGCAATGCCCATGCCTCTATTGGCAGTTGTAATCCACGTCTTTATGGAATGAATGTGGAGTTTTTTCATGCTAAGTGATTTTTGCAATAAGTAAGACATTTTTAAGCAAGTGTACAGGGTTGTGTGGTATAGAAACTGTATCCCTGAGTAAATAAGTAACCATTTTTGCAATGGTAGGTCTAGAGTCAAAAAAATACTATTTCTGATTTTTTTTTTTCATGGACTTAATACTGTGCATGATGTTCTTCAAGATGCTGGATGATTATTTTTACTAACAGCACAGACCGGTGAGTGAGTAACGGAGATATGCTTGTTCTGAGTGGGTGCAGCCTTCAAGTGTTCCCGATAGCAGGCTGCATCAGCTTAAATCAGCTCAAAAGCCTTCTTAACTCGATCAGGGCATGACAGCAAAGCCATTTTTCTACCTTAATATCTCTCACCATGGAAAACGGGATCGCTAATCTCCCAGCCCCTGCCCAGATGACAGGTCCTCTGCCTGCCGTTATGAAGGTGATATGTCACAATTATTGTTCTGCGTGCATCAAGAGTTTATCAGCAGCTCAGGGGCATAGGAAGCAGGAATGAAAGTGTTTCTCTAGAGATTTTTATCTCCACAGAGCTTCTCTGCAGCTATGCTAGTAGGCCATTCTTATTCTTTCTCCAAAACAGGACATTCACAGTGTGTCTAGAGCTTTGCTCTTCTTATTGGACTTCTTACTAACTCATCTTTGCCCTGAGGATTTCTTTTTTTTTTTTTGTTTTTCAGATTATTCTCTGTTTCCAGATCGAAATTAATGAGACTCTGTCTGCATCAACCCACAGCTTACTGTGATCATTGATATGTTTAATATATACTAGGTGACCTACAGAGGTTGCATTCCATTTCAGCTTCATAACTGGTGCTTTTACATAAATTTGAAAATCAAGCAGACTTCAACACTAAACAGTCTAACATGACAGTTACCAGTAAGTGACCATACACAAGGATTCAATAATCCTGTGGAAAGCTAGGCAAACCTGAGCAGGTTTTCAGTCCTGAAACCAATAAAAAGCTGTTCACACTGCATACAAGAACAGAAGCTAGTAAGTGATGATACGTGATATGTCTAAGCAGGATGACACTACTGAGGACATTGACTGACTCTGCATTCTTGATCACCAAGCAGAACAATATCAGTGAGGCTAGGAGGTGACCGTGAACACTGTATGCCTGAGCAAGATGATATCTCTGAGACCATTAGAACTCCATGCACATTACATGTGTGATCAGGGAAATATCAGCAAGACCACCAAATAACCATGCAGGTCAGTATCACTGACCCTAGACGGTAACTACAAATGCTGCATTTCTTAGTAAGTGACTACATACACTGCATACTTGATTGGAATAAAATTACCAAATTTAGTAGAAGACCATGCATATTTGAGAAGGCAGATATCAGTAAGGCCAGAAAGTGACTGTGCATACTGCATGTATTATCAAGCCAATAGAAGAATCACCAGCAGAATACTATACGCACTGCTTTCATTAGTAGGCCAATGTCATCAAAACTATTGTAAGACAATTCAAATAGCCTATTGTATGACAGTTAGCCATGCACAGTGAATGAATGAGGGAGTCATTAAGATTGAGGCTAACCCTAACCCGGTTAAAAGTCATCAAACCCAGTACAAGAATATACCAACTGCATGTATGATCAGGTCAGTAATACTAATGTCAGAAGATGACTGTGAACACCTCACACATAAGCAGACCAATATCAATGAGGATGATGGGAGACACTATATGAGCAAGAGAACAATATTATCAATGCCATCTGACCATGCTTGACTGAGCTAAAATCACCAGAATTACTCCATGCATACTACCTAAATAATATTAATACATTTTATTTATACAAGGCGCCTTTCTGAGAACTCAAGGACACCAAACAAACAATAAATCAATAAATAAAAAGACACATTATAAACAACTTGAAACATCAGAAAAAAAACAGAAGATATAAAAATTAAAACTAAACAAAGCCACTGTAATCATAAAGAAAAGGCCATTTTAAACAGATGTGTTTTAAGTTTACATTTGAAGGTTGAAAATGATTTGATATTTCTAAGCTCAGTAGGTAATGAATTCCAGAGCTTGGGAGCAGAACAGCTGAATGCTGTGCTCCCCATGGAGGTTAGACAAGTGAGAGGGACAGTCAGGTGGATGGAGGAAAAGGATCTAAGGTTACGGGAGGGAATGGCAACATGAAGAAGGTCAGACAGATATGGAGGGGTGAGGTTATGAATGGCCTTAAATGTTAATGGCAGAATTTTAAAATCAATTCGAAACTTAATATGGATCCAATGAAACTGCTGCAAGACTGGAGTAATATGGTGAATAGATGGGGTTCGAGTAATGATGCGAGCTGCAGAATTCTGGACTAGCTGAAGCTTATGGAAAGATTTATTAGAGAGACCAAAGATGAGATAATTGCAGTAGTCCAGACAAGAAGTAACAAGACTGTGAACAAGAATGGCAGTGGTATGGGGAGTGAGGGAGGGGTGGATGTGATTAATATTACGTAGGTGGAAATAAGCAGACCGGGTGAATTTATTAATATGAGATTGTAAAGATAGAGTACTGTCAAGGATGACACCCAGACTCTTAACCTGAGGTGATGGGGAAACAACGGAGTTATCAATCACAAGAGAAAGATTATCGGCTTTGGATAATGATGATTTTGAGCCAATGAGGAGAACCTCAGTTTTGTCACTGTTTAATTTAAGAAAATTTGAAGAAAACCAGGATTTAATTTCAGCAATACAGTCAATAAGCGAAGATGGTGGAAAGGAAGAGGTGGGTTTACTAGCAAGGTAGAGCTGGGTGTCATCAGCATAACAGCAAAAATTCTATGTTTACAAAAGATAGTGCCAAGGGGAAGAAGGTAACACCTGAAGTAACAGCGGTAGGTTGGGATGTGAAAGTTCTAAGCTGAATGAACTGAGTGCAGCCTGAGAGGTAGGATCTGAACCAATCAAGTAGAGTGTGGGTAATTCCAATCAAAGGTAATCTATTAAGGAGAGTGGTATGACAAATAGTATCAAAGACTACACTCAGATCAAGAAGGATGAAAATAGTAAGCAGCCAATAGAAGGTCATTGGTAATTTTAACATTTACCATTTCTGTACTGTGAAGGGGGCGAAAACCAGGCTGGAATTTTTCATATATATTATTATGAGATCAGTGGGAGTGAAGTTGGATAGCTCTATTTTTACAAGAATTTTGGAGATAAAGGGCAAATTAGAAATAGGGCAAAAATTATTGAAGTTAGTAGGATCAGCACCAGGTTTTTTCCATATTGGGGCTATTGCAGCAATTTTAAAAGATGAAGGAACAATACCAGTAGTGAGAGAAGAGTGAATTATGGCAGAAATAAGAGGGACCAAAGAAGGGAGGCAGGCTTTAACCAGAACTGTAGGGAGGGGGTCCAGCTGACAAGTAGATGACTTAAATTTACAGATGAGATCGGAGATTTCTGAGGAAGTGGGAAGCTGGAAAGAAAAAAAAGAGTGAATAGGCGAGTGTAGTTCAAAAGAAATACAGAGAGAATCTGGACCGAGGTGCTGATGTATCCTCTGGATTTTCTCATTAAAAAAGGACATAAGAGAATTACAGAAAGCAGTTGAGTAAAGGTGAGATGGTAAAGAGTCTGGAGGTTGTGTAACATTATTAGGTAATGAAAACAAAGACTTGGTGTTACCTTTATTACAAGAAATTAACTGAGTGTATTAGTTAGAACTGGTTTGTGCTATACAGTCCTTGTAATAAAGTAAATGATTTTTATGCATCTCTTTGTAGACGAAGAGTCTGGTTCTTTTATATAACTATTCAAGTTGCCTGCCCTTTCCTACCTAATTAAACCATGCAAAGAACAAACCAGTAGAAGACCATACTTGCATGAGCAAGGCAATATCTTCAAAGTCAGGGTAAGACATTGCACAGTACACTAATGAGCAGGTGGATATCTCAAAGGCTAGGATGAGACCAGGCACACCCATGAGGGAGTCAGTATCACCAGTTTCAGCTGAAATATTGCATGCATGTTCAGTCGAACAGCACCAGAGCTGTTAGATAATCAATGCATAATTGATGTTGAATGCATGACACCAATATTATCCAAGCTAGTGCAAGATCAAGTGAGCTACACCTAAGAGCAGGTATGATCACACTGAGACCAGAAATAGACCGTGCACTTCATGGCACTATTAAGATCAATGTCAATGTGAAATTTAGGAGACTAAATCACCTTTTATACCTGAACAGACCAAAATCACTGAGGGCAGATGGTGACCACACACACTGAGTCTTTGAAAAGTAATACTATTAATAGTGAAGACCATTCACTCTGATGGTAATCACCAAAGCAGGCAAGTTACTGAGAAACCTAATTGTTTCCCTGATCTAATCAGGGTTACTATTGGTAGAAGGTGACTAAAGTCAGGACAGAGCAGATCATGGATCTTGTTATAGGGGGCACTTGACTCAGAGTAGTTGAAATGTGATGTCTACTACATGCTTTGCAATGTTAAGAGTTAAACATCTGTACGCTTTTCTGTATATCCAATCTTGGAGGACGTCTACATTAAGGCCAACTGCACAGTGAACAGGATATTTCGTTTTTAGGGATTCACCCAGGGTAATTAAATGTTGGGCCATGGAAATTCAATATCAGAGAACAGCTCCCAGCCAGGGCCTTTTTATATCTACCTGATATGACAAGGTAGCCATCTCTCAGTTCCCTCAGTCTGCCTCCTCCTCATAGCTATCTGTGGCCTGAGGAAGAAAACTCGCACTTTCCGTCAGCAGCAGTGCTTGCTTTTCCTGCCCCTGCAAGAATCTCTTAGTGTTCCATGAAATTAGAAAGTAATGATACTATTACCAAGGAACGTGGGGGCCGTGAAAAGCATAAATGCAATTCCCCATCATTCACTAGGGCAGGAACTGTCACCAGCTGCTTGGAGCAGCCAAGACAATCTTATTTTCAACTCTCTCTCTCTCAGTTACAAGCCTCTCTGTCTCCCTGCACTCTTCCACTCACACACTTTTCTGTCTCCCCCACACTTTACATCTCTCTCTGTGAATGGAAAGCTATAATCCTAGTATTAAGGGGCCATGTGACTGTGGGCCACTTTTCTAGATGATGAATTCTGACAGTCAGATATGTACATCTAGTTTCCTTAATTTTACCAATCTGCCACTGTTCTTCACTAAAAATGATTAAGCAATACCATTGGCCTTGCTCTCAAAATAATTGTTACCATAGATGAAGTGTCTCCATCAAAGTTGAGGAAGTTGAAGAAAATATCTTGGTCCCCTCCACACATTCTCAATTCCTACGAGGCTACTGTTCTGACATGTCCACTTTAAAAAAAGTCTTATGTTTCAGACTGACCAGCTTAACCCTTCTCTCTAGCATGAGCATGAGTTATTTGACATATCCGCCCTCATGAGATTTCAAATCTGACACTGCCTGTTAACTGTTCAGTGACTACAGTCCACTCTAAAATGAGAGCTTTGACATGTCCACAGTAATGAAGTGTCATATGGGTCATTGGTATAGGGAGTAAACTGTCAAGTTTTTTAATTGAAACAAAAATACCCTGATGACTTAGCTATTAGCCAACAAAACAATCATGATTGAGTAATGGTCCCATCTTGTTTGCAACTTTTCTTAAAAGAGGTTAACAAGCTCAGCTTTGTCATTAACTTCTACCATGAGCCAGGTGAGACGTTCATTCTGTTGACAGACTGACCAGCCAGATCTTGCCAGATGACAGAATGATGAACCTACAGTCTGATGTTGTAGACCACTATGATGGCCAAGCAGGAGCAAATGAATTAAGTTACTCTTCCTGTTCCTACAACCAACCCACCACCTTATCCCCCCCCACCCACACACACACACTCCCCCTTCAACAAACAGTCGACACCTGTGAATGATGAAAGAGTCACACAGACTTTATTGTGAGGGTTAAATACTTCAGCACTGAGAAGAGAAATAGCACTGCACTGTGTCATTTTTTTAGGGAAGCATGTTCACTTCTACACATCATTTGTCATGCAGAGCTGGACGCGAGAGCAGTCATTTATCAGTGCCAAACACAAGCCAGTGTTAACTGAGTGCCAGTAAAGTGGGGTGGTGAAGACGCGATGCGGATCAGCAAGGCTTCCTCCACCTTTAATTGGGAGACGGATGGGCGTCTCGCTCTCCACCTCTCTTTCTATGTGACGACCTGAGCAAGTGACAGCTTCTTGCTCTGCTACAGATGACAGAACAAGTTGAATACTCAGTGCTGATTATGCTATTCTGTGGCAGTGCCTTTGAACAGCTGGTCTCAAAGTTAGGGATAGGGTTAGATGTCAACTCTGTACAGGCACTTACTCGTTACTTATATAGCCTCCTATACTAGGCAAAAAGGTTGCATCACATGCCTGGGTCTATGCTCTGTAATAGTTGCAATATCCTTGGGTTTCGTTCCATGAAATACATACAGATCATTTACGAGTATATTTAAGACTCAATGTACACTTCATTTCATTAACAGGCATATTTTACAATTTCTACGGATCCTTTTTATTGACAGTAAGACCAACAAAGAAATTTTTAAAAAATGGCACAATGTTGAATGACTGAAAGTGAATAAATAATTACATCACTTCAGCAGAATCCTTAAACACCTCAGAGATCGCAGTTTGAGGCATCCTTTTAACCATAAATTGACAGCAGGCACCATGTGTGAGTAAATATATCTAATTAAAAATAGACATTAAGAGATTTGTAGCGCTACCTACTAAAAACCCTAAACAGCACAGAAATTCAAAACCTTCCTCAGGCAGGGGAGGGGGGGTGAGTTGATCACTTAACTGTGCATTCACATCACATAACACTGTGAAGCCAAATAAAGAATATTTTGATTTTGGAATTAGATTTTAAAAACTGTAAAATTGCCACAATGAGAATGGTAGAGTACTTACAGTTCAAAGTAAGCATCACAATAACGTAGGGCACTGTTTTATTAATCTGATATTGGAGACATGAGCTAATCTTTCACATACAATAAACTGTGTTATGCCCTATCAATCTTTTCAGGCAAAGTTACAATTTCTGATCTCTAGAGATCTCATCTTCAGGGTTCTCCTAATGACTCGGTTCTTCGTTAGTTTTCAAGGTGCCACTGCCCAGTTTTTTAGGTTTTTGAAATAAAGAGGGATTAACTGTTAGTAAGTAAACTAAACCATAATCGGCAAACATATGCACTGTATAAGACAGAAGCATAACATTGCAATTATTACTACACTGCAGTCATGATCTGAGTTTAACAAATAATAAATTGATTATCAATTCTCAATCACTATTACACAAAAACAAAACTACACCAAATTCCACCCGACACCAGAGGGTCAAAAGATAAAGGCAAAGCCAAAAAATTAGAGATTTTCCTTAGAAATTAAGCCAGGGCAAGAAGACTCACCAGGATTATTAGAGTCTGTAAATAAACAAAATGAATGCCACTTTATCACAGTGTACTTTCTGATATTTAAAAGACCATACTTCTTACTGTTATGACTGAGTGCACAAAGCAAAGCAAAGGGTGTGAGGCCTCAAAAATATCTATAAACAGGAAAGGTCTCACCTAAGGCAGCAAGAACCAAAACTTCACAGGCAAGTTTCAGCCTATATAAGCCCAAAAAGGGGATCTGGTTTCAAAAATTGAAAGTTTATGTTTAAATGTGCACAGACCGGGTCCTCCCTACGTGGAGTTTGCATGTTCTCCCCGTGACTGCATGGGTTTCCTCTGGGTACTCCGGTTTCCTCCCATAGTCCAAAGACATGCAGGTTAGGTGCATTGGCGATTCTAAATTGTCCCTAGTGTGTGCTTGGTGTGTGTGTGTCTGTGTGTGTGTGTGTGCCCTGCCCAGGGTTTGTTTCTTGCCTTGCGCCCTGTGTTGGCTGAGATTGGCTCCAGCAGACCCCCGTGACCCTGTAGTTAGGATATAGCGGGTTGGATAATGGATGGATGTGCACAGATATACAATGTGCACATAAATGCCCGCAAGGGATTATAACTGTGAAAAACCCTGGTTTAAGAGACATGACCAGTCCAAAGTTTTTACAAATGATGATATTTACTAAAACAAGATAGATAGATAGATAGATAGATAGATAGATAGATAGATAGATAGA
>JANRMT010062854.1:129421516-129442964 GCA_026402145.1 Polypterus bichir lapradei | reverse complement strand
AGATAGATAGATAGATAGATAGATAGATAGATAGATAGATAGATAGATAGATAGATACTTTATTAATCCCCAGGGGAAATTCACATAATCCAGCAGCAGTATAATGATACAAAAAACAATATTAAATTAAAGAGTAATAAAAATGCATGTAAAAACAGACAATAACTTTGAATAATGTTAGCATTTACTCCCCTGGGTGAAATTGAAGAGTCGCATAGTGTAGGGGGGGAACGATTTCCTCAAGCAAAAGAAGAACAAAAAATAATATCAAGACAAAAATGCAAAAGCAAAAAGAGTTTGCCTAACAAGGTAACCCATAGAAACAAATCTAATTCTGCAACCCAGTAATCCAAATCCAAAAACAGATACAAAAATTCTAAGAAACTAGAAAAGCAACACTCGCAAGAATAGCACTCTCCAAACATTAAAAAACTGCTGAAGGAGTCCCCTCTCTAACCTCATAATATATGAGCTGATGGCGGTCCTTCAATGGTGACATCAGAGTGGCCCTGCCTTGTAGTTCCAACCACAAAACGAAAGCAACTCAGGAGAACACATGATCCATATGCAATAAATGATAAACAGACACAACTTTACAATGCTTTACAACAAACAAGATGCAAAAAAGGAAAATAGACATAAGCTAGGAAACACACCCTGGCTGAAACATGACATATTGCTACACTATCCATAACAATAAGGCCTACGTGGAATAGGTTGAAGTTCTAAGAATCATTAAGGGGATTGACCCAAATAATCTAATTACATAATAGACATAGTGAGAAGAGCTAAATGTGATAATTAAACAAAAGAAGATTGTACAAAATGAAAAATCGATCATTAAGGTGATACCATGGGCAAGATCCAGGCCAAACCCTGAAATGCTGTACAGCTGTTATTTTTATTTTGGACTGAACAGAACAAGTTTTCAAACAAGATAGCAGCACTGACATGCAAACAATTCCTTTAGATTTTGGCTAGAGGTCTGTCAAGGTTGTAGTAATGTTCAGTATGCTGAGGATTGCTATATCTTGCACCAAAACTAGAACTGAAAGTCAAAAACATTTTTGTTTTGCTCAGAAAATAGTTTCTCCTAGGGTCTTCACTTTAAAGGTCTATAACAGAGTTTGTTAAAAGTTTGCTAATGTAAGCAGCTATCTTATATACGAGGGGGAATCAAGCTAAAGTTAGAAAATGGGATTTATTAGAAAATAGAATGGACCTTAACAAAAAGTCATTTCTCAATGTAGTCTCTACCTTTCTCAATGCACTTGTGCCACCTGCCTAGAAGTGCTTGGATTCCAGCAGAATAAAAGATTTTGTCTTGTCCTCGCAACCACTTGTGCACATCTTTCTTCACATCGTCATCTGTCTTGAACTGATGGCTACCCAGATGTTTTTTCAGTGGTCCAAAAAGGTGGAAATCACGCGGTGCCAAATCTGGAAAATAAGGAGGATGTGGCAGTACCTTAAACTTCAGTTTCTCCAGACAAGCCTTGGTGTAGTGTGTGGGTGGGCATTGTCTTGCAGCAAAAGGACTCCTTCAGACAGCAGTCCCCGCTGTTTGGATTTCATTTCAGGCTTCACATTGGTCTCCAGCAACTCACAGTAACTAGTGGCTGTAGTATCCCTTGGCATGTAGTGTTCGACAATAACTCGAGTGCACAAGTGGTTGCGAAGACAGGAGAAAACCTTTCATTCTCCTGGAATCCAGGCAGGTGGTGCAAGTGCATTAAGAAGGGTAGAGACTAAATTGAGAAATGACATTATCGGTTTTGTTAAGGTTCGTTCCATTTTCTAACTTTAGCGTGACTCCTCCTCGTATAATGGCCGCTGTGATATTACATGTCACATGGAATACGTGCATGACATGCCTAGTGTTGTGTCAGCAAACTTACCAGGATTTGATATTGTACTTGGAACTGAATGAAAGACAGAAAAAAGGTCAAAACTGAAAGATCAAAAGTCACAAGTGCCAATCCAGAACACAACATAAAAACCATAATCATAAGTTTCATTAGCAATAGTTCAGAAACAAAAAAAAATTTAATCAAAGGACATATGAAAAAGGGATTTAGTGTCCGCAACTCAGATAAGGAAATGTACTTTCAACAGACTTTTTAATCTGTTGCTTCAATAAACAGTGCTTCACGACCTCTGAAACTTTTCGCGCTGTCCCAATGCAGGGCAACAAAGTAGCAGTAACTGCATCAAATACAAAATGGCGTCCACAAGATAAAAAATAAATATCAGAATTAAGAGACTCCTAAAGCCTTTTAAAACAGTGTTTCATAATTCATAAATGATTCAAATATACCCATTAAAATATTCATAGAATAGTCTATATCATAACACCTAGTAGCCACACATCATCATAGCGACCAGACATAAAATGGTCAGCGTCTATGAAATTCAGAAGCACCAAAATATATTTCCTGTTAAAAAAAAACAAAAAAAAAAACAATTACAGCTAATGTAGACACATTGACAATGACTGAAAATATATTAGTAATGAAAATAAAAACTAATAACTTCTAGGAATAAAATAAAAAGAAAAAGACTGATCCCTAAAGTGTTCCTAACAACAGTGATATTCAATTGGCATGTTAATAATCACAGATGCACATTCTGTCTAAGCTCTGTTTACATCCACATCCATTGCTGAACTTCTGTAATTTACAGTACTGTATTATGATAAACAGGCCACCAGCATGTGCCTGTTGAGATTAGTCAGTTTATTAATTTTTTTCATACATTTTCCAATAGGGTTTTCACTTATTTTAGGCTTCCTATTCTTTCTTAAGCTATGATTTTGATTCGTGCATCAGGATTTTGATTTATTGTGTTATTTTGTTTAGGAAAAATTATTTTGAAACATCTCCAATGCAGTCTTTGTTTATAACAGGAGTTATTGATAATACATTCTGTTCACTTGTTGCTAGGTAGCTTTCACAGTTGTTAGAGGTGGTTCATGGAGGTCATGACGGATTAAAAAGTAAAGCTATCACATTACTTCCTTATCTGAGTTTACAGATTGAAAACTACCTTTGCATGCTAACTTTTGCCTCTTTAATTTCTCCTTATTGAATTTTCTGTTTTTGACCCTTGCTGTAAGATTTTTGGTTCATGACTTGGTACTTTTGCTTAAGTTTTTTTTTTTTTTTTTGATCTGCTGATTTTGACCTTCTCTAAATTTTTTAAACATTTCTTCTTCCAATCTGTCTCAATAAATCTTCCTGTGCTACATACAGAACAATAGTGTTAGGGCTACCACTCACAGAAACACCTCTGAAGATCTCAAATAGAGTTCCAATAACTGTATCTGTAACCAGCAAGATGGTTTGATACTTATTTCAGTCAGGTTCATTTTTCAATGATTACTCTTTCTTTCTCTATTCTTTGAAATTCAGAAGGTGTCATGTATGTGTTTTGAGTGCATGTGGGGGAAAACTTTATGAACTCTCTTTTATAATTCACTGGTGCAGGGCCCTTTAACACATACAGTACAGGCCAAAAGGTTGGACACACCTCCTCATTCAATGTGTTTTCTTTATTTTCATGACTGAAGGCATCAAAACTATGAATGAACACATGTGGAGTTATGTACTTAACAAAAAAGGTGAAATAACTGAAAACATGTTTTATATTCTAGTTTCTTCAAAATAGCCACCCTTTGCTCTGATTACTGCTTTGCACACTCTTGGCATTCTCTCGATGAGCTTCAACAGGTAGTCACCTGAAATGGTTTTCACTTCACAGGTGTGCCTTATCAGGGTTATTTAGTGGAATTTCTTGCTTTATCAATGGGATTGGGACCAGCAGTTGTGTTGTGCAGAAGTCAGGTTAGTTGGACGATCATTTATTTTTCAACAGGACAATGACCCCAAACACACCTCCAGGCTGTGTAAGGGCTATTTGACCAAGAAAGAGAGTGATGGAGTGCTGTAAATGGTCATGAAAATAAAGAAAACACATTGAATGAGGAGGTGTGTCCAAACTTTTGGCCTGTACTGTAGTTCAATGATGAAGACCCCAGAAGATTTCTCTGATGGTAATACCAGTTTCTATATGCGGGCCTTAACCAAAAGTAATCAGGGAGACTGGCTAAATATATTGCTTTCCTTTTACACACTATGCTGAAATTCATTCTTCATCGGTCAACATCAAACAGTGTCCTGCATGAACTTTGAGTAAATAAGGGAGTCCCTCTTTGCTCCCTCTTTTATAAGCCTCTGGTGTATAGCTCTCATCCAAAGCAAATCACATCTGGGTTCGTATTGTATTTTAGGGTTCCACTTAGTCTTTTTCCCTTGTTTTGTTTCTATTTTGGAGTTCATGACATAAACAGGTAGGGTGCAGTGTGTGCATTTGTATGCCTCAGGCATTGTTAAAATGTGTGGGCAGACATCATGGGTATTATTTTGTATACAGACAGATGAAAAGCACCGAATGCTGTCATTTCTTGGTTTAGTACAAGGAAATACTCTGCCAGGTTGTTGTACAATCTCATGATAAAAGGAAAAAGAGAATCATTGTAGAACAAAACAAAAAGAACTGAATTACAGTTAGAAAAAAGAACAAGAGAAACCAAAATTTTGATTATTATTTCTTTCTTTTGAACAGTTTAAAGATGGATCCCTCATTAACTGGTAAAAGGGCCGGTGTCAATGTCACTCTGAAAAAGCACTCTTTTTAAGCTTTTGTTGAGTCATATTGCTTTTTAGTTTTGACCTTGGCATGTTGTAGCAGTGCTACCATTAGTTAGAACTGCATCTCCCAGCAGTCCTTTCAGGGGCTGTTGGGGTCAAAGGTGGCCACAGGGGTTTAAAAGGAGGGCAGGGGTCGAAGAGAAGAAAAGTTTGTTTTGTTTGGTTGGTGTTTGTATTTATCTGTTGGACTGCCTGCCGTTTTTCTGCTATACATCTTCGTGTCCTGGATTGTATTGTTTGTTGGGGTCTGGAATCATTTGTCTACCTGTCTACTGCTACTGAGGACGGTGTCTGGATTCATTGGCTTTCACGGAAGAAGGAGCGCTCCTGAACCATTCATCTGTCGTCATACTTCAGCAATTACCGGTAGGACTGTGTTTTTCCTTTTCCCTCGCTTCATACGGATCGCTGGACATAACTTCACCGCTGATCATTTCATCCATCCATCCAAATACTGCGTGTTTGTCGAGTTTATCTGTTAAATGTAATATCGCCGAAGGGATCAGGGGTGGTATTATCGTTTCCATTTAGTTAATTTAATTCCATTATACTTTTTTATCGTTTAAGTTCCCAGCGTGTTTTCTTTGTTGTCTCTGTAGTGTGTGGGTGTGTCGTGCCAAGGCTGGGGTTGTCCCTGGTAATCCTCGATTAAAATAAATAAATCACCGTCACGCACGACGGTGTGAATCCTAGCGGCTTCTGACCGCTACAATGTTATTACACTAAAAATTAAATATTTTTTTACCTTTAATAGTAATTTTTGGGTACTTTTCATTTTTGACTACAACATGGCTGACAGGACAGGCTACTTAACCTTTAACACTTGTGGACACCAATTCCAATTCTCCAAACACCTGAAACAACACAGTTTCGGACACCAGTCTGCCACAAACAAGAGGATTCTTTATTCTGTTTCGTGGGAAACGCTTCAGGTATTTCCCACAGCACCAAGCACAGATACAAAGCACAGCAGCAATAAAGCACTTTGCAACTCTGTCTGTCTTCTCTCTCTCTTTCTGTCACTGTCTCCACTCCTCCATGCAAGCACTGTCCACCTCCTCCCGAATCTGGCTCCTCGAGTTGTGTCAGGCAGCTTCTTTTATGTAATCCCCAGAAATACTTCTGTTGTCCTGAAACTGTGGCTCGGAAGCACTCCTGGTTAAGGTTGGAGCTCAACAAAGTAGGACTCGCCAGTCCTATCAGTGCCCCATGATGGCACCCACGGAACCAAACGGGGCTGAGCTGACAAACTCCAATTTCCATGTTGTCCTGTGGGAATCAGTGGTAATGCCACAACCTGGATGGGGCTGCCATCTAGCACCCTGGGGGAGACAAAGCCCTGTGCTAGTTGTCTCCCCTTGTGCTTCCAAACTGTGGGCGTCCCAGCCATGTGAGGCTCCCGAGAGGCACCCTTAATGCACTTAAAAATGTAACAGGACTTTCATAGCAAAATATTTTTTTCTGGTCTTCTAGATTGTGATTTTATCTGTTTCTAAATATAATGCATCTATGAAAAATAATTTTCTGAACAATCTGCAGGAATAATCTGATTTCTGGTTAACTCAATAGTGTATTATCACAGGACTGTCTTGCTTGGAGTCTTTTTATGGATCTAAAGACGTCAACGGGATTCATCACAAAGTCAGGTTTCCTCAAATTTGCTATGAGGAAATAGCCAATTTGAACATATGGTATCTTCACACTCCCTTTTATCATCTTAATGCATGCATCATTGGGTCTCAGAGGACTATGATTCTTTCATAAATTTCTTTGTCTAGTGTGATCCAAGCATGGCCTGCCAAGAGAAGATCACATTGTTACATTAACATTGAAGGTGTATTCATAGCCTTCTTTGTCATTATTGCCATGACCAGCCCACTTGCTTCAGCTTTCCAATACATCCCTTTGGTGTAACATATTTGGATTTTGTCTCATCTAGTATAGCACACTGCTGTAAAAGCCATTCAAGTTAAACCACTAGTAAAAGCTACTGGTGTAACTGGGAGATTTTTGGGGCTAAAATCTAAGTGAATGTGTACCCAGGGTCAAAGATGCAGAAACTAAAAAATTATCTTAACCTAAAGAAATCAAGGAGACTTGTTAAATATATTGATTTCCTTTAATACCCCATGGGGAAATTCATTCATCTTCACTTGGCAACATCAAACAACAACATGCATGGACTTTGGGTAAATATATAAGGCCACTTACATTATGAGACAAGCAAGAACCAGGCATTCCAAGATCTTAGTCTTAAATGCTGTTGATAAATAGCATGGCAGTGATATTGTAGTTAGCTCCTCTACTAAACATCTACAAATGGTATACCTCCTTTGTCAATGCTCTTATTTAAACTTTGTGAGTGCTGATGAAATTGTCTGTAGCTTTGCAGTGGATAATGGAAATTGTAGTTCCCATACTGGCATTTTCTACAAGGGTGCAGGTACAATGGGGGCGGGGGGTGTAATATATATTAAATACCTTTCTTACTTGATCAATTGCTTTGCTACACTCACAGCCACAGCACCTGGCAGGCGCTTGAACTTAATAGCACTTGCTATAAACATATTTTTTGAGCTTCACTGAACTTTGCTCCTTTTACTTTGCTACTGAAGATAGCCTTCATCTGCATAAACATGCACACCCCATTTCTCTGGGCGATCGCTGTCAGAGCTGTGAAAAGTGGACACAGTGCTTTACAATGTCAAACTCATTACAGCAGTATTAAAGACAAATATCACAACAAATGAAAAAAACATGTCAGGTATTTTTTTACAGTGTCGCCAAATTTCAAACAAATAATTTTTGAGATTTTGGGATATTCAGTTTGAAATGTCCTTTCTTAGTGGGTACCTACTGCTCTAGATGTACCACACTGCCAAATTTCAGCTGAACAGGAAATAGTGATTTTGTTGATGAGTGAGTGAGTCAGTAAACTTTGAATTTTATGTATATATTGATGTACAGTATATGCATGCACAATGCATATAATGGCAGTGGGAGTAGGCATTCTTTAATCTTAAAAGACCATAGAAATGAGCCCTTGAGAGAACATCAGTTTGCAAAGCAGTGCCTGATGTGTCTGTACAGGCCAGCTAAGGAATAACAACGTCTATAGCAGTGCTGACACTTCAAGGAGAATCTGCTGGCAGTTTTCCCTGCTTATTCTTCCTGTTAAAAATCTTATGAGCAGCTTGGTCATGTAGCTGGCCTTGTTTGCCTTCAATCTCTTCTTTAACACTTCCTTTAATCTGGACTTGTTCTTTGTGAGCACTTAAAACTATGTAATGGCAATGTCCAGTTCTTTCAGATTGTGCTTGCAGATCTCTTAAAGCGAAGGTTTAAATGCCCAGTATTTTCTCTTGCCTATGGTCGCAAAACAGAATGTCTATAGAAATCCCAACATGGAGGACATCTGAGTGTGCTCAAAGACCTCAATGTTGACATTTCTGCAGTTATCTGTGAATCTAAGGATCTGTCTTAATCAGCAAAGGCGGAAAGTTCAATCTATTTTCCTGATGAACGTAGAGAGTCCATTTTACTTGCATACTGTAGAATACTGAGAATGAATGGATGATGTAAGGTCATTTTGCCGCTTATCGTAAGCATGTAATTGTTCCAGACTTTTTTGGTTAGCTTAGCCAGAGTTGTAAAAGCCTTACCAATGTGCTTGCTGGTTTTTGAATCCAAAGCCAGATTGTTGGTGAAGGCTGAGATAAGGTAGAAAAACTGATGTATTATCCTGAACATGTAGTGTTGATAATGATGTTGGGGAGAACAACTTCTTGGGCCATTACTTTGGTCTTCCTGGGGCTCATGTTCAAACAAAGATTCAGGAAGGCTTTTACAAAATAGTCTCAAAGACTCTAAAGCTATTTCTCGGTGTGCAATATCATTGCTGAATAACCTGCAAACAGGCTTACAGTGACTAGCACCTGGATCTTGCTTGCTGCCTTTAGGTGTTCAAAACTAAACCGACTGCCATTGAACCTGGTGCTCAGATAGTTCCCATTCATTGGTGATTCCAGTGAATTCTTAAGTCACGGTGGGAAGGAAATACCAAACAAGGTGAAGGCCAACACATAGCCTTCTCTGACTCCACTGCAAAATCTGAACACTTCTGATAATGAGTACATATACTGTTCTGTGCCCTACATGTGATCATAGAAAGACCTGATAATACTCAGTAGCCTGTTGGGCAGCCAGTCTTTGCCAGGACTTAAAGTAATCCAGTTACGTTCACAAGGTTAAATGCCTTGGTTAGGAATATAAAGGTGATGTGGCTGCTGTTGCTCATGGCACTTTCCCTGCAGCTTTCTTAAAGAGATGATTATGTCTACAGTGAATCTCTCTGCTTGAAAGCCACACTGTGATTCTGGATATAGTCTTTTGGGAAGTTTCTGCAGGACTATTGAACTACTGAAGCAAACACTAATTAACAACATGGCATTCCATGACAGTAATTGCTGTTGCTTCTGTCTCCTTTGTAATACTATTTGCATATCTCATGTCCTGTGGTATAGTTCTCTAAACCCAAAACACTGACAGAAGAGGTCATGCAGATGGTTAATCAGGACACTTTTTCAGGCCTTTATAACTTCAGGTGATATTCTGCCTTTTCCTTGTCTATGGCCTTTCTCAGCTCATCTACCTTTTGTAAGTCATCCAATTCTTCCATCACTGAAAGGCACTCAATGGCATTAAGTGCAGACTGAGAGACCTCATTTGTCATTGCTCTTGTTTAAACTTTGTAAGCACCAATGAAATTGTCTGGAGCTTCACCCTGGCTGATGAGAATTGTAGTCCCCACGTTTACACTTGCCACAAGGTTGCAGATAAGATGAAGGAGATGGGATGAATATATATTAAATACCTTTTTACTGGATCAGTTGCACGAAATTTACTATGCTCACAGCAACAGAACATGGCAAGTACTTGAGCTTTATAGTGCACTTGCTAAACAAATCTTCTTTGACCTTCACTGAACTTTAACTTGACACTCTATCAGGCCTTTATAATTTTAGGTGGTATCCTTCCTTTTCCAGGAGGCTTCCCTAAGGACATGCCGCTTATGACCTCGCTAAGCTCATTTAACTTTTGTGAGTCATCCAACTCTTTCATCACTGAAACATACTCAATGGCATTGGCTGTGGATTGAAATTGTCATGTCTCTCTCTTTAGAGCAGAGTTCTGAACAGTATTCCCTAATTTCTCTATCTGCTGCTTTTGACATGTATGACCTCGCCAGTTATTGACCTGGAAGTGGAACCAGAAATTGCTAGGACAATGCGAGGTTGTTCTTTGTATCTTAGCTCTGGATGCTCTAAAAAGTGGTAAATTTCTTTGAATTGGTTAAGTGCTTATATTCTAGATGGGCAGTTCTGCATTGCTCAATCACTTATTTTAACACAGAGGAATTGGAATCAAACCAGTTTTTATGCTCTTCTGTCAATTTTTACCAAAAACCATAGATGCCATATATGATGTCCCTCAGATGGGTTCCATCTCCACTGTACACTATTAAGGGGTACATAATTCTGTAGGAAAACCTTGAACATCCATAACAAAAGTATCTCATAGTTAAGCATGGCTTGCCTTGCTAAAGTTTGTGTGAGGGTTTCCCACTTGTCAAGAGCTTTGCATCTTCCTGGGCTATAACTTCATCTTGATACAAACCTGGAGTGATCAGTGTCACAATATGTATGATGGTACGTACAACTGGAGAGGACACATTTTAGATTAGACAGATCTAGCTGGTGCCAGTGCTTGTAGTAGGGATGACACCACAACACTTTGTGAGTAGGCTAGGTCTGGAAGAAAGAGTTGGTGATGGTGAAGGTTGTAGAATCTAAACAACTCCTGGAACAGCTGTCCATTTTCATTTTGGCTTTTCTAATTTCATACTTCAAAGGGGTAGCAGCTAGTATTCATAATTGTCACATACTCTTCAGTTAAAGTCACCAATTACCAATAGAGTCACCAAGAGAGTCTTGTGTTTATAGATAATACTGATAAGAGGGTCAAGCTTGGGATAAAACTCATCTTTGACATGTGGTGATGAAGTTAGTGCATACAAATTGGCAAGACTGAACAGCCAGTAGGAGGTGTGGAGTCAAAATTCTTTCAGAGACTTTACATTGGGATATGTGAACTTTAGGAGGGAGTTGCAGTTTGCAAAACCAACACCGGACCCTCTTACATCATTCAGTGTTTGCCCCTGTCAGAAGGTTCAATAGTCCTTTTAATGAAAGGTGCCTGTATTCAGTGTAGTTCATCACTGTTAAGTGAAGTTTCATGAACAACAGAAATGTTGGACAGGTCTGGTCAGCCTGTAGTCATTATCCATAGATTCCAGGTTGCTAGCTTGATTGTGACTTTCTTTCAATTTTTGTTCTTTATCTTGTTTTCCTATTACAGGGTTCACATTCTGTTTATTAGGTTTATCATCCCTGTGCCCCTTCCTCCCAATGAGGAAGGCAGACTGTGGCAGAACAGCACCTAGATGGTTGGGGGCTGCCCAGCCTGAGGTAGATGGTAGCTTTCCAGTGAGGTTAAAGAAAATCCTTCCCACTTTGAGAACTAGATCTTGGTGATTACTAGGGCTTATAACCAGTATTGTTACCATAGCAGCTAATAATGGACATCATGATTTGTCCATGCATCACCTTAGGAGCGCCACCCTGAATTTTCTGTAGGGGTATACTCCCACATCAAGTTACATTTTATGTATTGCTGTCTGTATACTAATAGACTGGAGTTGGAATAACCATTGTGAAACTATTTATTATTACACTTCGCTGCCATTTTGCAAACATCTTAAGCACTGAATACTTACTGTTTTAACTGTTTAGCTATATTAGGATGGTGTGACACTACTTGATTTTGAGTCTGGGAATTTGTCCTGTGCTGAATCTCATTGCTTCTGAGAGTGTCAATCAGATTATAGGACTAGGAAACTCAGAGGATGATATATTACACAAATTCCTAATGACTTTTCAAAGAGACCTTTATCACAACCGACTCAGCAGCTAGACATCATTTAAGCACTGCATTACAGCACCCTGTCTGTGCCAGCAGCTATAGCTTCACACTGCATCTTCATATCATGGAGTTCTTTACATTGCTTACATTTGAATACATTTGGCAAAGATGATGTGGTCAGATTAGTGGAGCAGCATTCTAAATGTAAGGTCTGTAAGTTTTTCTTTAAACAGTTTAGTTTAACTGTGGCAACAAAAGCAAGTCAAACATTACTTTACAGACACTTTTTGCCACTTGTGTGATATAGCGAACATGAATGAATACAATGTTAGCAACCTCATATTAAGTTGGAAATAAGGTAAGAACCTAAAGTGTTTGTTAAATTAGTTAGGACCTTGCAATTTGTGTCTATAAAATCTCTTTCACATATGTGGATATATTCAGAAATAATTTACTGAGAAGAGATACAACACAATACAATGCAATTTATTTTTTGTATAGCCCAAAATCACACAAGAAGTGCCACAATGGGCTTTAACAGGCCCTGCCTCTTGACAGCTCCCCAGCCTTGACTCTCTAAGAAGACAAGAAAAAACTCCCAAAAAAACCCTTGTAAGGGAAAAAAATGGAAGAAACCTTGGGAAAGGCAGTTCAAAGAGAGACCCCTTCCAGGTAGGTTGGGCGTGCAGTGGGTGTCAAAAAGAAGGGGGTCGATATAAAATACAGAACAACACAAGTAATCCTCAATACAGTATAAAAATAAAAATTTTAGAAGTACGGAGTAGAATTTAACAGTAGATGATATCGCATAATATGATTTGGATTTTTTTTTAGAGTCCTGGAGACCTCATCCATCAAGCTGCCTCCCCCATTTGGCCATTCCACATCTGAAATCTCGCTAATCCGATGAAAGGACCCCTCTTTCCCATGATTCCTGTGATCCTCCATCAGGGATGACTTTACTTTAGGCAGGCTAAACAACTTGGCGGGTGGGCCGTGGCACCAAGTGCCACATTTGAGTACCGAGAAGAGAAACAGAATAGGTGAGGGTTAGTATTCAATTATACTTATCATGTTACTTATGTTTTAGTGCTAATGACTAACAACAGAGATGCAGTATGTACAGTTAATCAGCAGCTCTAGTCAGGATATGCTAAACTGAAGTAGTGAGTCTTCAACCGGGATTTAAAAGCTTTAGTAGCAGGCAGACCATTCCACAGTTTAGGGGACCTGTAACTAAAAGCTTGACCTCCCACTGTTTTATTAATCCTTGGAGTCATAAGCAGACTGCCATCTTGAGATCTTAATGTGAGTAAATGGGATTCAAAATGCTGGGAAAGTTTATACGATGGTGCAATGGACTGGAGGGTTGAAAGTAGGAATCTGACAGCACTGATGATGAAGTTATCTTGGCAATGTTGTGAAATTTATATAAGAATGGAGCTTAACAATAAGCTGCGCAGTGGTTTCCTCACTCTCTGTGTGACCTTGGACTTACTTATATACGTATAGTAAACAAAATCTGAAGCAATTATTGCTTCTTTATGTCAAAACAATATCACGGAAGCAGGTGAGAGTCCATGGTGGGCAGAGTCAATGTATTTTAGATCAGCATAAAATGAAAAAATGCAGTGTGGGTGGGAAGACCACTCTCACACATTCATTCAAAAAGATGGTGATCCCCATGAGGAAGCTTAAGACTTCATTGGGCAGTGAAAATTAGTCAGTGTCACTGTCATAAATAAATTGGCCCTTCCAATAAACATTATCCATTTCTAATGACTATTTCCATTTTTTGTCCACCAAACCTCAGGCTTTTACAATAGTCTTTCATATTTGTATTATTGGTCTGTTACTATCCCTTAATTTTGTTGTACCATGAAAAATTCCTGTGTTCACCAATGCCCTCAGCTTTGATATCTCCTGAGATGAACACAAGGCAGTGAAGGGAGGCTATTTGAGATGCACTGTAAATGGGATTTGTTTACCAATAACTGGGAGATTCATGGAAGTAAGAGCATCTATCTTCTCATGCTGGTACAAGTACTCTTGAATCTATCTATCTATCTATCTATCTATCTATTGTGAGAGATGGCTGGCAGTTTATCCCGGCCAACACCCCCATGCCGCTAGATGGAGTCCTCCCTGCAACATAGAGGTGCCCCGAATTCCCACCGGGCATCATGGACAATGGAGTTCGGCTTCACAGCCCTGCTGGATACCGTGTGGGCCGCCAGGGGACGCTGCAGGGAGGCACGAGTGTTTCTATTATATCCCGGAAGTGCTCCCTAGTCACAGGGACGGAAGAAACAAAGTACTTCCGGGCTGAAGGAAAAGAAGTTTTCATCTGACCCGGAAGTGCTAAGGAATCATGGAATGAAGGACAGAAGCGCTTCCGGATCATGAACTATATAAAGGACTGTAGGAAACCCAGCAGGGAGAGCCGGAGTTGGAAGGGAGTGTGACAGAGCTGCTGGGTGGAGAGGAGGATTTATTATTGATTATTGTGTTATAATTGATTTATTGTGTATCGTGGAGGTGCTTGGTGCACATTATTACAGCAATTAAATTCATTTCTTATATTTTACCTGGTGTCTGGACGTGTTGTCTGAGGGTTTCACGGACAACAGCGACCCCTACTGTCACACTGTCTATCTATCTATCTTGATCTACATAGATCTTGGTCCAGTGATCCATTTTTAACAAAAAATAAATAAAAAAATGTTTTCTGGCAAAGTCTAATTGGTCCTTCCTATGCTTGAGGTTTACCAGTGATTTGCACCTTGTGGTAAACCCTCTGTCTCTACTTTCATGAAACATTCTCTTGACTGTAGACTTTGGCAATGATAGATCTACCTCCCTTAGAGTGTTCTTGGTTTGGCTAAAAATTGTGAAGGGGTTCTTTTTCACCAAGGCTAGAATTCTCTAATAATCCAGAACAGTTAACTTCTGTGGTTTTTCAGACCTTTTCCAGACTTCAGTGTTGCTGATTTCACCTGTTTTGTCCTTTCTTTTTAAGAAAGTAAAAAATGGTTGATTTGACAACTCTTCATATTTCTCTCCAAAGGGTTTGTTTTATTTTCTAAGCCTAATGATGGTTTGTTTTTACTTGCATGGACAGTTCTTGGACCTCATAATGACAGTTAACAGTGATAGCTTCCAGTTGCAAATTCCACACTTAGAATCAATTCCAAACCTTTTACCTGTTTAATAGTTAATGACATATAGAGGGAATTGCTCCCACCTGGCTATAGAACAGATTGTCAGTTAAATGTCCAAATACTTTTGAGCCCCTAGAAATGTGGTTTTCTACACAGGAAATAGGCCATCATTCCTAAACGTCTCATACATGTTTGATATACCCTTTAAATTAAAACTGAAAGACTACGGCTTCAATCACATAATGATTGTTTTATTTCAAATTCATTGTGGTGGCAATTATGAAAATTGTGTCACTGTCCAAATATTCATGGACTGTATGCTCCACTCATGCACATGACTTGCACAGGACCAGTTTGAAATCACTAGTCAACTTAACATACACATCTCTGGGGATGTGAGTGGAAAACTGGAGATCCTGAAGAAAACTCATGCAAACACATTGAGAATTAAAAGATTCTATAAGAACAATGATTGGACATGGGACTTGAACCCAGCTTCACAAGACTGCAGAACTACATATGATATATGTATAATTAACTGGAGTAAATATTATTTTTTGGTGATGTAAATATTATAAGCACAGGCCAGTAATATAAAAGCTTCTTTAGAATAAGCCACTGGTTTACAGGACTGTCTGGTGTAAGGGCTTTGTGTACAGCAAGTTTAATATAAGAATGGACCTCTTTAGTATAACATGCTGGTTTAGAAGACTTAATAGCACAAGCCAATGGTGTAGAGATCTCTAACGTAAAATTCACTAGTGTTAAACTCTTATCATTAGCAATTCTCTTCCACACACCGTGAATCTTACTACACTGTGCCCCTGTACAAATGCAAATAATTGCGCCCAGTTCCTAGGTGCAGTGCATATCCTCCTCTTTCTCCCTAATTTCCTATACTGCTGCACTGCACAGAACATGACATAGAGCTAATGATTACACTCTCCTCTGAATCGGCAGTTTGCCACAAACGCAGACAATTTACTATAATTACTGAAGCAAATTCTCACCAATTACAGGCAGGCTGCAAGCTGAGCATCCTGTGGCCTGAGCATACACATTAAGAGAACAGGATGCCCTGGGATAGCTCACTCAGAGCCAGCACCCATACAGCCTGCAATTAAAACATGATATGCATGGCCTTCTTCAGGGTCGGGATGTAATATCCATCAATATATCCTGCTCTAATACTTGATACATGCCATTGGGAGCAGTATGCTCTGGAGAATCTCAGCAGGTGGTGCTCTTTCTCTCTGTGTCTTTATCTATCTCTGCTCAGATGGCTTGTGACCACTGGCCATGTTCAAAGTTGAGAGCTTAATCCTCACGGTCTGATTTCTTTTTCCATTGACTGAGTCAGAGTAATTCTTCCAACTACAGCTCTGCTTTTCTAAGGTCAGGGGAATGTTTTCAAGTGATGTAAAAGTGCACTAAATATGTAAAACATAAAGCAATAATTCAGTTCCCTTCTAAAACAAAAGATGGCCTGGATGTGAAAAGAAAAGTGTGGTACAGACAGCTGTTCCCAGAGCTGCACTTGCTATTCTCTCGTACCCGGGGGCGGCTGCCTGTTGCGAGCGCAGGGTATTTTTATTTTTGTATTCTGCAGATAATGAGACCGCAGACATTTGAGAAAGCCAAGGACGGCTGTGCAGATGTGCCGGCTGCCTACGTTTGGCAGCTCCTGCAGCTGGAAGCAGATTAAGGAGTTCAGCTGTGGATTGTAGCCTGTGACAAATTGCTACGACTTACGGGCATTGCCAGTGCATGATAGATGAACTGCCTGACACTTTCTGTTACAACCGGGATTTTCAAAGAAAACTTTCAGAACAAATCCACAGAGTCTGTACACCAGCTCATCACATCAAGAGACCTTTGAGCAGAGCAAGCTGCAGAATATGCATTAAGACTGTAGCTCACCTGGCCTGTAAAGATTCCTGCAATACCTCGGGCTGTCAGTGATATTGTAGAGCAACTTAAAGGTCAGACAGCCACTCACTTTTTACTGCACAACAAGAGTCTGACCTGAAGCACAATCATGTTGCGCTACAAAAAGGTCAGACTGCACCTCACTTTTACCGTGCAACCAGAGGTCGACCTTCAACTCCGTTACATTACATGAGGTCAGTTTTCAACTTACTTTCCATAAAAACAGTCAGTCAGATAAGACAAACTAGAAGACTTCACACAATTATTTTATATTAAAAGAAGACAATTGTATTAAAAAAGGACAAATGATTGCTACATTTCTGCAAAGCATGCAAAATCCTGCCACTCACATGCATTGAATAAATGCTGCATGGAGCACATGCTGCAGTTCTTCTGAACGGAGTGAGTATAAATCACAAGTAACTCTAAAGATAAAAGTTGTCAGACTGCAGCTTTCTCATATCATACCTCAAAAAGGTTATACTACAGTTGGTACAGTAGATACTGTACAACAAAAGGTCATACTGCAACTGTCTTATGTTACACCTGGCCATTCTAGAGCTCATTTAAGGAAACACATCAGACTTCAGCTTGCTCATATTACAGCACATGAACAGGGACTGCAGCTCTCTTACACCACATAAAAACAAGCTGCAGCTCTGGTGTACACCAAGAGTAGGATTGTAGCTCTCTTACACTTCTTTAAAGGGATACTCAACTCAAAAATTATACTTTTTATTTGTTTCTTACCCCATGTAGTTTGTAATGATGACAGAGAAAAATTGCTAACCTCCTGTTTTCATGCATAACGGAGAGAAAAACGTTTATGATAAAATGGTGACCAATGTTCTACAATGGCAAATGATGTAAAAAAAAAAAAACAAAAAAACTTCCATGGAATAAAGAAAAAACAAATCTCACATTACTTGTGTTGAATAATCCAGTTATATTCTTAGCACTTGCTAAAATATTGCTAAATAGATCAGTCTGGAAAAATCAGTGCATATCATAAACAAGAAAGGCATTCCAGTAATACTGTGCTTTTAAATTGAAGATCTGCCTCTCTCCCTTATTCAATGGTCAAGAGTCCAGCCTTCAATTCAAATTACTGGTATTATGAGACTGCCTTTCCTCTTTATGATATCACTGATTTTTCTGGTAGTAACCTTTTATAACAATATTTTAGCAGAAATGTGTGCATTTTGTAAGTTTTACACATACGACTGGATAAAAGACACATGGATTATGAGACACGAGTACTGTGAGAATTTTTTTCTTTTTTCCCCATGGATGTTTTCTCTTTATTCACTATTATATAATTACTGTATCTATTATACAATAAGTTTTTCTCTCCATTATGCATAAAAACATGAAATTATTATTTTTTTTTTTTTTTGGTCATCCTATAAACTACATTGGGTGAGTAACTTATAGTAACTTAGTAGTAATAAAATATCATTTTTGGGTGTAGTATTTGTTTAAGGCAAACTGAGCCTCTCATAGTGCTACTAAATAAAGTTAGTCTGCTATTAAGAATAACACATGAGGAGACTTCAGATTTTTTGTACTACTTAAAGGCAGACTGCAACTTTAAAGGCAAGACTGCAATGGCTATAATGCAATTAGTCAAACTGCAGAGGTCTCATACCATAAAATTTTGAACTCTAGCAAACTCTAAAGTGCATGTTCTAAAAACACAGTTCTCTTCTATTATATGAGATCAGACTAACTCCATTACTATACATGAAGGCAGGCTGAAGTGATTTAGCACAACAAGAGCTGAAACTGCAGCTGTGTTACACTGTACAATCATATTATGCTTTGAAGAGTCAGACTGCAATTCACATATAGCAGTAGAACTTAATCTTAAACGAGGGACATGTTCCTTGACATTGTGTATAGTTGAAAATCACATAAAGGTAAAGGTCCTTAGACAATCCCTAGCACTATCCTAAAAATAGCACACTTATCTCTCTATATATCCATTAATATTTAAATTTAAAAACAAATACACCTAAATAGCTTTACATGCAATATAACTATAAGCAGTAGTGCTGTTTTGCAGGTGATACTCAAATTAAGCACAAAGCTAGAGGAGAGGCAAACAAGCTGTAGTTCTTACTTGCATATGCTCATCAACATGTAACATATCGCCACTCTCTGGGACCATAATTACTTCAAAACTTCTGTCATCCTTGCCAGAAATACTCATAAAGCATTTGTTATATCATACTATGCCAGCATAACAAATTATATACTAAATGTTACAGACATAAACATCTAAACAGAAAACTGCAAATATTCACAGGCCCTATGCTGCCACTTGTTGGCAAGGATGTCTTATGGCCTCTTTCTAGCCTTCCATGCTCTTTCTGTTTCTCAAAGTAGAGCATCTGATATCTCTGGCATGCATGCTGTGTTCAGTGATTTTCTCTTACTGACTGTGCTGTCATCAAGTGGTCTGAAGACCCTGCCTTTGTAACTTCTTGCAAGTCGAGCTTTCCATGTTAAGACTACCATATAAGTCAATACTGATGCTTTACTTAAAGGAAGGGAAAGCAAAACTCAGTCTACACAGATTCCAAAGAAACTCAATACTTAATAGACCCACAATCCTAAGGAAAAGCCAAAGACAAGCCTCTTTATCTTAGGTCTACTGGACACCCAGTTCTATCTGATGAATCCTACAAAACAGACCAAAGTCAATATTTTTGGTTATGTAGTTTCTATATTTCACTTCACAAGATCAGACTCAGTATAATGTGTTATAACATGTGTCTTTCTATTTTGAAAATACTACAGTTTGTTTAAATTATAAATTGATTTCATATAACTAACAATGAAGCAACATTAGGTTAGTTTGTAGATTAAGTCTGTGTACAGTTTTAAATGTTTAGTGATCACAAGTGTACTCACTAACATGAACTATGGAAGCAATGATGTCAGTTAACAATTCTGCTTTGTGTAAACTTCTTTATGGATGAGCAAAAAAGATATATATACTAGCTGTCTCCCGCGGCTCTGCCCAGGTAGTAGTGAAACAGGACAAACTTTAAAAATCAATAAATAAACAGGTATCGCTAGCTAAGCGGAGGCAAGGAACAATCCAAAACGCACACGTCCATGGTGTTGGGCAGTGAACACAGGGCCCACTAGAGGACGTTGGGCCCTAAGGCCTCCCTCATGAAGTCTGTTTCTGATTGTTTGGTCAGAGACATTCACACCAGTGGCCTGCTGTAGGTCATTTTGTAGGGCTTTGGCAGTGGTGATCCTGTTCTTTCTTGCCCAAAGGAGCATATACCGGTCCTTCTGATGGGTTAACGACCTTCTACGGCCCTGTCCACCTCTCCTAGAATAACTGCCTGTCTCCTGGAATCTCCTCCATGCCCTTGAGACTGTGCTGGGAGACACAGCAATCCGTCTGGAATGACATGTATTGATGTGCCATCCTGGAGAAGTTGGACTACCTGTACATCCTCTGTAGGGCCCAGGTATTGTCTCATGCTACCAGTAGTGACGTTGACTGTAGCAAATGCAAAACTAGTGAAAAACAGTAAGAAAAGGTGAGCAGGGAAAAATGTCAGTGGCCTCCACCTGTTAAACCATTCCTGTTTTGGGGGTTGTTTCATTATTGCCCCTCTAGTGCACCTGTTATTAATTTAATTAACACCAAAGCAGCTCAAACTGATTAACAACCCCCTCTGCTACTTAACTGACCAAATCAATATCAATATAAGTTTCATTGACTTGATGCTATACTCTGATTAAAAAGTGTTCCTTTAATTTTTTTGAGTAGTGCATATATATATATATATGCAGTGATCATTCTTATTACATTTTTGTTTTCTATTACATATGTTGATTTTTTAATAGATTTGTTATACATAATTATTTTAGAACTCTGAAAATGTATTTCAAATAGGGAAAAATATACAGCTGTATTCTCTCTTGATTCCTTTATTGCATTGTATTTGTCTCAGGTGATTTACCCCAACTGTATCACAAGGCTGTTTCAGAAACACAAGAGAGCTGGTTTAGGTGGTGCCACCATGGCATAATTGTTAGCCTTTTCTGCTTTAAAGCTGGGGCTAGTGCTAAAGGAGGGCTGAGGTGGACATTGCTCTCTCCAGATTTTTGTTCTGACTCCTCAGACAAAAGGTAATCAGTTTGTATGGACATTCTATAGTCATCACACAGTTTTCTGGAATTTTTTATGTTGGCAACACTCCAACTCTGAACAGTCATTAGCTAGTCTACATGCTTCTCACAAGTGGGACACACCCCTCCACTTTCATTACGATTAGTTTTAGGTGGGTTCACATATAATGTACGAAGCACCTATTGCAATAGCCAAGTCTGTCTGTCTATTTGTCCATCAGTCTCTCTGCATGAAACAACTCGGCCCACCATGGTCATCCAATTTTGTTGAAATGTGGCACACTTATTCTTCAAATACATTTCTTGAGAGAGTTCACTTTTTGTTGAGATATCGGTACAAATTTTTGAAATCTCTTATTGAAAAGCATTGGAAATATGCAAACTGATCCATCTTAAATGGAAAAACATTCAGTACAAATTCCTCTTTTACTCATTCAAGAGCCATTCGGATGCCCAATGCAATTCAGGCAGACATCATACAGCCTGCTACTTTAGGTGGGTTAACCATTA
>JANRMT010062854.1:129393543-129420319 GCA_026402145.1 Polypterus bichir lapradei | reverse complement strand
GTACGCGCCTGTGTGTGCGTCTGTCGTGTACGCGCCTGTGTGTGCGTGTCTGTCTCTCATGCGCCTATGTGTGTGTTTGCACAGGAAGAGACTGAACACGTGCCGTGTGACCCCGCGCATGCGCACTTCACCAGAAGACGCACACAGGGCTTTTATTAAAGAGTATCTATCTAGTCCGTCATACCTTCAAACTAAAGATATAGACAGTTTTTTTGTATTATGCATTTAATTGTTGTAAACGCTTGGTGACCTGATGAATGGTAGATCTTTTAATGGTGGTACAGACAGTTGAATGGCTTAATTAACAGAAAAATAACAAATCTAACTGCAGTTCAACGGATCAAACAAGGTTCAAACAAGATTAGGAGGCCTAACGTTTGGTTTACACCGACCATGTCCAATTTCTCAGTGCAGATACACTGTTACTGGTAACACATGTGCTTCTAATTTTGCTAATTCTTGGGCTGTTTTTTAGATTAGATTAGATATACAAGTACTATAGTAATCCCTAAGGGGATATATCACAGGAGGAACATAAAATACACAGATACCAACTCAATCCACAATATAAGAAAATAAAATAAAAACATATATGATACAATATGATACAATGAATATTATGTTAAAGAAACTGTATGAGATTGAGTCTGTACTGTCTTTGTATTTCCTCTGGCTGGGGTAAAGGAAAGGATGTCAAGAGGAAACATTGACATGTCTGATGGCAGCAAGCAGAAAAGATCCATTATCATCTATGATGGACGAGGCATCTGAACTTCTGTAGATGGCAAGAAGATTAAACAAGGAGGTAGACACGGTGGTTCTCTGAGGTGCCCAGTACTATACACAGTCATCTCTGAAAACACAGCCACTAAGCCTTACTAATTATTATTTATTTCTTACTTATTTCTTCACACAAAGAACATTAGGCACGTGTGTGGAGAGGACATTAGGGACCTTCAAATCACAACCTGATTGTATTTTAGACAGCCTTGGTGAACGGGACAAAGTTAAGTTGAAGGGAAGTTCTTGTCACATTTTTTCAAATGTTCTGCCGGGAAGGGTACTGTCTGTCCTTAGGCATTCTAAAAACTGCGATGTTACAGCTCTCCTGTAGGACACGTTCTCAGGTGAAGTGTGTTATGCCAGTTGTGAATACTCAAATTAAACTAAATTACTGAAATGGGTTAACTATTATTTAACTTTTGCACACCACTCATCTCATTTTCTGAAACCACTTTTCCTGGTAAGGGTCACTGTGGCAGCAAGCCAAGCAGGAGAAACCAAATTTTTCCTGTCCGTAGCTATAGATTCCAGTTGCTCCTGGGAAATTCTCAGGCGTTCCCAAGGCGGGAGAGAGATATAATCCCTTCAGTGTGAACAGAGTCTACGCCCAGCAGGATGTTCTAGGGGAAGCTGTCTGGGGGGCTTCCTTAAGACAAAAGACCTCAGCTGGCTGTTCTTGGTCTGGAGGGGCAGTGACTCTGGTCTGAGGCTCCCCCTAATTGCGGGGTTTCTCAGCCTATCTGTTAAGCCCAGTGGCCCAGTGAAGAAACCTCATTTCAGCCACATGTACTTGCAATCCCATTGTTTCGGTCATTACCCATAAATCATGACCATAGAGACATAGAGGGACTGGTAACCAGAGAGGTAATACTGTCTGTTAGTTAAATAGCCCATGGTTCAGGAGATTGTGAGGGGCATCAAGATGCATAGCCCTTAGCTTAATCTCTAGTCATTGATGCAGGATGGTGTTAAAGGTGCTGGAGAAATCAAAAAACATGGCCCTGACTGCTTTGCCAGGTGGTATTAAGCTCTATGGAGCACGTAAATCAAAGCATCATCTGCACCTGTATATGTCTCATAGGAAAACTGCAGAGAATAAAGATGGCCTGTATCCAGGAGTCAGAGCTGTTTCAAGACCAGCCTCTTAAAAGTCTTTATGATGTATGAAATGAGAACAACTGGCCTGAAGCCCTTGGGGGCACTGGCATGCTCCTTCTTTTCCAGTGGGACCACTCAAGACAATTTCCACAGCAGGAGAACCTTCTTAAAAATCGGGGAAAGAGATAACAGATACCCCATAGAGCCAGCTGGCACATATTTTCCGTACATATGGAACATATATTCCACCAAACTGCACACCATTGTCCATGCAGAGTTTCCAGAGCTGTCTTCTCACCTGGTTGACAGAAACAGACTGCCTAAGAAGTTGGGGGGTCAAGATCACTGGTGTAATGTCATCAGAGAAGAGGTTATGGAGAGGTACGAAGGTTGTGAAGGGTAGAGATGACAGTAGGGAGCATGACCCTTCCTCAACTAATAAACAAAGGCTGGCAGTGTTGGTAGATGGCTGGACTGGCAAGTGTAAGTCAAACCTGTCAAAAAAATGGTTCAGTTCATTAACTCTGTCCTTGTTCCCTTCCTTTGCAAATTTTACAGCCTGTCTGTAGCCAGAGATTGTCCTCATTCTGTTTCATGCTTCCTTCATGCTGTCTTGCTATAGCTTGTGCACCTATTTGTCCTAGTAGTGAGCTTACCCCTCACTGAGCTGCTTTCTCAGTTGTAACTGCACCTGCTTGATCTTCTCTTTATCTCCAGACCTGAAGGCCCTTTTCTTTTTATTCAATAGGACCTGAATGATATCCACAGTTTATTGTTTTGCTACATCTATATGTCTTCTAACTTTTTACAACTCCACATGCAAATGCTACCATTGCAAAGCCCTGAATGACAGGGATTTCATAACAGGGCTTTCGTACATTGCCGCTGCCCATTCCCCTTCCAAACACCATCCACCCCCCTACCAAATGAAGCTTGGATTGTTGTAGAGAAACAAAGAAGTAATGCCCTGTTAATCGATCTGCTGCAGAGAAAGGTCTCGATCGTACAGATTATCATTTATTAGCTTCTAAACGGCAACACTTTGCTTTCTCTGGAGCAATGCAGGTAATTGGTTTAGGTTTCACATTTCACTAGGCGGACAGTGGACTGCATTACAAAGCATGTAACGTAATACTTTCAGTTCTGGTGATCTCCAACGCTCAATATTTTACGAACCTCTAATAACGGGGAGAGTGTTTTTTTTTTTTTTATTATTTCTTTTTCTGCTGGCCAGCACCTTCCCTAATGGCTCCTGAGCAGCCTCTGATGTGATGCCGAAGCTGTTATCATATCTCTGAGAAAAATCACTTGGCAAGCCGAGAGGAGATCAGTAATTGGATTGCGCTAATGCCTGCCCTTGCTTTGCAAAGAGTTTAACAACCTGCTGCAAGTGCCGCCCTGTTTTTCTTTGTCCTCTCCCCTGGGATGAAGGTGAGGAGAGTGGAGGGAATGTACAGTTAAATGTCACAGAAAGGACAAGACCAGAGACATCAGAGACATATGAGACAAGGTGAGGCCTCATTGGACTTAGCAGAATGAACTACAGTGAATACGGAAATAATGACTCTGTTATATCAATACGTTTTGTATTTTATATGAATTTTATGAGTTTTAGAGCCCCCGGCAATGCTTGTAATTTACTAACTCACATACCTTTTTTGAGGTCTGCCTTTTTACATTTCTGTGAAGAATGGAAAAATCCCACTAAGAGAATTGGTTTCTTCATGCTCCAGGCTTCACTAAGGACATAGCTACCAAGAGGCTGGGGTCAGATTATAGGACGACCTAGTGATAAAAATAAGGTACGTAGAGTCTGCAGCTGATGAAACATGTTAGCTAGCATAGAATTGTTGTTACTAATATATGCTTTACCTGCCTTAGAGCCCATAAATAATGACCTGCTCCCAACCATGTATACTTCAGCACATACCAAGAAAATAGCATCCATGCAGCATCCTTTGGTGTCAGCCATGGAAGTAAACAGCAAGCAGCCATCAGGCTCCAGCTAACTTCTTTCAATGAAGAGGACTCTGAGGGAGAAAGAGAGAGAGAGAGAGAGTAAGGGAGCTGTTCAGCGTCAAGGTGAGACTGCAGCCGCAAGGAAAATGATTTGATTGGCTGAGGAAATTGAATTACACGAGATACCATCTTTGACCTTTGGACTCCTGACCTTTAAAATCTGCTGTTTTGTCAGAAAAAACAATTAAGAGACTATGTCTCTGAAATATTAAAGCCGCCTCTCAGAAAGGAACAGAAAAGACCAGTTAAAACCAATGCATCACATTGGCATCTTACACACACATTTTGAAGGGCCAGAGAGAAACCAATTGAAAGCAAAACCTATACCATTTGACTAATGGACATAAGCATAAGTTATTCTAGGGTAGTGAACATACTTTCAAGGTGATTTGATTTTCCAAATAGTTTTATGGGGATCATTCATATTGTAAGTGTTTAAAAGTCAAGTACAACTCAGAAGTCGTGGATTCAAATTCCACCGTTAACACTGTGTGACTCTGAGCAAGTCATTTCACCTGCTTGGGCTCCAATTGCAAAAAAAAACAAAAAGTAATGTAACCAATTGTATCTCACATGTTGTAAGTTGCCTTGGAGAAAAAAAGAGTTGGCCAAAAATATGTAACAGGAGCAGCTGAAAAGAAGCTATAAGGCTCTTGCAGACGTCCAAAGAAGGAAATGGCATCTCTTGATTTTCTGGCTGCATCTGCTGCCACTAATTTTAAGGTTTGAGCAGCACATGGTACAAAGTAAATTTGGGGATTTTTTTTTTTTTTTTTTTTGCAGCAGTCTGGCCTGCGTACCTTTATGCTTCCCCTTCATGCTGGCCCCATTGTCATATGCTTGTACTCTGCAATTATCAAAAAAATATAGATTTACTTCCTCAAGTCTTTCCAGGACAAGAGAAGATAAAATTTCTCCCATTGTCTCTGTTGCTGGAAGGAATCACATAAAGTGCTCTTTAATTCTGGGTACATCCCCCATTGTGACAATTCTATTAATTAGTGAAGTTTGCTCCTCATGGCAGACATCAGGTGTTCAATTCAAAATAACGGAGTAATATTTGGACTGCTCTGTGTCACTCGCTATATGCTCAATTACCTCATCTCTTATGGAATTAATGAGCTCATTCTGAATTGTTTTCCCAATGTAGCTTGTGTGGGTGCTGTTGCCACTCTTCGATGTGTACTATATGCAGTTTCAAAACAGGATCAAAACTAGCAAAAAGTTCAACTTCTTTTAAATAATTGCATTTGTTTGACTGTAAAGAGTTTGTGGACTCCCTCAAAGCAAGATTTCACTCTGCTAGAGACCAACTTATTACGACTTAATGAGTGAGAACCTCACACCATCACTTTTTGCAAGCCTCCAAGAGTGTCATTTCTTTATCAGTTGTTGAACCATTTTTAATGTGCAATTCTGACTTGTTCCAGGCTGTCATAAGCTTTGAGTGTTCTGGATTATTTTCATGATCTCTAAGAAGTTTAGGTGCATTTTTCTAGTCACTAAGTCCCTAATGGGTCATTATGTAGTTCTTGGATGAAAATAATTTGTAACACAAGCAGTGGAAGGACTTTTTTATTTTTAATAGTTTTGTTTTTTATTTTCTCCTAATTAATATTCTTATAAAATAACGGTGAAGGCATTTGTAAAAGTGAAAATGGCCTTTACCTGAAATGGTCTTCTCAAGGCAAAGTCACATCTAACGGAATCAGACAGAACAGGAGGCCAATCAGCAGGGTCAAGAGGTGATGCAATAAGGTGCTGTCTTTCTTCATTTGATATGCTTGGCAGTTCAGGTGCATTCGTGTAAGACAGCAGCTGGCTGGCACTAGTGAATGCTTATATCTCATTTTGGGGAGTGGGTGGCTGACTTGTACCCTTAACTGCTGGCATGGGATGTTGTGGAGAAGAGGCTGAGTGACAACTAGCTTCCAATGATGGTGTCTTATGCTGTACGTTGGTGATGAAGGTGATTGTGGGGATTATGGAGAAATACAGGATGGTGCTTGAAAATATTTCAATAGTGCACCTGAAATGACAATTTTCAGATGTCATATTAAATCATTCCAGTCTGTTTACATAAATATATTGTGTGAAAGCTAGGGGGTGCCACTGTGCCCCAAATCCCAAACACAAATGCATAAACTCTCTCCTCAGAACAAATAAAGGTTTTTTTTTTTTATTACAAATACATTGTATAACAGACATATAAGTGGTCTCTTCTTCTTTCTTTTCTCTCTCTCTTCACCAGACTGCTATTCATCCAAGGCGAGTGTTGCCTGTCTATGCCACCAGTTCTGACTCCCCTGGATAAGGTAGTGTGGTCTCTTTTATAGAGGATCCAGGAATACTTATGGTGTCAGGGCTTCGCCTTTTGGAAGCACTTTTGGGCCGTATGGAAGTCCAAAATATTAAGGAGTGTAACTCCCTGCAGCATCTCCTAGCGGGACCCAGAAACTCCAGCAGGGCTGTGCTACCTGATTACAATTTCTGGCATTCCCTGTGGGTGTCTAAACAAGTACCAATAGCTAGGCGTATTGCAATCTACCATACGGAGGGAGAGACTATAAATAGGAACTAATTCTCTCCCTTGTCCTTCCGTACTATTGGTGTTCCATCCAGGTAAGGACTCTAAACCAACTCTGGGAGGAACGTCGGTCCCAGCATTTTGTCCCTCACAATTGATAATGTGAAAAATAAACTCAGTTTTGAATTATAGATCTTTTCTGCAGCATTGAGTTGAGCTAAATATAATAAAACTAACCAGCAAGATGACTGAGCAACAACAAAGCCACATGGCCTAGACAAATGGAATAAGTAATATTTTGTTTAATATTGCACATCCAATAAAAGTAATACAACACAATGAACTGTATCAGTAAAACAATGTGCAGCATCAGGTACTTGTCAAAAAAATGACATATTCAGTGATCTTTTAAAAGCATGTATAACCAGTCCTAACACTAGTTTGTTTTCATGCATGCCATGTTGTTCCTAGTGGAGATTTGTTTTTGAATATTTACTTAAATAATTTGCAGATTTGTTCTCTTTTTTCAAGGTGCTTTTCCCATTGAGTATACCATTATGTACAGAAATCCCTTGTGAGGATTGCCTAACAAAATAATTCAATAGTTCGCAACTGCAGATAAAATATTATTAATCAGGCCCAATAACTGTAATATTTTATTACAGAATCTTCTCTCTGATAGGCAAGCATGTGCCACTAGCTGTCAATCAGGTGTTACAACTGAAAGTTGCTGTCCACCTGCCTACCCATAATGAACATATAAGCTGCCTACAAAATGTCACTCTATATTAATGAACCAATCAAGCATCTAACAACTAAATATAAGCACTTTGATTGTTCCACCACCAGGGATGAGGGGCGAACCCCGGATGCTTGGTGCCATATGCAATTGCCTATGTCACCCAACCCTCAAGCCAGCTTTGCTCTTAGCACAATTCAACAGCTATGGCAACCCATGCAAATCAGTCAGACTATGAGGAAGGAGAGCAGAGCTTGGCCCATCACATTCAGCAGGCTGCCCAAGCCAAAGCTGAGGTGCCAACATGAACAAGCCAAAGATACATTGGGTATACAGTGAAAAAGTATTATTTGTTTAAGTCTGTGGTCGGTAAGCATGGTCAAAAATGCACACAAAAGTTCAAAGAAATAAGTAAACAACAAGGCAAGCAGAGGTATGCAAAGCACGACAAGGTGTACTACTTACAAGGGTTAAAGAAGTTTTAAAAGTTAAAGAATGGAATCCGGACATGACACAGAAAGCAGGAGTTGTAGGTGGGAAGGCAAACATGAAATAAACAGATAACATAATATGTATCTAAAATCATGGTCAAAGACCAAAGTCATAGGCCAAAAAGAGTACAGGTAACCAGAGCCAAAAAACATATAATTCATAGTCAGAAGGCAGAAAAAGTGTTTGTACCAAAAACTCAGAAACTAACAATAGCAAAGGCACTAAAGTTTTTTTTGTTTGTGAAAAAAAAAAGGAAAAAAGACTCTGATATTTATGCCATCACAGTAATAACAGCATGTATTGCATACTCCAGGAAGGTAGTGCTGATAAGAAAAATAAAATAGCACCTCAGGAGAAAGCAAATGACATTTAACACTGGTAAAATCACATGGACATAAAAAATGATATTACCAATTGATTAATTGACACTGAAAACTCCAAGAATCATATTTAAATCATTTTTAAAAGCCAATGAACAGTAAAAATCATGACACCAAGCAGAAGAGCAAAATCCAAAAAACAGACAGCTAGACATATAATGATAGAGCAAAGAATAAAATTTCAGATCCCCATTTTATTTTACTTGCATCTCTCAACACATTGGTACCTTCCAATTGCTACCTACCAGCCAACCAATGGAGTTGTGGTGGAATTTCCTATGGATGACAGAGCGAGCAGTGAAGTACAAAACCAGGCGCCATTTGGTAAAATATACATGTTTAAACTACAGAAAGTCTACATTAGCATACACTATACTTTGGGTTGTTAATTATAAATTCCGTGATTTACTTCATGAGGTAGAAGTATGTGAAAAACAAGAAGAGTTCTATCACATATTTTAAATATTAAAATGTGTGCATCAATTTAAATGTTCAAAATCTAAATATAGAAATGTACTGCGGTGGGCTGGTGCCCTGCCCGGGATTTGTTTCCTGCCTTGTGCCCTGTGTTGGCTGGGATTGGCTCCAGCAGACCCCTATGACCCTGTAGATAGAATATAGCGGGTTGGATAATGGATGGATGAATATAGAAATGTAACCAAAATTTGTCATTTTTCACCCTTTGATAGTTGTGCATAGAGGGCAAGATCCCTATTATAGGATCAAAAATGTAAAATGACATCATGTTCATAATCACTGACCTTGAAATAGTCTGAAGCAATATCCCACATGCTTATGTTTGAAATTTGTCATTATTACCCTTTTGGAAGTGACTGTTAGAAGGCTAGGAGCACAGACAAATAATCAAATATCAAAATATTTTATTTACGATCAACAATCTTAAATTAATATAAAACAACATTCCACATGCCTATATTACTGAGCCCCATTTTTTCAGTTTTGAGAAATGGAGTAACTTTGGCCCATCATATCCCATTAGGTGAGGTCAGTTGTTGTGGCATGCAGAACTTCAAGTATTTCTGATCATTTTTTGCTGGAGACACCTAATGCTATATTCTTTATCATAATGATGTAATTTCCTGTACAAAATATGGTCCAAAAATGTCCTAAAATGAGCATTTTTGGGGGGGTCTACATGACCAAAAATAGGGCAAAACCCCAAAGAGCTCAATGTCCTGCCTAACTAGACATCAAGATGAGTCCAACAGTATATCATATGTAGGTGCTTTCTCGTACTGGTGAGGTATCAGATAAAAAAGTTAAGTGATTTCAAAGTATTTTTAAGCAATTCTTATGAAAACACAAATTTAGTGGGGAAATTAAAACTAAACATGGAGCAGGATAGGGATTAAATTTAGATTATTGTGACTACAAAACAGCAACACCAACTGCTGTGCCACTAAGCCACTCATGCATCCATGTATTAAGTATACAGTTTAAGTGCAGTATGTTAACTTATATTTCTTGGGAGGGTTGGTGGGGGACAAAGCAGGTGTTCAGACAAGACTCCAACCTTTGGTGTGGTGAGTGCTGTGCTAGTCAAAACCCTTCTATACATTTCAGAATCTGCAATTCCTACTAACAGGTGCCTAAAATAAATACATACATGATTAAATATTTGAATAAAGCAGCACACAAAACTCTTAGTTTACACATGATGATGAAATCTTAAATTAGTGGGAGAGGAAATGCATTGTTCAATGCTGGAGGCATTTTTGCTCCACACTAACTACATCATTAGTTGTAAGTTAGAAGTTATTATGAAAAAAAAAAAAAAAAGTTAGGCGATGAAAAAGTGGTGAGCTCCAGCAGAGATAGGAACAAATTAAAACAGTGTGTATGAGAGATAAAAAGAAAGCAGAAGAGGGAAGATGTAAACATGACACTTTTGAAAGGTTTACTGTAAAAGCCTTGGCCAAAGAAAAGGATAGCAGTGGTGATCTCAACAAAAAGGATGCTAATGAGACACCTTTAGGCATTAATGACAACTAAGCAGGCCAGTTAGGTAGCTATTTCAACACCTCCACTCCATACAAGAATCCTGTAACACTCGTCTTTTGAGAACGCCCCACCCCAAGGCTACGTCAATCCTTCTCACTGTTTGAAATGGCCCTGTGTAAAATTACAAACTGTAATTGCTGAAGTATTGGTTCAGGGAGTGTGCCTGGTAAACTGAGTCATTTGATCAATGAAGTCAAAACTTGCAGCATTGAACATTGGGATTGTTTAGTGTTGGTGTTAACAGCCAATTGTGCAACATGACTGTTCCACCACCTCACATGTGAAGCTTTAACACAAAATATACGATTTAAGGTATATTTTGACCACTTCCTATTCCAAGTTTAATATGTGATAGACTGATTTGACACTGTCTACATTTTTTGCACGGTCCTTTTCTGATTTGAGCTTCTTGATGAATGATTAGTAGTCGGCACTTTCTGTGCTGTGGAGTTTAAATATTGCACACACCCAGCACAGAGATGATGCTAACAATGCAAACAGTCATAAAAACAAATGTCTAAAGTAACATTTTGCTTTTAAGAAGTCAAGTAAAGTGTTTAAAGTGCATGGATAGGGTTGATGTCAATACTGACATGAGTGGTGTAAAGTCACTAATAACTGGAAGAAAAAAAGGATTAAACCAACCAGAAGATGGAAAAGGCAAACTCAATGTCAAAAAACAAATGTAGTTCAAACCCATAAAGTCATTCCAAACACCTAGACTGCAAAACCCAGATCAAAGTCAAAGATAAGTGGAGTTCTAATACTCTGAACAGATTTCACAAGGTAGCACCACAAAAGATTTGCACATGAATCCAAAATCATGACACCAGGAGAATGACCCTGCTGTCTTAAATTCCCTCTGACTAATGACATCATCAGATACAAATTCCAGCTCTCACATGATTGCTACTAGGCATCCTGCCAACAACAATATGTTCAAAATGGTGGCACCTACGAAAGAAAAATGGCAGAATAAATAAATAAAAATTATGATTTTTTTGACAACTAGAAAATGGAATTGCCCTGTAACCACATACAAAGAATTGCACACAGTTTGAAACTCCTGAATAATAATAATAAAAAAAAAAAACTCCCCCACTTAAGTTGTGAATTTTGGATGCAGCCATTCAACTTACAAAGACATCATAAATGAAATTTCCTTAGCGGTCTTGGAGCATAAATATTACTGGGCAAGCTATTAACAAAAAATCCAGCAAGTTCCTTGGGTATGGGCAACCTTTTCAGTGTAATACATTTTACTTTCTTAAAAAATCGACCTACCTACACTGAAATGTGTTTATTAACTCATGATGTAGGTGAATCTATAATAAAGTCAATGGGCAGTTTGGGCAAAGAATAGTAACAGCCCAATTGGAAAATCTTGGCTGACTTGCATATTTACACATATTGTTTAATATCCCAAGACACATTTTCTGCCAAAACTGGCACTGAAATAAATTTTGAGGTTTGTTTGCTAACTCCAGCACCCTTTGAGGTCAAATAAAAGTTATTAGTGTTTTCACTCAAAAAAAAAAAAAAAAAGAAAGAAACGGTCCTGCCGTATCTCCCTATTGCTGTTAAAATCTTCTTAGGGAAACACTATATATTCTCTGGTACAGTACCTTCCTCATCTATGTCAAATTAATGATAATGAAGATCATCCTTATGAGTTTTATTCCCAGCAATATAAGAGATAACAAAGTTAAATCTACTAAAAAATGACCATCTGGCTTGGCATGCATTTAGACATTTTGGAGTCCTGGGATAAGTAAGATTTTTATGACCTGTGAAGAGTAGGAAAGGATATTTTGCTCCCTTAAGCCAATTTTTCTAATGTTAATTTAATTGTTTAAGGTTCTCAGTTGCAACATCACAATGTTGCTCAACAGAAGTTAATTTTCTAGAAAAATAATTGCAAGGATGTCATTTTTATGTATCCAGTAATCTCAAAGACAATACTGCACTTACCTCAATACTAGATGCATCAACTTCCACCTCAAATTGTAAAGATGTGAGTATGACTGAATACACGTGCAAAAGTAAATTTCTTCCTTTAGTGTGTGCTTCTGGTACCCATTCCAGTCTATGAGAAGTTTTCAGATTGAATAGTGAGTTTGTGCACTGAAAAGTCTTGATGAAACTTTGGTAGTAGTTATTGAATTCCACGAATCTTTAACCTTGCATGACATTTTCCGAAACTCTTCAGTTAAAAATAGTTCTCACTTTGGATTGATAAATCCTTAGTTCCTACTGTGAAATGTCAAACCCTAGAAATATGGCAGAGGGAAGGGGAAATTTGCAGTTTAATTTTTATGAATAAATTAATTTTTCTGTCTTTTTAATACTTCTTGATCATAAAGAATGTATAGGACCAGGTTTTGTAAAAAAAAAAAAAAAAAATCCATATAGACTAGTGCATAATTTCCAAAAATGTTTTCAGATAAGCCATTTATATATGAATGAAAAACTATGGTTGTGTTTGCTAGTCCATATGGCATAACTTTGTATTCTTATAGTCCACTGCCGATGATGAATGCCATCTTCTGTTCTCCCCCCCGTCTAATGCAGACTGATTTGTATGAACTCTTTAAGTCTAATTAAAGGTACAGTACGTGGTGCTGTGGCACCACAAGGATGCATATTGATTGTATGAGGACCACAACATGAAGAGAGGCACACCTGGTAAGTACTCTTAACTAAAAAGATTTGTATCAATCAAAACCAAAAAGTGAGAAATCAGTAATGAAATCAGAGAATAAAGCAAGGTCAAAGTCAAAAGTAAACTTCAGAAAATGTGTACAAAATAAATTCTTTAGGAATCCATTGAGTTGGACAGTGGGAAGTTCAAAATAGAGTCTCCTTATATTGTCACATTGATGACAACAAGAGCCATGACCACCAAAGGTCCACCCCTAGCAATCTCAAATGCATGTAGCAACCAAATCCATGAACAACATGAATGAACTTTTTAACAGGTCAGTGGATTCTCCGAGTTAAAAACGTAACAGTGAATCTTTCTTCTGTGAAGGAAAAATGTATTTCTTTCAGAAACAATTTTAAATGAACCTGTGTTCATGACAAGAAATAATTGTTCTTAGGAGTAATTGTATTTAATTTTATGAAAATCAATACAGAGTTGAAGGAAGGCTTTTATTGATCAACAGAAAAAGAAAAGTAGCCTATATACAGTAGGACTGCTCAACAGTCTGATAAAGCTATTTTCAAAGATTTCTTTATTATAGTCTTCCATTTTCACTTTCTCTGCCTTTATTTACATAGGGGAAGACCTGATAATAATTATATGGTTCATTCACACTGCCTATGAGGGTATCTCAAGTGTCTTTTGCTTACTTACTGAACACCTCTTGGAGGTTTACTAATGGTGAGGGTAAAATTTCAATGGCACAGCATTTGAATATTTAATGCTTCATAAGCAATTAAAAAATACTCCCTCATGCTTCACGTTCTTAGTTAATTCAAATATTGATTGTGTTCCTAAAGTCATGAGTAGTCCACAATTAAATGAGGAGTAGAACTCTGAAAAATGAAGAATGATGTTTCTCCAGTATGTAATAATCCCACCTGCATTCTGACAACTAGATTCACATGTTCTAAACAGTCACAACCAATTGGGCCCCCATCAATAGACAACAAATGCGATTTAGATTCTAGACATTTTCTAGGTGTGCCTAATGAAGTTCATAGCATTAAACTAAGAAAGTTTCCTGCTGCACATATATGCTGCAAGAATTTATTTTTACTGCGACGGATATGGTTACAGTGAAATATCCTCCCAACCCTTACACAGGTTGGGTTTATTAATTCTCCTGCAATTTAGTCCAATTAAAGACCACTACAACATGGGTGGTTTGTATCATTTAATGCTGTGGCTTAATTTAATGGATTATCATCCAAAATATATAATGAAATACACATTAGAGTGATCAATGGAGTATGGCTGCCAATGCTGATTAAAAACTAGTTTATTTTGATTCAGAAACCCATTATTTTTCTAAAGATTCCCTGAAAAAGTACTGAGATGTGCAAGTACAACTAGCCAGAAAATGAAGAGAAACAAGTGCATCAAGTTTCTGTCATATTCTAAAAACATCTGCTTTCATAAACTTGCTTCTGCAATGCTTTATGTTCCTTTTATTTGATCAATTTTACTAAAAACCCTTTTCCTCTTATTTTGATTGTTTTTGCTACCCAATATTATGCTATTCTTAACTGGCAGGAAGGAAGGATGAAATAAACAAGGAGATGGAAAGAGGAAACTCAAGGTCAAAAACAAGCATAGTTCAAAACCAAAAAGTCACTCAAAGTATCTGAAAACCAACTAAACCACAAAAATCAAAGTCAAACACATATGGAGTTCTAATTTCTTGAAAAGACTTGACTAAGTAGCCCCAAAAAGGTGATGTGATGTGACTTTTGGGGGTCACGTTGTAGTAGTGGAACATCATTGCCAATAACAATACAATCAAAAAACAAAATTATAGCCAAAAAGAATATAAAAAGAGGGAATCACAACAAATGGGCATCAGAAATGTCTCAGCATTTCCTAACTTCTTTTTCCCTGGACTAGTAGCCTGCTTTCTCAGTTCAAGAGTCTTCAACACCCCTTTTCAGGTTAGAATCGAAAAATGCATGCCGCAACACACAGAATTTGTCTCCTACCTGTACACAAGGTGGCTCATACCTTTCATGGCCTTTGGGCATGTTTACAGACTAGCTTTTAATTACGAGAGAGCAGTTTCACAATGCTTGAGTTAAGAGCCTCAAAATTGATAAGGGGGTTCATCAGTCTCATTGCATTCAGATTTCAGTAAATGCATTGCTTTGAAGTGTCCAGGAATTAAGGTGGAGAGAAGATTTGTGTTGCCAATCTTGCAAGCTGCATAAAGTAATGGGAGCCAAGCAATAAAATTGTTGATGCAAAGACGGCAATTTTGCAGCGATAATGACATAGACATTAATAATGAATTAATAATTAAATGAAGAGCCCTAGCTAGGCTGTTTTGAAAGCTCTGGGACTATAAGAGCATCTCCTGAAAACTCGTTAACTCAGAATTGCGATCTCATCATTATCCAGATTATCTGTGGCCTTGTCCACAGATAGATGATTCCTCCCGGGACAATTAGAGCCATATTATGAGGTGCCCCACAGCTGTGCGCGACATGAATCTTGGTCCCCGTTTGCATATCGTAAGAGTGAAAATTGAGTAAGAAACAAAACAGAAAGCAAGAATGAAGAAAATGCTGACAAGGTGCGAGCTGGTAGTAAACAAAAGCGGCCTGGCAGACAGCAACACTCATGAATATGGACGAGATGAATTGCTGACACCAGGCTGGCCGCATGGGGAAAACCATAAAACGGCAAGATGGCTGAATGAGATTTACACCTAGTGGTGTCTGAGCAGCAATATTTTTGATTGGTAGCACGTGTGTCTATACGTTTGTCTGGTGGTAGGAGGTAGGGGTGGGCATACTTTGATGATATTTGTTTTTCACCTTTTCCATTGGGTTTAAACAGCAGAACCCCAAAATGTGACTCATGTAGTAATAAACTCAGCTACCCAGTGTTTCTTACTCTGACTCCCTGGTATTGATTTACCAGCCGCAAGGGTGTCAGGGGATAGAGAGGAATACACACTTCTCAACAGTGTAGGACCAGCTGTGAAGTTCTAATTGCTCACATAAGCAATCCACACAGAGATAAACTCAGTGAGAAGTAGAAGAAAAGCAATTAGCCTTATTCCACACCATCTGTGGGGCAGCAGAGACATCACGTTCATTAATTGCTTTACAGGCTTGCATATTGCTGCCAGCAGTGTTACTTTACACTATATGGTATCTCTATACTATAATAATTATCAGCTCCTTTACAGACATACCCTGGTCTGGTGTTAAAAAGTAAAGGTCAGGTTCAGGAGAATGGAACAAAGGTCTGCTTGGAATCAGCCAACTCTCTCTCTCTCTCTTTCTCTCTCTCTCTCGTGGTCTTGTGTCATCATCCTTTTTATCACTTGAGTTTTTAGTCAAAAACTTTGAAGTCATAGAAGAAAAAAATACATTCAGCTATCTGATGCTAGATGATCTCCATATCCATAATCTTGTAATTTGTGATTCCTAGTAAGTGCCTTGATAGCTTTTTAATCTGTCTTAATCTGTGCACAGATTCAATTTTCACCTCTTCTAATGCATCAGAAGATTAAGATTCTGGAAGGTCTTCAAATATTAATATGAGAATAGAACTACACTAAGGGATTGGTTCCTATTCTAATATATTTGCACATATTATAGTTCACTTCTAAGACAGCCTAGTAAATTTCCTTCTAGTTAACTTCTAGGGAATTTCCATGGGAGAGCAATAAACTCCTATCTATCTATCTATCTTGGGATTTCTGTAACATGCGTAAATTGAGCCTTGACTTCCTGATCTTGTGTATGAGTTTTAGGAAATTTTCAATTTAGTGTATTTTCATGTGGCTTCAGTGAATCTCCACATATTCCAGACTTAGACCATAAGATCTGCCACTTACCTCATTATGAACTACTCTTTCTAGTGCAGAAAAGAGCATTACTGAAGGTCTCCCCATCATTTAATATGCTTAATCCTACTCAGAGCTATGAGGGCCAAAAGCTTCTGGCACAAGACAGGAACTCTCTTGATGGGGATTGATTGCAGGACACACTCACAATCTTACTCACAGTCACTCATATAGAGCCAATTTATAGTTTCAAATTATCCTGTAATGCACATCTTTGGGATATGGAAGGAAAACCATACTGTATTATGCACTGAAATATCACAACACTGGCCAAACATTGTGCCACATTGCCAATACAGAGATTCTGCCATCAACCTGCATTTTAGGCAATATGTAACTACAGCGGTTTGTCTCTGTGAGCTATTAGCTTACTAATTTAGTTATTTCACAATCAGAAAATATAATAGAAAATAGTGAAAACAATTCTCAAATAAATTGTTTTTCTTTATTCCTTTAACCAAGGTAACTTGTGAGACCAGGATACAGTACAATTATCTACAAACATTTTTTTTACAATTGAAACAGAAGTAGCTTTAGTGATTTACGCAGGGTTTTAAGGTGAGTAGGAGTCAGGAGTTGAATTGAACCAGGAACGTTTTGGCTCAAAGTCAAATGCTTCAGCTACTATCAGTTTATTAATTAACATTTCAGGTCCTGGACGATTTGCATGTTAATTAAGTGGGCTAAGCTTCTGAAGAGCTGGAAGAGCCAAAATGGACAGTAGAGGGGCAGAACAGTAGAGGGGCATGACTGTAAGAGCACAACAGACAATTCACCTGCTCACTCAAATACTTAATTTACTCTTCCTTCCATTTTTCGAAAGACATTCAGTTCAGGCTTAGGTGATTTTTCATACAGTGTACACTTTCACAAACATGAGTAGGGGGCAGTCTAAGGGCTTGTGTGCTGACTGTAACACCATCCTGAGACATGAGAGGGTGATGTCACTTACATATTCTCCTTTTCTGTGTGCAGACCAGAGGATCCAAAGGTTGAAGACACTTGAAAACATGCCCACTTCCTCTCCAAGCTCCACACCTTCTGTGATAAAACAGATACAATGACCATCATTACAAAAAGAAGTTAGTCTGGACTTGCACCTGCAAAGACATCACTTGATTTTTTTTTTCCACAGTTTGCTTGTTGTGCACATTTTTTCAGTTATACAGGGATCAGCAGTTGGTACCCCAAATCTTTATCTCTGTCTTGCCTTGTCTTTCATAACATGTCTTTAATAATTATTGCAAACATACTGCTCAGGCAGACGACATTCTACCAGGAACTGTGTTTCATATTTTGTCCACCCTAAGTTGGTCAGAGTGATATAATATTTTAATCAGTTCTTATCTCTCCCACATAAATACAGTAGGTCTGTAAGTACCCACCCAGCCTACTGGATGGCTGAGTAGGACTATTATCAGTCATATTAAGAGTGATAACAATACTCAAGATAAGAAGGTAAACTTTTATTTAAGCATTATTAAGAGAACTGCTTTCTTATTGCTCTTGGACTGGTGATCAACAGCGACTTGCAGCAATGTATAACACCCACAAATTGCAGCTCCCATTAAGCAGTGGCTCAATTTAACTGAAAAACAGTGTCTAGAATGGGTGGGATGTGGTTATGAAATTTATTGATCAAAAAATATATGTTGTCATGTGTACAGAGTACAGAGAAATTCTTACTTGCATGTCCAACCAACCTGCAACACATTACCACTCTCTGGCTCCATGATAAACAAAAATATATTAAAATACCTGGGACATCTTGGTGTTAAGAAAAACCTCCACAGCTGGTGATAGAAGTGGCTATGCATTGTTATATTAAGGCATACAAGTGCTGAATGTTGTGTTATAGCATGATCAATAAGGCATTCTGATGAGAGGCTAAAGTATGTGAAGGATATGGAGCAGTCTGACCCAGGAGTTCAGGATTGTCCCATGTTTTTTTAATGTTCAAGATACATCTTAGGAAGAGTGACAATGGATGGTAGGAACAGGCAGGTAGAACCACTTCTAGTTGTTCTATTAAACACTGGACTAGCTGGGGTCATTCCCTTGGTTCTTTCTTTCTTATATCATTTGCCCCTGGCCCATCCAGCCCCTGCAACTATGTCTGCTGCTAAGCAACATCTATGATGCAGCAGTCACATGATGATGACGCATGAGAGCTGAGATGATGCTTTGTCGGATCATTGTGTCTTATTATCTTTTCAAAAGCCCATCTAAAGATACCTATTTTTTTCCTTAGTGTTTTTAAACCTTTGGTTTTATTGTTTGTAGACTCTTTTTTTTTATTTGGCCATTTGATTGTGGCTACAGGATTCCTGTGCTTTTCCACACACTGTATGACTTAATTCTTGTTATTTGGGTTATAGTACTTGTTTAAATAAGTAATATTATATATCTGTTTACCATGTCCATTTCATTATCGGCTTCTCCATATCTGCACAACTACTTTGGTACAACACAGCCAGTCCTGCATTACAGTGTGGCTTGACAGGCAACAACCCTTTGAGTAGGGATTGTTGGCGCATAGGGCCTTTGTGATGTACATCATTATGCCCCATCAGTGTGTTTGGTTGGTATATGCCTTACACATCTCTGCCATGTGTGTTTAAATTTTTTCTTTTGGAAAATAAGAATAGGTGGATCTGTGGTAAAAGGTCTTCAGCATGAGATCAGTCATTCCCAGCTCCAAACGTCAGCATACCCATCCAAAGCATTGCATTGTGGTCTACAGAGGCATTAAGGTAGGCACTGTAACAGACTGTTTTACAATTTGTTGAACATTTAATGAGGTTGTGCCTCTGGATCTCTCAGGTCTTACCCAGAAAGACATACATATAAATGACTTGTTACAACCACCATCATTAGCAAATCCCCCATATCTGTTCAGCCAACATATATTACAAATAATCACTCAGCTTCACAAAGATCAATCACTCAACATGTTGTGGACGCTGTACAATTCAAAGTCTCCATGATTAATCCATATTCAGTTATCACAATTTTATGGCAATCCTATAGTACAGTCCTTTTGTTGCTAGTCATTAATGCAACATGCACAACTAATAATTTATATATCATTGGCAAATCTGCTCTCTCGTGCCAGTTTTCATGCAATTGTCAGCCATTACCAACAGAAATATACATATTGCACAGTATATAGTACAACTAAAAAAGCAAATGGTGTTTACGAAAGTTGACTTTTTCATAGTTGTATTATGGAATGAATAGCTTTACAGTCTATCTAAATCAGGGCAATCAAAAGTCTTACACTTAAGAGTGTGAGTCTTGTTATCATTGTTGATAGTAAAACTATTGAAACGCCCAGTGGGTTGGTTACATATCTACTGCCCCACTGGTAAGGTACTGATAAGAACTGATAACGTTTGTTTTATTTTCGATTTACATGCCACTCAGGTAATTTGACTATATGGCACTCGCCATGTGAGCACCATCAATCCAGTCTTAGCAGATACTAGCACTTTCCCTGTGGCATTAATTTATGTGCTTTCAACAAGTGGCAGCCTTTCAGCTAATGAGGCTGTTTCCAGAAATTCATAGGAAAATACAATGATGCTGTAATTCCCCATTGAGTAACACATGCAGGTAAAGGGACTGAGATGAGAGAGGAAATGGCAATGGCAAAATGAATATGCTGAGGGCACCTCGTCCTGCTCCTGGCTAAAAGTCACATTTAGAGTAAATTTCAATCTCTTCCTCTTTGCCGCTCCCTAACTCCCTGCTGCTTCTTTTAAATCTTGCACTTTGTCATCCTCCACAGCCCCCTAGAACTTGAGGGTCACCAGGGACAGTAGCTTTTTGAAATCCTGTTAACCTGCGCTGGTATCCTGGGTGCAGTGCTCACTAATCCCCTTATCTGCAAGTGGCTCATGTTTCCCAAGTGCAGGCGACTCTTCTAATTAGACATAATAAAAAGCATTATTAAGTCCTTTGCCTGGATTAAGCTAAGCAGCGATGCACGGCGGCCAGACACAGCAGAGGCTGCAGGCTCAGTAACTGTCTTCCTATTGATGGTTTACCCAACACTTGACTGAGATGCAACCTTTAGCTTAAAAACATCCATCCTTTAACAAGAAATTCAATTTGGTCTTGGTCATTTGTGCTGGTATAAAATGTCACAGCAAAGCAATGACTCTGCTGGCTATTCACACTTTCAGCCTAAAATGGCACCAACAATCAGATATCCCATGGACCAGAATTTTGACAGTAGATTCTACCTACTAAGCTGGACTGCCTGCACTCATCAGCTCGTGTGGTCCTGCTTTGGGATCACAGACAGTATCTGCAGCGTACTGGAAGCAACATGGCAGTCACACCTTTGAGAATGCTGGTGAGCTGTCAGATCGATCACTCCAGCCTGCCCTTTGTACCTCTTGCTCCTTCACACCACCTGCAGAGATCCTCAGGGGTACACGTACTGGCCTAATTGTGGTCCGGATTCTTGCAGGGCTCTGTGGATGTAAAAACAACAGTGACCTGTGTGGCTTATACTGCCAGCAGGAAACCTTGTGCCTGTGCCAGGTCACATCTGCAAGGAGCTTAATGACTATTCCACGACAATATCACAGCTCAACAATTACCTACTTCTAAGTGTTTGAGAGGGTGGATGAAATACATAAAAGTGTGAAATAGAGTGAAAGGATATAATAAAGTACAGTGGAAAAAGGAAAAAATAAATAAACCTGGCCTGTCAAGACTGAAAACACTTGGCTGTGAGACACTAGGAGAACATGGAAATGAAAAAGAAAGCATGATAGGTGACCCAAGAGTGTGACCAACATATTCATTAATATGACAGATACTAATGCTCTTGTGTCAGCTTTGCCCAGGGTTAAGCTTGCTATATTTATTGCTTGGCACTGAGTGTATGACTTATTTTTTTCATTTCAGGAGTTTAGGGTAAGAGAATGAAGGCATGATACTACACTCTGTATTGCTCACAGGGCATTCATTAACCTAAGCCATACCTTTATTAGTCACACCACTTCTGTGTTTGCCTGTGTTTATGCTGCTATTACGTGTATGCAAAGAAATCCCTGGAGGTTATGCAGCAAAAGAGAGAAAAATAATACATCTTAAGATTACTGAACTTCAGTCAATCTTTCAGCACCTGTAACCTTTCTTTTTTGGCGTTGTCATGCAGTGTCTAGCCTTCTGGTGTTCAGGTAAGCAGTGGTGGCCAAATAACTGCCTATCAGCCTTTGACCTCCAGCACAACTCCTCCTCCTTTAGTGCCATAACTAGCAGGGCGCTCTTTCTGATACCTTTGCAATCCTACAAGCAGTGAGTACTGACCATGTCGATAGTGCAGGAAACCTTTTACAGCCCACCTTGACAGGGCACAGCCAGTGGATTTTCCCAAAGCCCCCACCTTTAGGGATTTGCTGGCGATCTTAACAGAATGAAGATCTGGAATGACTCCAGCCTGCACTGGGTAGCCCATGAAACTTTCCTTTTCAGGAGGTCCCACTTGATCTGTGTTCCCTAGGATGCCAGCTCTACTACATTTGCTCCGCAGCCTCTTTTCCAGCTATCATATTTTCACCTGGATCATCTATCTCCTTTTATCTGCATCTACTTTCCCTAACTGCTGGAAGCAGGTGGTTCCAAGTCCTTCTTTGCCAGTGCATAGGTTCCCAATGATGTCTTTTAACTTCAGTGCACTTTTGACCAGTGCCACCACAACGTAAGCTGTCCACTTGTGGCTTATTCTAGTTTCACCCCTACACATCTGGACAGCTCATCACTATAGTCTCTGAACATCCCCGTTATCCTGCAGCTTGCCACATTGAACTCTTCCACCATAGATGAGAATGGGAGCTAGATCTTAGTGACTAACTGACATGAAGCTAAGATTAACTCCAAGGGACCTAAGGTGGTGCTCATTTACCCTTCTCTCCAAATCAGCGACAATGGAAATCTGTATTTCATATACTGTCAGTTTCCACATCAGTCTCAATAGTAGTCCATGCTGGTAGAGCCAGGACTTGATCTTGCTGGGAAGTACTGAATTTTCGATCATCCTTAGTCATTTTTCTACTTGCTTTTCCATTCTAGTAATATTGTTTATGAGCTGCTAGTGTCATCTTGCCACTTTCACAGATATTTGATTGATTTTTCCTTAATTGGTGGGATGACCTCAACCTGGAAATGGAGCTTGAACATATCATCAGTTTACTTTTCCTTATCACCATGTTCCTTGATGTTCTCATCCTCCTAGATCTGAGTGCCACATTTAATACCATTGATCACAATATTCTTAGAAATCGCCTTCAGTGGGTCAATGGGTCAATGGGTGGGCCTCTCTGGCAGTGTCTTAAATTGGCTTGAGTCCTACCTGGCAGGTAGAAAATTCTTTGTTAGTTGTGGTAATTATACTTCAAAGACCCATGATATTCTATATGGTATTCCACAAGGCTCTTCCTGGGTCCGCTGCTCTTTTCGATGTACATGCTTCCGTTAGGTCAGATTATCTCAGGGCATAATGTGAGCTACCACAGCTATGCTGATGACACACAGCTGTATTTATCAATAGTGCTTCACAACCCCGACACTCTTGATTCACTGACACAATGTCTTACTTGTGTTTCTGAATGAGTGAATAGTAATTTTCTCAAACTAAATAAGGAGAAAATTGAAATTTTAGTGATTGGTAAAAATGGATATAATGAGGTTATTAGAAATAAACTTGATGCATTAGGATTAAAAGTCAAGATGGAGGTAAAGAATTTAGGGGTGTGACAGGAGGCTGGGGGTCAGACCAAGCCGGGATGCCTGGAAGGACCAGGAGGCAATATATACGTTCCCCAGGCCACGAGGGGGCAACTGCCCAGGATAGTGAAAGGACCACGGGAACGGAGGGTGGAGGCTCAAACCTGTTGGGGCCTGTGGCTACCGCCAGGGGCACCCCAAGCCTCATAGAGCCTGGGAGATCTGCACTTTCGCTACACCTGGGAAGGTGGAGGAAGGAGCTTCCAGGGACGCCCAGAGTGCTTCTGGATGCTCATGCGGCACTTCCGCCACACCAGGAAGTGCCATCGGAAGAACATGAGTTAGCACCTGGAGCACATCCAGGTGATTATAAAAGGGGCCACCCTCCTACAGTCGGGGAGCCAGAGTCGGGTGGAAGAAGGCAACGCTTGGGAGTGAGGAGGAAAGGTGGCCCAAGGAGGACCATTGAGAGGCCCAGGAATACAAGGGTGTTTGTTGCTGGAGCACTGTTCTATGTGTGTGTGCGGGACTTGTGTTTGAGGACCTTGTCATTAATAAACGTGTGTGTTTTAGAACTGCCAGTGTCCGTCTGGTTGTGTTAGGGCTGTCTTCTCACAGGGGTAACTATTGACTCTGACCTGAATTTTAAATCACATATTAATCAGACTAGCAGAATACCCGCGCTTCGCAGCGGAGAAGTAGTGTGTTAAAGAAGCAATGAAAAAGAAAAGGAAACATTTTGAAAATAACGTAACATGATTGTCAATGTAATTGTTTTGTCACCGTTGTGAGTGATGAGTGTTGCTGTTATATATATATATACTAGCAAAATACCCGCGCTACGCAGCGGCGAAGTACTGCATTAAAATTTTTATTAAGAAGAAAATTTAACCTTTTTAAACTGAGGGAAAATATGCAAATAATTATTTGTTAAGGATCTCTTTGTATACCACGTTGTCAGTTCGACCCTCCGGTTGTAACATGACCAAGCTGTGCGCTGAGCTTACTCTTGAGCATGCAACTTACAGTTGGCCATGTGAACAGTAATCTTGTCTCAAATCTCACAGCTTGGATTGCTGCTGTCATAATCAGTTTAAGGTTCATGGTTTGTTTCAATTACGACAGTATTTGCAGGACTTGTGTTGAAGTGACATTCGGCATCTGTCAAGCGTTGTAAGCTTACAACCGGTTTCATCGATAACTTCAAATCCAGCTTTTGAGAGTTTAAACATTCATAAACATCAAAGTGTCCACTACTGAAATCGTCACCTGTGAATGTAAGATGTTTAAGAGGCATTGGCGGTTGTCGAAAGGTGTAAAATATTTGGCCATTTCGGTACACTTGAAAGCACCAACCGAACAATTCAGCGGCAGCCATCAACTCACATGCAGAACCATAGGTGAAGGGCTTAAGCATTTCACTCTTCTAGTGCTCCTGTGTAGTATAATTATCTCCTGTACTGCCATCAGTCCACACCTTGAACCTGTCCCAGTCATTCAATACATAAGACACAATGTTCTTCCGGATATCAAGAGTGAGCCTGATATGGCCGTGCAATATGTAACACAGAGAATGGAAAAGGTAGGTGCCATCTCCGGGCATGGAAACCACTCGGTAAGTGACAGTTCTTTGATCGATGGTGATTACCTCGATAGACATGGTAATGGGGGTTGGAATGATGAAGGAAATGGGTACCTGAGTAATGTAAAGTAAGTGTAAAATACCTATACAATAACTATAATTGTAATAAAAAAACAATAAAACAGCGGAGAAGCCGTGGATTAAACAAAAAGGCTGTAGTTATCAGCAGGGAGACGTGAATCCCGTGGCGAAGCAAGGAAGGGAATGTAGAGACTGGAGTGACGGACGGCCTTATATAGGCAGGCAGCCAACAACGTGGGAGGCGTTGGGATGGGGGACCAACGCCGCCTCACATGGTGACCAAGCTGCAGGCTATGGACATATATATATGTACGTAAGTAGGATTCAGTTAGCGTTGGGAACCCGTGTACCAAATTTCTTGAAGATGGGCCCATAAGTAACAAAGACTGTTGAAAAGTTCAATATGGCGGCCGACAGAGGCATCATACCACCGAAATAAGTACGTACATTGGTTTCGGTTAGTGCAGGGAAGCCGCCTACCAAGTTTCGAGAAGATGGGGCCATAAATAAGAAAGTTCAACATGGCGGACGTTGTTGACCGTTATGACTGTTACGCGTAGAATTTCGAAATGAAACCTGCTTAACTTTTGTAAATAAGCTGTAAGGAATGAGCCTGCCAAATTTCAGCCTTCTACCTATACGGGAAGTTGGAGAATTAGTGATGTTGGAAAATTCAATATGGCGGCTGAAAGTGGTATCATACCACCGAAATAAGTACGTACATTGGTTTTGGTTAGCTCAGGGAAGCCACCTACCAAATTTCGTGAAGATGGGGCCGTAAATAAGAAAGTTTAACATGGCGGACGTTGTTGACCGTTATGCGTAGAATTTCGAAATGAAACCTGCTTAACTTTTGTAAGTAAGCTGTAAGGAATGGGCCTGCCAAATTTCAGCCTTCTACCTACACGGGAAGTTTGAGAATTAGTGACATTGGAAAGTTCAATATGGCGGCTAACAGTGGCGTTATACCACCGAAATAAGTATGTACATTGGTTTCGGTTAGTGCAGGGAAGCTGCGTACCAAATTTCGTGAAGATGGGGCCATGAATAAGAAAGTTCAATATGGCGGACTTTGTTGATCGTTATGACCGTTACGCGTAGAATTTCGAAATGAAACCTGCTTAACTTTTGTAAGTAAGCTGTAAGGAATGGGCCTACCAAATTTCAGCCTTCTACCTACACGGGAAGTTGGAGAATTAGTGACGTTTGGAAAATTCAATATGGCGGCCGACAGTGGCGTCATACCATCGAAATAAGTACGTACATCGGTTTCGGTTAGCGCAGGGAAGTCACCTGCCAAATTTCGTGAAGATGGGGTCAGCCTTCTACCTACACAGGAAGTTTGAAAATTGGTGACGTTGGAAAGTTCAATATGGCGGCCGACAGTGGCGTCATACCATCGAAATAAGTACATACATTGGTTTCGGTTAGCGCAGGGAAGCCGCCTACCAAATTTCGTGAAGATGGGGCTATAAATAAGAAAGTTCAACATAGCGGATGTTGTCGACCGTTATCGACCGTTATGACCGTTACGTGTAGAATTTCGAAATGAAACCTGCTTAACTTTTGTAAGTAAGCTGTAAGGAATGAGCCTGCCAAATTTCAGCTTTCTACCTACATGGGAAGTTGGAGAATTAGTGATGAGTCAGTCAGTCAGTCAGTCAGTCAGTCAGTGAGGGCTTTGCCTTTTATTATTATAGATATATATATTTACACACACACACATAAACATATATATATATATATATATATATA
>JANRMT010062854.1:129363844-129393443 GCA_026402145.1 Polypterus bichir lapradei | reverse complement strand
ATATATACATATCTATACATATACACATATATATATATATATATATACACACACACATATATATACATACATATATATATCTACATATATACACATACATATACATACATCATACATACATACACACACATATATATACACAAATACATATATATATATATATATATATATATACACATACACACACACATATATAAACATATATATACATATACATACATATCTACATATATACACACACAGCTATTTCGTATCAGTGCAATACGCTGCTTGTTAAAACGGATAACTCCCGCTTTACGTGCAAGTCTGCGTGGATATTATGAACTATCGTATTTGTATTTAAATTTTAAATAGAAGGAATTTTTATTTAGTCGACAGAAATATCTTTGGTAGGAATGGTAAAAACAGACAGGAATATTATTCCTGAATAAATCAACTCAAACCTTAAACAACTTATAATATTTTGCTCTCCATAAAAATATATCCTGTCTAAATTATACAAGTTAGAAATAAAGTAAACGGTAAAAGAACTAACATTCAAATTTATTTACTCTTATGTAATTTTATATAAAAAATAAACTTAGATTTTAAATATCCCAAAAGATTTTGCTCTCCATAAAAATATATCCTGTCAAAATTATACAAATTCAAATATGAACATGCTGCATAACAAAACCTGGAAATATAAATAAAATGTGTTCCTTTCAGCAATAACAAATCAAATCATTCAGTTGTCTTTGCTCATATGTCATTTTAGAGCTGGACGCCTGGCATCTTTTTTTGGCAACAAGTTCGTTTATGTTTGGTGTGCGGTTCTGTGTTGTGGAGATTCTCAGGATGGACTGCAGGTGCTCATCAGTGAGGCGACTCCTGTGTGCTGTTTTGTTAGTCTTTATCACTGAGAAGAGCTTCTCACACAGATATGTGCTACCAAACATGCACAAGGTTCGAGCCGCATGTAGACGGACTTCTTTTGTTCTTCAAAGTCACCAAAGCGCCGTGCAAACTCAGTGCGCTCAGTTTATCAGCAAAGTGCGTATTTGGGAACACCGTAGTGACGACTTGGTTCAACATTACTTGGCAACAGGGAAAGTGGGGCAAGTTGCACTGGTGCATTTGTGTCTCCCATAAAAGCAGCTTCACTTGAAATCACTTTGTGATTGTGCACGGGTAAAAACGTCCGCTGAAGTGTCAGATTCTTATTTAATTCTTCTGCTTTCTGTATCTTCTGCATTGCATTCAGGTCTTTCAGGTTACCCTGATGTTTTGTCTCATAGTGCCGTCTTAGATTAAATTCTGTAATTACAGCCACATTAGCTCCACAAATGAGACACACGGGTTTACCGGCAATGTCAGTAAACATATACTCAGCCTCCCATCGGTTTTTAAAGGCTCTATTTTCAGAATCAACTTGTCTTTTCAGCATCGTGTGTGCTAACTTCGCAATAACTTGCAGCGTCATAAGCTAGATTTGATTAACGCGGCAAGTGTTCGGCAAGGCAGCTGAAGCGCTGCATTATGGGATCTGTAGTTTATTGTGTTACCAGCGCTTCATATACCCGGGCCATTAATAACAATAATACAGTATATAATATGATCTCGCGGGCCGGATATAATTACACGCCGGGCCGGATGTGGCCCGTGGCCCTTGAGTTTGACACATATGGACTAAATAGAACTTGAAAAGATATATTTTTTCGTACATCGAGTCTGCGTGCTACTGTGGTTTTGCCTGCATGCCTCAATAAGTCACCCTCCCCTCGCTCTTACTTTTTTACCGTTCATCTAATAAATACACTGAGTATGGCTTTACCAAAACAATCATTGATTGCGAATAAAGTATTCATTATTCGAGTATGTAGATCGGGGTATATATATACATATATATATACCCGCGTATCGCAGCGGAGACGTAGTGTGTTAAAGAAGCTATGAAAAAGATTTGTTTCTTACTGCATCAATAAATAGCTCGTCTTCTTCTTTATCTGAGACCTGACACACTGCATGCACGGGTTTTTTTTTTTTAACACTGTCTTCCTTTAGCGGGACATTCACTTTTTCCACCGTGTGCTTTGTTTCTGCAGTAGCTGCAGTTATGAATAATATGCTTGTATGTATCAGACGCTTCATATTTTTTTGCTGCCTTTTCAATTGTGTAATTCGGTTTTTGTTCAGCGCTCTTTGGAACTGTTGCTTTTTGTCTGTGCACTGCGTCAGTTCACGTGAGCCGCTCGGTGTACATGCATCGAAGTTTCCCAGCTGTGCTGGTGCCATGTCGTGCTATGTCCATGGCTGTATCTAATGTTACCTAAGTCTCGGCACTTAAAACTTTCTCTCGCAGTTTCGCTGAGTTTGTGCCAAACACCACCCTGACCATCTCATCTTCCTCTGCATAAGCACAGTCCTTCACCCGTGAATATTTACCCGTGGCAGTGTTTCTATTGGATTGCCGCTGACGGACGGCCTTATATGGGCAGGCACTAAATTACAAACGCTAGTGGCAGCCTGTCTATGAACTTAATTTAAAGTTTAGGTTTACATCGTGCTTTGTTTCCGAAGTAGCAGAACTCATGAATACAGTATGGTTGTATATGTCACTCGCTTGCTTCTTATTGTTTCGCTGCCTTCTCAATTATATAATGCATGTTTCCTTCAGCGCTTTTTGGGCCTCTTCCTGGTTTTCTACCTACTGCGTGATTACGTGGGAGGCGTGATGATGTCACATGAAACTCCGCCCCCACGGGTTTCACGCTCATCTCCATTACAGTAAATGGAGAAAAACAGCTTCCAGTTATGACCATTACGCGTAGAATTTCGAAATGAAACCTGCCCAACTTTTGTAAGGAAGCTGTAAGGAATAAGCCTGCCAAATTTCAGCCTTCTACCTACACGGGAAGTTGGAGAATTAGTGATGAGTCAGTCAGTCAGTCAGTCAGTCAGTCAGTGAGTGAGTGAGTGAGGGCTTTGCCGTTTATTAGTATAGATTACTAGTACAGCATTTTTTCACTTAAGAAATATAACAAAAGTTAGACCTCTTATAACACTGCAAGATGCTGAGAAATTAGTTAATGCATTTGTTTTCAGTCGGCTAGATTATTGTAACATAATCCTTTCAGGACTACCCAAAAAAGACAGCAATCGATTGCAACTAGTGCAGAATGGAGCTGACAGAATCATAACTAGGAAAAGTAATTCCGAGCACATCTCCCCAGTTTTGACGTCACTACACTGGTTACCTGTGTCATTTAGAATTGACTTTAAAATACTGCTTATAGTTTACAAAGTCTTAAATAATCTCACTCCAGCCTATATTTCAGAATGTCTTTCACCTTACACTCCAAATTGTTACCTTAGATTTTCAAATGAGTGTCTGCCTATAATTCCAAGAGCTAAACTTAAAAAAGTGGTGGGGCAACCTTCTGCTGTTATGCACCTAAATTCTGGTATAGCTTACTGATAGAAATTTGCCAGGCTAATACAGTGGAGCACTTTAAAAAACTGCTAAAAACTCACTATTTTAACATGGCTTTCTCATAGCTTCATTTTAGCTTAATCCTGATAGTCGGTATATGCATTTAATTATCAATATCATTCCTGGTGGCTCCATAATCCGTACTAACCCCTACTTTCTCTTCTGTACTTTTTCCGGTTTTCTGTGGTGGCGATATTCGCCACCACCACCCAATCAAAGCACAGTGATGTCCCTACATTGATGGATTAAAGGCCAGAAGTCCACATGACCGTCATCAAGTTCTTCCATGTGAACCCTGAATACAATGAGGACTGGTTATGAGGTCATTTATGTTAGGTAGAATGCCTAGAGGGAGCTGGGCGGTCTTGTGGAGTTTTTTGTTTTTTCTGTCCTCCCTGGCCATCGGACCTTACTTTTATTCTATGTTAATTAGTGTTCCCGAATACTATTATCTTATTTATTTTGTCTTTTTTCTCTTTCTTCATTATGTAAAGCACTTAGAGCGACATCATTTGTATGAAAATGTGCTATATAAATAAATGTTGTTGTTGTTTTGGGCTTGAATGCCATTCTCGCCCATGTAGGCAAATCTCCCGGCATCTTTAAAATCCATCTTGCCACATGTGATGTGGTTGTTATGGTAAAGTCCTCATAGGCACTAATTGGGGTTTGCCTTATTCCTGACTCAATCTCTAGTCCTCTGTCTTCTTCCTTGCAGCAGTGATAAGGAGATTCATTTCCATGATGAACAAAATGGGGAATATATGAGACTGGGACAAATACACACTGATGGAGTGTAACACCGGACAGATTTTTTTTTTTGGAGAGACAGAAAGTATTGTCATGAGATGTTATGATTTTTTTCTTGAGCATATTAAATTTTAGCTTTAGACCTTGCATTTTTTGTTAAAGTTTTCAATTATGTAGTTTTTAGCATTATTTGCAATTTGTGCTTTAGTTTTGTTTAGAGACTTTTAGCTTTATTTTTATGTTATATGTTTGTCCCACTACATAACCTAGTTGAGAGCTATCATTTTCAGATGTGGTCATTAGGAAGTGGCATCCCATTTGTTGGATGCCTGCTCTCACCAGCTGCGGCACATGATGTTATGTAAACCAGCACTGTGTGCTCAAATATGACTAAGTTTATGGATTCAATTCTGAACAATTTTGAAAGCACTTTTAGTTTTGCTTATTCAGGTTAACAACTTCATCTTGCTCATTTAGGTTAAAGATTCCTCTAGTGGTCCATTATCCTCTCTTTTAGTGGGCTGGTAAGTTTTCAACATTCTTGACAGTGCATAGGAAATTATGGAAGTGGCAGAGCTATTCTCTTTGCCTAGGACAGATCAATCTGTTCAGGTAGATTCAGAGGGGACTGCTAAATTTTCATTTATGTTTTTTTTTAATTTGGTTATATCTGTCACTTGTTTTATTTAATAAGTACATTATTTGTTACTTTGGGCACCTGCCACCCTTATCCTGGGTTAGAATGACTGCTATGGTAGGTAATGTTTCTGTGTTACAATATATTACAACAAGGTTAAGGTGAAAATGTGATTGATAACATTACCACTCATTGGAAACACCCCTAGAAAATGCTCACTGCTGGTAAGATTATGCTGGTTTAAACATCAAAACATTCATTTTCATATGAAATGCTAAATACTTTAAAATGAAAAAAAAAAAACTTCCTGCAAAAAAAAAATAGTCTGATTATGACATCATAGCACAAGAAGCTTCCCGCATTTGTGTATAGCTGATACTTGTAGAATCTCTGGAAAGAAAGCCCATTTAAGCAGGGACCATGCCATTCATGAGGACTTTGCTACATGTGTCAATACAAAGCATGAAAGAGTTCTTTCTTTTCCAAAATGTTTTTCAGGAGTGTGTTTGCAAGGCTGATCGGTCTTTAGAGCTTATTTCTCTGTGTAGTACTGTAAACCATGAAAGAAATGCATTCACTTGCTTTACATGAAAAATGTGTCACATTAGGACTGCTGGTCTAGTCTTATTATATTGGATATATATTGAATACATTTAATTTAGCATGAACTCATTATATTAACAAAGCTTATATTTTCACCTGACCATTGTCATTCGGGAAAGTATAAGAATTCTTTATTCTTCACTTCCAGGATTACTACCTCTGTACTGGTAGAAGTGTTAACAACCTCTAAAAGAATGCTCTTGTAAGTGCAGTCAGCTAAGCCTTGGGAGACCTGGGAATCATACGATTGTAGCAAGAATGTCCTAATTTATCCAATGATCTTTGCAGTTACTGTAAGTCCTTTTCCAGTAACTGCAGAGACTTCAAGAATCCTTCCAACTATGTAAAGGGGCTTTGAAGGCAAAAGAGAGCACAGAAAGGCAATCACTCATGAGATTCACAGAGCATTTCACATTTTTAAAAGGAAAATTTGAAGTTTATTGCTTGAGGAAACACTACTGGATTAAGACAGCTAGATTGTGATTTGAAAAAATAAGAGTGAAACACTGCAACCTCTAGAAATACAATTTACTATGGATATGTTCACAGGCTGACTGCTAACAGTTAGAGGGAGAAACTAATGGAGATGGAAAGGAATTGCATTTTCCTTTCTTCCCAAAATTAAATGAACACTTTGCATTAATAAAGCAGTGGAAGTATTACAGTAGACATCCTATCAGATTCCAGAGCTGTCATGATTTTAGCACCCTTAATGAAATCACAAGCATAATACTTCAATATACTCCAATTTGGTGTATAGATGAAAGCATGTCCAATTTGACATGCAAACTGAAACACATTCAAAATGCTTTCTATATTAGCACCCTTAATCTTTACGAGAGCATTAACAAATGCCAGTAACAGTAAATGTAAAGGAGGCAGCTGATATTTTTACACAAACCATGCATTTCAGTATTTTATATTGCTCTAATGGGAACTTTGGAAGGTTTCAACATTTGATGGCTCACAAGCTGAAACTACATAGACATTATGCTGTCATTTATTTACTGTATATGGTGGTGGTGATTCATAGCATAACATGAGAAGCTGGAAATGCACACAGTGGCCAAAGTGAACAGGAATGTATTTAGGTTTAGGGTCAGTAAAACCCTAGAATTTAGGTTGCACACATTTAAGATTATTTAGCTCCTGTTATTATAAAACATGTAAGGGCATTTTAGAGAGCCACAGTACCATAATTTTATTGGGAACTTTGTACACTATTGAGGGCTCTGAAGTACTGTATAATTCACTGTTTTATATGCTAAATTGTTCACCACAGGCAGATTGTCAGCTTTAAGGAGGTGTTCTACGTAGGTTCAGAGCTGAAGTCACTGTTCAATACCATAACAAGGGTGGGTTGTGTAATACAGTTGGCCTATCGCCAGTCCAGTGAGAGACGATATATAACATATTGAACAGGCATACCGTATGTGCTTCTCTGGGATCAGGATCACTTGACCGGGAATTAGGCCAATGCACACAGTAAGAGGCATGGGAAATGATAACATTTCTTTGTAATGTTTTTTTCTTTTTGACACATTAAGGTCTCATGAAAACTTTTATGGAGTTTTTCTGTTTGTCATATATTACTGAGAACAACTTAAGTCTTCTGCTCTAAACAGAGATTGTGGTTTCACATCTGAAGATTTTTTTTTTTTGATTCAATAATAAGTTATTTTCTGAAGAAGATTTCCAGCTTCCAGTCTTCCTATTGTGACAATTTTGTAGCTTCAGAAATCACTATCTACCAATGTTTAGTTAATATAATGTAGTATTCAAGAAAATGAGGCTATTTTTAAACAGAAGAATAAAAGAACTATTTAGGTGTAAGTAAAATGAACACTGGCAGTTGTTAGTAAAAGAAAACAACCCAGAATAAAGTCTCATTGCTGCTTATATACACATTTTAAGAAAGTCTGGGGGTGACATTGTGTCAGAGGCCTGGGTTCAATTCACTATAGAGAGTGCATTTTCTGCTCATGTGTGTCAAGTTTATTGGCCGCCAGTTAGTGAATGTGTTTGTGCGTATGTGTCATGCAATGGAAAGGCATCTTGTCTAGTGTGTATTCACATTTTGTTTCCAGTATTACTAGAATATGACTGAACTATGTAGGATAGAACATGTGGTATATCCCATAAGTGCACATTAATGTAGTGGCAGAGATTTTGTAGGGTTTTGAAATTTCTCCTTGTGGATTTTTTTTTGAGTATTGTGGTTTCCTTTCCCTGGGATTTCTGGTAGTGAGAAGCACCTACCCTAACAACAGGGTGGAGTACAGAGTTTATAGGTAAGTGTTATGCATCCAGCTCATGCTCCTATCTGGAGAAAAAAGAAATAAATATAACTGACTTTTTTTTTATTATATTTTTATTCATTTTATTGCAATCCATACAAATCAATCAAGTTTTTACAAAAAGAAAAATTGAGTTAAGGACAAGTCGATCAACTGACTTTTAGTTTGAATCTCCACCCTGTATTTTTTGCTCTAGTATAGGCGGACTTATAGTCGCATTCATAAAAACACACTTATAAATTTCACATTAAAGATATTAAAGATTGCATGATTTTCTATTGGTGAATTTGTGTATAAAACAATAATAAAACTGTCACATGTTGTTGAATTGCAGAGCAATTTTTTCATTCCAGAATCATTTTTGCTGTTGATTGACTATTGCATTATATTCTTTAGAAATATTCTCATTTTTCTGAACACAACAGTATATTCTGTAAATGTTTAAAGCCTATCACAATAGAAAGACTGCCTGGCATACCCTCAGATTTCCCTGTACCCCTAGCTTAGACTCCACAACACCTACAAATGAGGGTTGTTAGAGTGACATATTGTACACAATAACCTTGACCAGAATTAAGCAGTTACATAGAAGAAGTTCTGCTTTTATTGCAGTCTTCAGATTTCCCCTCATTCATGTGATAAATAAGCTTGAATACTTTTTTTTATTCCTACCAGAACCATATATATTTTGGGGTATTATTTGAATCCTTTTCCCCTGTGACATAATGCAATTTGATTTGTAGCTGCACAGCTAATATGGCCCATCTAGTTGAACACAGTGGTTTCTCTGATGAAGAACAATTGCTAGACATCTGGCTGAGTCCCACATTACCATGCAGCAAATCTATCATTTTTTTATGATAAGGCAGACCTGATCTTGTCCCATCATGTAAATCTAGATTGAGTGCAGCGAACATAAAACGCTTTAGGGCTTATCTTCAACAGTACTGGCCCACACCTCTCAATAAATCTCACCATTTTCACATTCATCCCTGTCTACTGGAAACCTCCAACTGAAAATTTGCCTGGGAAAGCATGTCTCTAATGATTTGCTGCAGTTTGACTCATCACTTAGGTTGCACAAAACTCTAAACTCCTTATAATACACAGCTATATGACCCACCTACAGCAGACTGGGAACATGATACTGAAATATTGTTCAAATAGAAAATAATGATAAATACACCCAACCAAGGAAAAAAACTCACAAATTTAAAACTGAAACTTTTCAGAATAAATTATGGAGAGGGAAAAAGAAATCACTGTTGAGTAACATTTGTTTACATTCAATTGATTTTGAATAAGGGTCGTTAACAAACTAATTTCTCACTGCATTTTTTATTTACTTTCTGATTCCTCACCAATGCAGCTCTTGTCTTTTGCTGTGGTTTTCAGCTGTGATTGACATATCAGATGTGTCAACAGTAGTTATTTTATAATAGCCATTATCTTCACTGACTTGCCTGAAGCCTGAGGACATACATTGCTTTTTTTATCTTTCATTTTCCGCTCTCTTTTGTTTCTACTTTTTCTCAGCATCAGCTGACTATACTGTATTGACATTAAGCAGCTGATGGCATCAGACCTTCTTGGCAAATTCTGTCCTGTCAGAAGCACACTGTGCCCACATAATTGCATTAAGATTGTTTGAGATGAGTTACTGTCCAGAGATGCCGCATACTACAATGTTGCAAGTGAAAATACAGTTATTAAATTTTATTATTTCTTTGTGAGCTTGTTTTTTTTGTGCCTGTTAAATCTCTCAACAACCTTTCACCAGCTTAGAGTATACTAGAGACTAATGCATCCTTCTTGCATTGGAAAAAACATAAAGTCAAAATGCTCATCCATATTCAATGAGTTTGTCATTGCTGTATGCCCTTCCTTTTTATGAGAACCTCCTTACAGACAAGACAGCCTACTATAGTGCATCTAGTAGTATAAATGGTCCTCTGGGATCCCAAAAAACACAGCTTTGTTAAGTGGATACTGTGTAATTGGCAATTTGGTTATATTAGCATTTAACTCTATATTAACTAAAACGCTGTCACACAGGCTCTAAAAACAATGGCAACTTAATTTATTTTCTTTTGAGACACTATCTATGATTAACTTTAAAGATAAGAGAGCTACTTTCCCAGAACATGATTTTAATGTCACCTAGACATTTTCTCTTTATTATGTCACCTGCCCACACCGCACTGTTCAATCAGTGACAGAATCATATGTGCAAAACATGATATTTAAAGTTGATAGACAGGTACCTATGGATTGATTCAGCCTAGAATAATATAGCTTACCCGCTTAAATAAATGTTTTATGAAAATCAAACAAATTCAAACAGCAGCACGGTGGTTCAAGTGTAGCACTGACCTGTATCCACAATATCTATAGTTGCAAAAAGAAGGATGTTATAAGGGGCATATGGAAGCTGAAACAATTTGTGCAGATTAAAACCTGAGCTACAGTCAGTTATTTAACTGTTGAGCACAGCAATGGTGACAAAACAGGCATATCAGAATGTATCAACTTACATTTAAAAATGTATTACTTGGAAAAAACTAATAGAATTACATGTTCAAATTCAGCATAAACTGAGTAATTCAAAGTTAGTCCACTGTGGTAATCTAACATTAGCCAAACTGGGTTAGTCAAAGATTGTGTAAATTAGGGAATGTGAAGAGGAACATGAAGTTTTGAACATTCCAGATGTACACAAAGGGAAGGACAGTGGTATTAATAGAAAGATAAAAGTTCATTTTTATATTTTTAGCCCCAGTTGGAATCAATAGGGTTGGTGTCACCCAGTGTGGTAACCAATGCCAGTTTGAGGACCCCCCCAACAGGCCCCTGGGTGTCTTGATCAATAGAGCTGCTTAACAGAGAGTTGATCATACTTTAAGCAGTGCAGTGTGCTGGCACCCAGCCTTTTAATTCAGTGCAGTAATTCTTACTTTGGCCACTTTATTAGATACACCTGTTCAGCTGTTTGTTAATGCAAATACCTAATTAGCCGATCACATGGCGGCAACTTGATGCATTGATGAATGTAGACATTGTCAAGACAACCTGCTGAAGTTCATACTGAGCATCAGAATGGTGAAGAAAGGTGATTTAAGTGACTTTGAACGTGGCATGGTTGTTGGTGCAAGATGGGCTGTTCTGAGTATTGCAGAAACTGCTGATCTACTGGGATTTTCATACACAGCCATCTCTAGGATTTGCAGAGAATAGTCTAGTATGCAGCAGTTCTCTGGGGGGAAAATGCCTTGTTGATGCCAGAGGTCGGAGAACAAGCCAGACTGGTTCAAGCTGATAGAAAGGCAACAGTAACTCAAATAACCACTCTTTACAACCGAGGTATGCAGAAGAACATCTCTGGATGCACAACATGTCAAACCTTGAAGCAGATGGGCTACAGTAGCAGGAGGCCACACTGGGTGCCACTCCTGTCAGCGAAGAACAAGCAACTGAGGTTACAATTCACACAGGCTTCACCAAAATTGGACAACAGAAGATTGGAAAAATATTGCCTGGTCTAATGAGTCCCGATTTCTACTGCAACATTAAGATGGTAGGGTCAGAATTTGGCATCAACAACGTGAAATCATGGATCCATTTTTCCTTGTAACAGTTCAGGCTGGTGATGGTGGTGTAATGGTGTGGGGGATATTTTCTTGGCACACTTTGAGCCCCTTAGTACCAATTTAAATGCCACAGCCTACCTGAGTATTTTTGCTGACCATGTCCATCCCTTTATGACCATAGTGTACCCATCTTCTAACGGCAACTTCCAGCAGGATAATGCACCATGTCACCAAGCTCAAATCACCTCAAATTGGTTTCTTGAACATGGCAATCAGTTCACTCTACTCAGATGGCCTCCTCAGTCACTATATCTCAATCCAACAGAGCACCTTTGGAATGTGGTGGAACGAGGAATTCGCATCATGGATGTGCAGCTGACAAATCTGCAGTAGCTGTATGGTGCTATTGTGTCAATATGGACCAAAATCCCAGAGAACTTTTTCCAGCACCTTGTTGAATCTATGCCACGAAGGATTACAGCAGTTCTGAAAGCAAAAAGGGTCCAACTCAGTACTAGAAAGATATACCTAATAGAGTGAGTGTATATATATATACAGTGTGTATTGTTACACTGAGTGAATAAAAAAGCATGACATTATTTTGTTAAACGGCAAAATGACTGTGACCAGGGTGGAGTGGGACTGTCTTTCAGCCCTGGAGTGATATAATACAGGCCAGCCAACCAGGTGGTATTGGTGATGGTATGTGGGGGGAGTGGGTTGGGGTGCATTATTACTAGGTCACCATTGTAATAGCAAAAAAAAGAAGAGAAATGTACAACTCCTAAATCAGCTGTTTCTTGCTCTTTTCAGTACACTCATGTAAATGCTGGAGCAACAGACTTCTATTGGTCAAGAATGTTGTCTTATAGAGTACAAGCAGCTGAGAAGCTTTGTACCCTTGGTATCTAAGTTAATGCTTTCCAGTCACTTTTACCACATGAACAACACACTCTGTCTTTGGGAATTGTTGGAGATAATAGGAGAAAAACAGATCAAGATCTTTGGCCTGGGGATGTGCAAATTAAGCAAAGCTTGTGGTGACCTTATCTACATTCCTTTCTTCTGCCAAAGATTCTCCTTCTTTACCCTCCTCAGCTGTTGTTACCTCTGTCATGTACTCAAAAGTACAACCTGCTCTTGTTTCTGGCATCAAACCTACAGTTGAACTAACTTCCTTCCTTCCCACAAGGCCAGCTTCATCTTAAACAATAAAGAAATTAAGTAAATAACAGGACTACTACTATAAAGTGTGTACAGTTATGTAGGTATGGCTAATTATAGCTTTGCAGTACATAATACATAGTATAGTTATAGTATATTATTGCACGTCCTTCCATAGATAATGTCTTCATATCCTGCAGTTATAATAATATATTACTCTGGGCAGATCTTTTCTGTAATATTGAAAAATACACACAAGCCTCCATTCTGTCATCACACAACAGCACCACAATGTCACACCTATCCGTTGCAGTCCTTTCTTTACTGCCTCATGCCCCTTCCCTAATTACCATCACTAAACTAACTCTCTGTGTCTGCTAGTTGGAGCAGAACTGATGCACATGAGCAGTGTTTTGGTCTCCCTAGGCATTCACTACAGATTGTGTTTTAGTTGTTTAATACTTGCATCATACATCTCTAAACATTTTCCCTTTCTTAACAGGCTACCTTAAATTGTTAAGCCTAAAGCTACCTACAGAAGTGAGGTAGTGGCACTAAGTTGACCACAAATCAATGTAGACTGCACACAGCATGTTAACAATGCTGGAAAGATGGTGTGTTTTAAGTAATATTACTGCCAGTCAAAGCCCATATGGAGCACCCTGGGGACATGCTCCCCTTTTATTGTCAAAACAGCTCCCCTCTGTGCCCATAGCATAGGCAGATGATAGGCAGAAAGGTCCAGAGCACATGCCCCTTAACTTTCAGAAATACCGCCTTAGGTGGCCACCTATGACACCTAATGGATTGATCAGCTCTGGTCAATATGACAAACTATAAGGTCAATCACATTTGCTACTGTAGCTACTTTACTGTCACCTTGTGCTGCCAAAATCAAATGAACAAATGTAGAGTTGTAAAGTTAACAGATGATAACTTTTCTCACCTGTTCTAAATGAAGCACCTTTAGTGAAAGCCCATGTCTGTCTGTCTTTCTGTCATCATAAAACAATTCGGCCTCCAATGGACTTATTTCATTGAGATGTGGCACACTTATTCTTCAAAGAAATTTGTTGAAACAGTCCAATTTTCATTCTGATATCTAAAATAGATTGCACTCTACAAAGTTTTAAAATTTCAGTGTTTCTCATTGAAAAGCACTTGCGAATTTGCAGACTCGTCTATTTCAAAATGGAGAAATGTTCAGTGCATTTTAAACTAGGAATTAGCTTACTGTTTCAATTTTATCTTGAGAGTGGATGATTGAACTTGTATATTTCATATATTTGACTCTTTTCCTCTTGGATGCCCAATACAGGTGAGACAGATGCTGGGCAAAGCACAACAGCATCCTTCTCTTGCTACTTAAGGTAAGGTAATAGAGTACAAAAAAAGAGTCACTTCTCTGGAAATAAATGGAAGGGGAAAGCAATTACTTAAGCATATATAAGATTGAATTGATTGAACAATATTATCTGCAGATTATTAATGTGAAGCATGTATGTTATCAGCCTGCAGATAAATGGTGTTTGAACTAATTAATAACACAGGAAAGGCTGCTCTAATTGATATGAACAAAGGACGGGTTTAAAAATGGACAGTAGTTTCAGAGGCTTGAATCCCTGATCTCTGGCGCGTAGCCCCTGATCTTTCAGTACCAGATGTACCATTTGTATTCCTGTTATACAATAAATTGGTTCCTTACTTAATTAAATAACTTTAATTAATTACTGCATTTTAACTAATATTAGATAGATGGGGAACTTATTCTTATGTCTTGGGGTAATATTAATAATGATTTTATGCTAGTATTGGTCATTTTGTATTAATAGATATTTTTCATTTACTAATTATTGACTATTGGGTATATTTTTAAAATTATGTTTAAGAAACCCAAACAACAATTTCTTACAGATCCTCCACCACTAATATACATACATCAATGCCATTTTCAGGTCACTTGAATTGGTGCCAAATGCCTAAACTACTTTATAAATACAAATGTAATAACAGACTCTGGATAAAGTAAATAAAAATATGTACTTCTCCAACTTTCATATCAATTGACTTAGTTGTCAAATGCACCTGAATGTTACGCCTTGTGTACGTTGTCTAACTTGTTTTTTTCGCCTAATCCCCAAGCACTGCTTTTTTTTCTTTTACCTTTGATGTCTTTGACTAAAATGGCACAGGTTAAATGCTGTGAGTGGGTGTAAGAAAATGGTTCGATGGATGGAAAGTTTCAGCTGCACGCATACAGGGTGGTAACTCCTTTGCCCTTAGCTCCAGATACAAACTGGGGAGAGGCTCTCTTTTTAAAGACTTATTAAATGTGTGTGCATTTATTTATGAGAATTTGAAAGGATGTGCACAGCAACTTGACCGGCTCACCAGTATATGTCCCTGATGTTCCTGATGGCCACTCTGCTCCTGAATGTGAAAGTTTGCTCTGATTTCCAGAGAAGTCCAGCATAGTGCACAGACCATGCATAGGTCCAAACAAAGGGGTTCCAGGTGTCTCAAAGCATACTTTTCCTTCATCTTTGATGATGTTCTGCCACCTGAAAAAAAATTATTTTTATTTTTGAAATAAAGATCAGGAGATGAAATGCAGTTTAAAAGCAAGGCCAAGTTTGAAACCGAAAAGTCAATAAATCATAATGGCTAATTCCAAAAGACTAAACCAAATGCCTGAAAAACACATGCAGTGAATCATTAATCAGAAAAACAAGTGAAGAAAACCCAGACTGACAAGTACTTTTAAGATGCAGTATCTAACAACCAGGAAGTGTATGATGCTGACCTTTTACCCTTGACCCTTGATATCACTTACTACACTGTACACTTCAGGTTGACTTTGCCCAAAAAAAGGAATAGCAACAATCAATAGAATTTCCTTAACATGGTGACATCCATAGAAAAACAAATGATGTCACAGGAAAATGCAAAAAAAAAAAATGAACAATGTGAAAACTAAGCTAAAGAAAAACAAATATCTTAAATATATTCTTTAGGTTTTAAAACTCTGTTCTGCACTGTGAACTTTTGATAAAAGCTCAAGAGACGCTGAGAAACAATTAAATGAAACAGCTGATTATAACACCTGAAGGCTGGATTACTACAAGAAAAAAAACTCTCCCAAGGAGGTCATCAGAAATCCACAGACCAAGATCTGCCCAGTGAAGTTCCAAGTCAAATAAATAATATAAATAAATAATTAAATAAGTAAATAATTTTAGCTTAAAAGAACAGACTAGAAGAGGTTCAGGCAGTTCCAGTTTAGCTGCCATCTGACAAAGCGCACTTTGTGTGTCTTCTGTGGAACCAGACCCATTATGGTCCGGAAGTCTACAAAGAGCTTATAAGAAAAGACTATTTTTATTCCCAAAATTCTGCCATAAAAGCAGATTTTTAATGACTGATCTTTTTTTAAAAAAAAAAAATAAAAAAAAATTAAAGGCATGCTACTTGCTTTAAAAATGTCTGGATTGTGGCATCATTTCCATACTAAAGCATCTGAGTGCCCCCAACACAGTCACAGTATCTTATCGTTCCACATATTCTGTAGGGTAGTGAAGTGACTTGCACTGTTTGTTTAGATGAAAAATCACATCATGCTTAAAAATAAAAATGCAGTTAAATGTTTTTTTAAATAAAAAAAGATTGATATGAACAGTGACTTATACCACCCTCAACCATTTAAGTACAAATGTCTTATATTCCACCTCCCAACCCCTCAAAGTTCTGGCATATTCATACTGACATGGAAAATGCAAAAATCACATAATATTAATAAAAATAATAAAACTGCTAACAAAACATTCTATTTACAGAGTGTGTTTTTCATGCTCAAAGCACTTTACAAGTACAGATGCACAGCACAGACTGTCCAATACAAACTTATGTAATACTGTAGAATGCCTAAGAAGTGGTGGGAAGCCAGTTGGCCTAGGCTTCAGAGCTGTGACTGTGTCTGACTTTGTCAGTGACCTTGTATTATAACCAACCATGTACATCGAGAGATTTATATTTTCCAGGAATGCTGTGAATGGGAGTTTTTGTCTTCCACTCTTCTGTTGTAAATAAGACATACTGTATCACAGCTATATAATTAATGGGTTTATATTGTCAGGATCTGTTTATGCTAGTCAATTACTGTTTTTTACTGTATTCTTAACCTAATCTTTATTTTTGTTAATACTGTGAACTTGATACAGCAATTTGAGCCTATGCTCAGTGAGCAGAGATATGCAGAAATGAATGGAACGCAGTGTAATATTCTTAATATTCATGACTAAATTATGAATAATGTAACATTTTTAACTTTGACAGTAGAACTACACAGATACATCTTGTTGGGTACTGAAAATGCAGGCTAGCTGTTGCAGGGTAAGAATATGAAGTTTCTTTTTATGACAAACATTGGATCTCTTGACACAAGCAGAGCAGCATTTGAATACCACTGGTTATCTGGTCTATTTTGCGAATATGGTTAATCCGTTAATGGCGTCTGTCTATGAACAGGCTTTTCAGCAGGATAATACTTCACGCCACATGCCTAGGTAAGTCATGGGTGGGTCCACTGAATTCTAAAGATGCCTCCACAGTATTAATACACAAAAAATAATTAAAATAGCTTCTGTAAGCATGTACTCTCCTTGAGGAAATACTTGGTAAGAGAATTTTAGTAGAAATGAAAAATATTAATTTTTGGAATGATTCAATAACAGTTGCTCGCATCTGAAAACTGAATGTTTTGCCTGTTCTTTTTTTGAAAATTGCACTTGTCCTAAAATTGGAGATAAGTTAGTGGTGAGCATGAATTGTTCACTTTTGTTCACTCCACTCTCTGAAACACTGAATGTTTTGTTAACAGGCCACTGCAGTTGTCTTTGTCTGTATGATTTGGATTATTGTCCTGCTGGAAGATGAATGCTACCATTTCACTGTTTTGTTGCCTGTATTTAAAAAAAGCACTGATAAAGGAGAGCATTCCTGTAATACGACATAGCTACCATCATATTTTACAATAAGGATATTTGTGAATGGTGCACAAACAGTATGCTTGACGCCTAGGTTTAATACCTCAGTTTTGTTCTTAGCAGAATACAGAATCTCATGCTTTCTTCTAAGTATAATTACAGTTTGATAAAAAAAAATTCAGTAATTGCATTTGAGCTATTCTTAGTACAGTAATATTAATGTTAAGGTCCTAAAAGTATTTGCTTAGTCATGATAACATATTTAACTTTGTGTACCTGCTTAGCATATATAGATAAAAACAGTCAAACAGAGGGTTCTGGATTATCCCCTACAAGTTTTATGTAAATGGAACATTATAACCTATATCTCACTGTAAGCAATGAAGTACTCACAGTTTTGTTTCAAATGGCAAGGTATATGAACAAATATTTTTCTTTCATTTGTTGCTTGGTCATATAACAATGTAGTAATGTAGCAACATAAATAAATGTTCCAAAAATATGTTACCCTGAAACTGAAACATCATAGATAAGAAATGTTTTTTGTGTAAAATTTTCTCTTCGTTATTCGTGATTTTATTTTTGTTTTGAATTTTATTAAATGTTTAAAAAAGAACTTACCTGGCCAATAGAATTCATGTGTTATAAATCATACTCTGGGCCTGAAGCACTGCCCTCTCGGCATCTGCACAATTTTTGGAACTATTGAAGACACAAAGCTACAACTTTGAATTTGCTAGAGCTTCAGTTAAGATTATGGTGTTAAGCATTTCAAAGCCAGTTCATCTTTAGTTAAGTGTTCTTCTGCTAATAAGAATAGTAATGAAATTATCCCCTGGATATTTTTCATACAGTGATGAGCTACAGTCTTCTCTGCCAATAAATATTCTTGAAATTAATTCAGAAGCACTTCAAGAAGCAGGAACAATATTATACAGTAATCAGATGATCAAAGTCATATGCATAAAGTGGTGTGTCAAAGTTTTAAAATCTCTTAAAACTGTACACCTCTAAGATCGACAAAAAAGGAATGTAGAACATAGATCATAAAACAAAGCTCATGAATAAAGTGAACTCTACTGCCTATGCTGTTACAAATTTAAGTATTCTTACATATTTTATTTATGCAATAAATGTTAATATGATGAATAAATTACTTACTAAAACATACACTTCTACATCTTATGCAGGTCAGTACAGACATCCAATTCCCATCCAAGTTTAGAAAGCAAAGTAAAGATTTAATAATAATAATAAACCACTTACAAAATCTGAAATAACCAAAAGGTTAGCAATGGTCCAGTATGCTTAATTCATTGAAGATAACATTATTAAATTCCTGACACATTCTATAGAATGTCTGAATTAGAACATTAAATAGAGCATCTTTTTCATATTTTTAAGGGAAATTGAGTTAGAATTATTCTAGCTGAGCCACATTGCTAGAAGTGTAATGTACTGGATGCTATCATAACCAAAACAGTGTCTTTCCATCAGAAGTTACCCCAAACAGAGTAATTGTTAGAGGGTGAATGTTTATTGTGAATAAAAGAAGCAGACATTTTATTAAAATGAAGTCTGATCAGGGAACCTTTGAATATATGTAACCCAGTGAGCCAGATAAACAAATTGAGAGAGAGTGTATTTAATTGAGGATTGATCTGTATTCATTAAAAAAATCTAATTAAATGGTCCTCTTCTCTTCCCAAAGCTGTTGTTGAAGTGACCTTTATCGAAAGCATTGGTACACTTTGTAGATATTTACTATATCTTTATCTTAGCTATATAGTATACTTTCTTCAGTAGAAAGTAGGAAAACGTAGGAAAGTGGATCATGTGTCTTTCAGCAAAAATTCTAATTTGCATATAATAAATGAAAAATATTTGAAAGGTTATATTTGAGGGACAGTTTTTCAAATGTTAAAAATAACGACAAAATACTGCACCAACCTACGCATGTCTCGATTCCAAGCATACTCCATGTATTAAATACTGTATATTTAAGTATTTGTGAAAACGTAGGATGGTACTTTAAGTGCATAATTGACACAAACAGATCTCATTGACAGCATATTTAAACAATTTCTAAACCTAGCAGTTGTTAGTGATGAGCAAAACTAGCACAGGTGATTTTCCAAACCACAAAACTAATCCAGAAGAGCTCTTTGGGTGGAAAATAAGGAATACTGCTCCCTAACACCATGTTCACACTTCCAAGTTTGCCTGTTTTTTTTTTTTTCTACAGCTGCTTCATGTACGCAATCTGGCACACACCAGTAAAATCAACTCTATTTATTGCATTTACTCACATCACTATATGCATTTTGCTTTTTTATAAATGTGACATACTGCGTGTTTTCCGAAAGATGACACACTAAAACTGACAATTGTGCAGATTACTGTTTTTCCCTCTGGAAAAAACTCACTACAGAGGAAGCATTCCACCCTGCTGCTATCCAGCAAGCACCCATTCCAATTTCTTTGTTCCTGCAGAAGAGGTTGAGAATATGCACTTTCTCAGCAGTGTGGGCTTCACATTTCTTTTCTGTCTCTATTGCATCTTTAGGATTGCAACCATCAAGATTTTCATCACAGCTGATGAAGTACAAATTGTACTACCAGAACATTTTGGCCAGCTCACAAAATATCTGTATGTGACAAGAAATTATTCTAAACTAAATACCTTTCTTTAATGGCAAGAATTTAACAGCAAGTGAAAAGCTGTTTCATGGATTACTTTATGTAGTGAGAAGTGAGAAGACACACATCTTGCCTGAAGAAGGGGCCTGAGTTGCCTCGAAAGCTTGCATATTTTATTCTTTTTAATTAGCTAATAAAAGTTGTCATTTTGCTTGACTTCTCATTACATCCATAATGGCTAACACGGTGCAACACCCTAGTACTATGGATTATTTTGTAAAGCAAAACATTTACTTTTGTTGCAAATTCAACTGTGTGAATTATTTTGTGAATCAAGTTCATTTTTTCTGATCTGTTCTGTTGTCTAATGATTCTGTTACATATAGGGAGCGTTGCAGCACCCCAAACACAAGTACAGTTTTTATATAAAAGGTTTTATTACAAATAATTAGGTTTACAGAGGCTTCTTTATCATATTGGCACAAGCACAATACAAAAAACAATTATTTTTTCTTCTCTTTTCCTCCTTTCCTTCCAGGCAAGCTTTGTCCTCTTCCACTTAACCTCGCCTGGATGAGACTGAGCAGCTTTTTTTATCTTAGACCCAGGAGTACTTCTGGTGCCAAGGCATAGCCTTTTGAAAACACTTCAGGGTCAAATGGAACCCCCACAAAGTAGGGATCACAGATCCCTGCAGCAACCCCTAGCGGTACCCGAGGAAGCTCCATTGGACTACAGTTCGTAGAATGCCTTGCTGGTGTCCATACAGGTAGCATTGCCCACACATGCTGTCACCTAGTGTGTCGGGAAAGCATGTAGCCCTTGCAGGTTTTCTCCCCCTGTTTTTACATCACACTGACCTCCCGGTGAGGTAATTTTATCCTCGATCCAACCCTGCTGGGATGCCAGTGTGCTCATTTCTGCACTGGCATCTCCTGCCTGTCCCCAGCCGAAGGCAGCACAGTCCTCACCTCCTCACTGTGACATCCGCCCAGTTGAAAATTCCAACTCATTAACATTAATACTCATTTATCAGGTCTGTGTTTCCAACAGTTCATGTGTCTTAGTTGAAGTAATATTTGTTATCAGTTTTAGCTGTGGGATCTTGAGTTTTTCTCACAAAACCATGTTTTCTCAACAAAGTTGACTGTTAAAAAAAGTTACAAGCTGAGGCTTGCAACTAGTGATATCTCAAAAGTGGAGAAAAAAGAAAGAAGCTGAGAATAATCTCTGCCCTCATTACCCTCCAGCCTCATAAAAATAAAGGGGCAACACATATTGGTTAGCACTGCTGTCTCATGGATCCTGTGTTCTGGATATGAATTTCACATCCATTTTTTATATTTGTCTGTATGGTATTTTCAAAACAGGTCAGGTTAATTGGGGATTGTAATTTGTGCCCTTGGGAATGTATGTGACACAGGCCCTGTGATGAACTGGCACCTCACTGGGTGCTATTTTACTGGTTGCTCCTGGTAGAGACTGTGGCCCCTTATAACCCTAAACTGGATTAAGCAGGGTTTGGAATATTATAAATCCATAAATAAAAAGACAATGTTAGCCAGCAATAATAGCTAACTACCTTCTAGTTGGAAACCGAAAATATAGTTGTTTGCTCAGAATAAATAGAACTCTTAAAACATGGTGTGACAGCATTATTATTTTTTCCTTGTATGAAATATGGAAAAGAAATGTATAAAACGTCCCTATAATATTAATATAAAGAATTTCTAATAAAGTCTATGGTGCATACTGAAATAATATTACAGAGAAAAAACCTAAATGATAATATCTATTAGTAATATACAATGACTCACTGGATAATGCTGCCATATCACTCATTCTGTGTCGTGCGTATAAATCAAAGACCTGTGTGGTGCATGTTCTCACCATGTCTGCATAGATTTTGCCCTTGCTGTTTTGTTTTTCCTGCCACATCGGCAAATGCCATTTAGGTTGACTGTTAACTTCTAATTCATGCTGTGTGAGCGTATGCATGATTGTGCCCTATGATGGAATGGTGCCCGGTCCAAGGCTGTTGTGGACCTCCTGGCATCCTTAAATTGGTCTAAGTTAATTTAAGCATTTTTATATTGACTCTAATATTAGGAAGTCATTATAAGTGGATTTCATCTTTTTGTTTCATTTTATTATAAGTATTCAAATATTGTAGTATTATAATACAGTGGAATGTCTTTAGTGCAAAATTTAATGTGTGTAATGCCTTACAAAAATAATCTGACATCAAAAGAAAGTCCATGGATTACCTTTATTATATATAGTCAGTCTTTTCTTTATTTAGCTTGAAAGACAGATTTTCTTCTAAGCATCCTCATATGTGTTCAACATGAGTGTTTGATCTTTAGCCATCACTTTCAATTCAGCTGGACACACAGTCTCTGCTTGATGCCATTATAAGATACTATTTTTTTTGTGATTTTATAGCTTATATTAGGAAGACTGCTGAACCAAATTGACTTAATAAAAGAGTGCACCTTTTCCTTATTTCCTTAATCTTGATATTACAGGAATTCAACAATGAAAGCTCTTGGGAAATATTTGTCAGGCAAGCAATATGCTCTTTCAGTTTCTAAGTTTACTGAAAAAGCATTTTCAAAAATTTTAGTCTTTGTCCTGCCACTTGAATATTATAAATAGTATAACGCAGTGATAGTGATAGTGATAACGCCTGACTTGCAGGGACAATTCTCTAAAAAACTGTGTAAGAGCAACAGGAGGTACAACTATCAACTGTCATTAACTATCATGACTTCACTCTCAATTAAATTTTTTTCAAAACATTCCTGGGGCACTAAAAATAACTTATTTATATTTTTGTGGGTTTTTGAGACATAGGAATCCAATGGTAACATTTTTTTTTGTTTCAGCTTATAGTTATGTTAGTTATTTTTGGCACTATCCCATGTCACCAATTTCTATAAGGGTACCACCATTTCAGCGACTTCAGTTGCTGTGTGGTTATTAGGGGTGACATGAGGGGACATGGACAGTGTGACATGGCAGGTCAAGGTCCACCGCTTGGACTTCTTTGTTTGTCCATGTTTGTTGATTCAACCTTAAACTGTAGCATTATTATCATTTGTTTAAAGTTTCCTTGGTTACAGTCTCTTTTTTGGTTCTCCGTATGATTATTGAAAGCAGAACAATATGTGAGAACTTCAAAAAGACTCACAAAATAAAGGCCAGAATCCTAACTGGTGTACCCCAATATAGGTATCATCCAAGCAAACCTGGCAGACTTGACCAGGCCCCACAAAATAGGGAACAAGCTTTAAAGCTCAGAATATCGGGAGAGTCTCTAGAATATCAAAAAATGCCTTACAAGAGTGTGAGACTGTTAAAAAATACATCAGCTTGTAAGGATAAGTCAAAATGTGAATCTTTATAAATGAAGACAATTATTTACAAAAATCAAAAAATATAGCAAGAAATTTCAAAAGAGGAAAAAAGGACTTGTCTAAATGGCAATCCAAAGGAAACTAGTCCCAAAACACAATCCAAAAGAACTAAAAAGAAAAAAACTTTCAATTACCTCCAAATCCTCACTCAACTCCCTAACCTTGTTTTTGTGGGCTGTGGGTAGTTCCTCTCAGTAATGCAAAAGGTGGTCCTGTCTCTTGGGGTTCCACCCACAAAACACAAGGAACACAATGACATTTAAAGAGTACATACTGTATATATAGTAGCTTTAAACATAACAATACATTAAACATAGCCACAAAATAACAAATGAACAGAACAAAATATTAAAAAATGATTGTAACAAATAATCCATATTGAAAAAAGACTAAAAAAGACAAAGAAAAAGTATACAAACATAAGCCAGGGAAGGAACTCTGACTAAAACATAACAATATCTAGGCTCTGGTTATATGTACTTTTGGTTATTGATCATCTCACTTTATTTCTTAACTATGACTATTGTTTCATGTCATAGGATTTAATACCTTAGGACTGGCCTATTGAAATGGTGTCCTGTGGGCTACATGCAGCCCCAAACCAACCTCTGAGTGGCCCAACCCATAGTCCCACCAGAAATACAGAGAAAAACACATTTCAAAAGCCTTCATAAAATCCTACATAAATTCCTACAGTAGTGCAGACCATGAATGCAACACTTTGTGTAGCTTAGCAACATTCAACCCACAATGAATGAATTGAATCAATGAATTCTTGCGTGTCTAGAAGTGGTGGTGGTAGTCCGTGATACTGTGACGACCAGTCAAATAAGACACACAGGAGATTCTAGGGGAATCAACAAAATGCTGACTGGCTTTTTAGTTATAAACGGTGCCCTACCTCTCCTTTTCTGGGTCAAGGTAGCCTTCTGCTTTTACCATTTGCTCCTCTCTCACAGCTTTCTCTAGGGAGGTGCCCTGAGCCCTCACAAAGCACTTTCCCCCAAGACTCCACCTCCCCACAGCCAATGCAGTAACAAGACACGTCACAATATCAACATAATGCGTAACAAACCTAAGCCTAATCATAAATTAACTGCTATCCTGTGTGTTCTTACTTGGAGTTTGCAATATGACAAAACTGGGTTGAGGGCTCTAAAATGACCATAAAGCAGGCCATAGCCTTTACTGACCAGCCCAAAAGAGATTAACCCAAGCCAGCCAGTCTCCAACTACCACCTGCCACTATCATCCGCAAACTATATGCTATGCATGCCCAAAAATAGGAACTGACTTTTAAAAGTATATGTACTAAAGTTGCATACTTAACAAAAATGCTTGAATACCCTGGCTGGTAAATCCCAAACTCCAATTTTTTAAATGAAGAATTTATTAAGAAAAGTGGAAATAATGCAACTAACTTATCAAAAAGGCAAAGCAGACAAGTCTAAAATTCACTGCTCAAAGGCTAAATCCAAGAAAACAAATAAAGAAGTAAAAAAACAGTAGCATCCAAATAAAGAAAACTCTACTTACAGACTCTAATCAAACTTAATGCATTGCTGCCTGAGATTAGGAATGATCAGAGTGGTCCTCTTGGGGGACCATCTACAGAGTACACAGAGTAGTTGCACATTTAAAGTAATGGTACATAATTAGTAAATCACAGAAAAAATAAATTATATAAATATAAAATAAAAAAAAGAGGAATAACCTTGGAGGTCAATCATCACCACGAAAGTGGATGGAAGACGTCACATAGTATATGTGTACCAAATTTCAGGTGAATAGTTCAAACAGTTTGTGAGCTACAGGTGATTTAAAATCCTGGACAGACAAACAGGCAGCTACGGTAGCGTATTATATAAGAAGAACAGTAACTTGTCGTGCAGTGAACACACTTGATTTGAGCATTCATAGTTTCCATATATTTTCTCTATACATTTACCATTTGTTTGCTCAGAGGTTGATGTGTTTGCTGTTTCCTGAGCAGCTCTTCTTTTCTCCACCCTAGTGGCCCACTTATTCTATTCTTTCACTGCCATCTTTTCGCATTAAAACTGATTAAGTCAGTGTTTGTGTTGCAATTACTTAGTAAGTTTTCATTAATTTTTCTCTTAAGCTGGCACTTAAGTCATCAATCTGTCTCAAGAATGATTTAAGATATGAAGAGGTAGGTGAAGTGATGGCGAAGGTGGGAGGGATGAGAATAGCGCCCATACGCATGCGCTGCATGGCCACCCTGCTGATCGCTGGCGAGAGCTGATTCTATAATAAAATAAAATAAAAATAAAAAGAGGAATAACCTTGGAGGTCAATCATCACCCTGAAAGCAGATAGTAGACGTCATATAGTAAATGTGTACCAAATTTCAGGTCAGTAGCTCAAACGGTTTGTGAGCTGCAGGTAATTTAAAATCCTGGACAGACAAACAAACAGCCACAGTAGTGTATTATATATAAAGATAATAATAATTAAAAAATAACAAAAACGATAATAAATCAAATACATATAAGCCAGGGAAAATACACAGCTGAAACAGAATACCATGCAGTTTATTACATTAACCAATATGGTGTCCCAGGTAAAAATATTACCTAAATTAAAAACTATTTTTACCAAATAAATGAATTGGAATTCTGATACATTTTATATTTTTGAAAATAAGGTAACATCAAAATTATGTTGAGAAAAATATATTAAGCAGAGGACAAAATAAAAAGAATACAAAATCACACTATTCTGTCACGAATTTAGTGGGATTTCCATCCTTCATTGCTTTACTGATCTCAATAATTCTCAGTCTTACTTTGTGCTCTATTTTTGAAATCTATAAACTTATCTTATATAGTGTGATTAATAATTTGTAAAGCAGTGACTCAGTCACCTGTCATAGCTGCTGTTTTCTCCTGTTTATTAACTCTTTGAGGGCTGAATATTTTTTCCAAAAAAAACTCAGTTTTCTGAAAAGCACACAAAGCAATAGTTTCACACATAAGTCAATATAAAATGTCTGTTGCTATATGCTGTGGCTGCTATTGGCACATGTTGGGCATCTCTGGCGGCAGTGGCTGCATTGGGGGCACCTTGATGGTCAGCAGAAATAAATGGTGGAGCCAGCTGCCTGGCAGTCTTCGCACAGCAGGTGTGTGGTGGTGGCGGTCGTAGTATGACGCAATCTGGTTTGTACCTCTTGTCATAAGTGGTGGTCCTCCCAGGCAAACACTGCTGTAGGCGCATCTGCTACATGAAAGTGATTAGCACCACGATCAGCTGGGGACCGATCAGATGAATCTGGTAGCTCACTTTTGTTTTTGACCTCCATCTCCATATCACTTGCATCAAACTCAAAGTCCAACAAGTCAGAGTCCGATTCAACGAAATTACGTAAAACGTCCATGGAGTATTTGGTTTTGGTCTCTCGCCAGATGTCGGTGCCATTTTAGAGGTTGTTTGCTCTTCGCTACTCATGCACGCGTAGGAAATCGAGGTTAAATCAACAAAGCTATGTAACTTTCCTTCTAGCAAAGAGAGTCGAACTAAAATGAAAGGGTGAGTTTTGTTGCAGTTTACAGCTGATTACCATCCTCTACTCCTGAATTTTGACAAAAGTCGACATCAGCCCTGAAAGAGTTAATATAGAATGTCAACATAGTTTTTAAGTCTACTGGGCATGAATCGTGTTCATTTTAAACTAACTCTATGTGATAGATCAGGCCAATGAAATCCTCTCTAATGTAGTCATCTTCTCACCTGAAATGCTGTGAGGCCTCCAGAAATAGCCAGGGAAACAGGCCAGAATTTGCATGTGCCTGCCCAGAGAAGGTGCAGCCAAAGGCAGCCTGAAGGCATCCCACTCTAGTGCTCACTTTGGCCTACACAGTGCCAAATTGGGCTTAATTTCAAAGGTTTAAAAATATAAGTAATATTCACAAAATATAGCACAAGACCAGCCAGAGACAGAATGACCATAAACCTCTAGCTTGTGTCAAACAAAGAATCTTTATGAAAGATTTGTTCCACAAAACTCTGAAAATATAACAAAATGTTTAAAGAGCAAAAAAGAGGCACATGGAGTTATCAACACAGCAATCCATAGTCCCAAAATACTAGAAATTAGAATACTAAAAAAAAGAAGCAAAAGAGTTGAAAAGCCAGTAAACTGCAGAAATAGCAATACCAAAAATGTAAACTAACCAACCACTCAGTGATTAATTAAGAAAAGGGTTAGAATGAAAACCTGCAGCCAATGGGGCCCTCCAGGACCAGAGTTGGGGACCCCTGGTTTATAATGATACGATGATATGACAAAATAATTTGCATGCTATATCATTTGGTGGGTTATTATTCTATATACTTGGAAGTATTAAAAGAAAGCAGGAATGCATGCATGCATTTTGCTAGATGTAGTTTCACTGACTGTTCACTGAGTTTGAGAAAAGGACAGTAGACAGACACTCTTTGATAGCCACCCCTTTACCTTTTTGAGCAGAACAGTGAAGTAGGTGCCCATCTGTGGCCACGAACTTGAGTGTCATTTGGATCTGATAATGCAGGTCGAGGATGCATGGTGGGTTTCCAGTACTGTCTATGCCAGTAACTACCACTGGCTGGAAGTCATGTGAAGCTGATAGCTTTTTCTCACCAATAATATCTATGGAGAAACTAGGAGATAATACTGACCTATTATAATCTATACTAATAAAAGGCAAAGCCCTCACTCACTCACTCACTCACTCACTCACTGACTGACTCATCACTAATTCTCCAACTTCCCGTGTAGGTAGAAGGCTGAAATTTGGCAGGCTCATTCCTTACAGCTTACTTACAAAAGTTAAGCAGGTTTCATTTCGAAATTTTACACGTAACGGTCATAACGGTCGATAAAGTTCGACAACGTCCGCCATGTTGAACTTTCTTATTTATGGCCCCATCTTCACGAAATTTGGTAGGCGGCTTCCCTGTGCTAACCGAAACCGATGTACTTACTTATTTCGATGGTATGACGCCACTGTCGGCCGCCATATTGAACTTTCCAACGTCACCAATTTTCAAACTTCCCGTGTAGGTAGAAGAATGACCCCGTCTTCACGAAATTTGGTAGGTGGCTTCCCTGCGCTAACCAAAACCGATGTACGTACTTATTTCGGTGGTATGACGCCACTGTCGGCTGCCATATTGAATTTTCTAAACGTCACAAAATCTGCAACTTCCCGTGTAGGTAGAAGGCTGAAATTTGGAAGGCCCATTCTTTACAGCTTACTTACAAAAGTTAAGCAGGTTTCATTTCGAAATTCTACGCGTAATGGTCATAACGGTCAACAACGTCCACCATATTGAACTTTCTTATTCATGGCCCCATCTCCACGAAATTTGGTAGGCGGCTTCCCTGCGCTAACCGATACCAATGTACATACTTATTTCGGTGGTATGATGCCACTGTTGGCCGCCATATTGAACTTTCCAACGTCACTAATTCTCAAAGTTCCCGTGCAGGTAGAAGGCTGAAATTTGGCAGGCTCATTCCTTACAGCTTACTTACAAAAGTTTAGCAGGTTTCATTTAGAAATTCTACGCGTAACGGTCATAACGGCCAACAACGTCCGCCATGTTGAACTTTCTTATTTACGGCCCCATCTTCACGAAATTTGGTAGGTGGCTTCCCTGAGCTAACCGAAACCAATGTACGTACTTATTTCGGTGGTATGATGCCACTGTCGGCCACCATATTGAACTTTTCAACAGTCTTTGTTACTTATGGGCCCATCTTCAAGAAATTTGGTACATGGGTTCCCAACGCTAACTGAATCCTACTTACGTACATATATACGTCCATAGCCTGCAGCTCAGTCACTGTGTGAGGTGGCGTTGGGTCCCCCATCCCAACGCCTCCCACGTTGTTGGCTGCCTGCCTATATAAGGCTGTCCGTCGCTCCAGTCTCTACATTCCCTTCCTTCACGTCTCCCTACTGATAACTACAGCCTTTTTGTTTAATCCACGGCTTCTCCGCTGTTTTATTGTTTGTTTATTACAATTATAGTTATTGT
>JANRMT010062854.1:129314780-129333844 GCA_026402145.1 Polypterus bichir lapradei | reverse complement strand
TATTTTCAACCATTCTATATGATCTGCTTCTCGCAACTGAGATGGCGCCGTGGCGGATGTTAGCCGACTTGCTGACCAACCACAAGCGTTACCTGATAGGTAACCACCCATACAATCAGATTGTGATTCAGACTACGAATCTAATCTATGAAATTATCTATACAGTTCTCCAAATTGCATAGTGACATTGCATGACATTACCTAGGCTACTATAACAATGTTTTTTGTCTTAATACGGCATTGTTCAACTGTCCGAGGATAGCCTTTCTCCCTTAGCTGCTTACTGAACAGCTGGACAGTTGCTTTTGGATATGCTCATTCGACCATATATCTATGAGGCACTTAATTTCTTCGACACTCCACATTTCTCCGCGGTCTGATTTCATCGCGAGTCGATAGCTTGAAAAATTTAATGGAGTCAACAGGAAGTGAAAAGAATTTTACCCACAACCCCGTATCTCTTATACCCAAAGTGCATTAAACTATACCATTTCGTCAGATTTGGTTTGGTTGCTTTCACACCAGACTAACCGTACCAAAGTAGAGCGGATAAAGCAGTCCGAGACCACCCCTTCAGGCAGGTCTCGGATCGATTGATTTGCTGCGCACCAAAGTACCGAGATTGCATTCACATCAACGCAAACGAACCGAACCAAGGGACCAAACACGTTTGGTGCGCACCAAATGCTGTAGGTGTGAAAGCACCCTTAGACAGGAAGAGATGGCATTGAAATGTGCAAATATTTGGAGCTGTGAAATGGCAAGGATGAAGGAAAGTTCTGCTAAAAACTGTTGTTTCCATTCAAAATGCCTGTTTTATATTGGCTTTGATAAATTAATGGTATCCTTTTTGATTGATAATGCACCAGTTTTTCACTGTATAATACGTGTAAAGGTGGGTAGAAATTGTTTATTTTATTATCGATCATTGTGTAAATGCAGTATGGATGTAATAGGTTTGGATACCTTGCATAAAATTGTCCAATTTGTAGTGAGACAGTGGGCCCTGTACAAAGTTTACTCATATAACACAAATGGTGACATTTACAATAATGTTGTAATATATATGAATGATATGCAGAATCTCTCAACCTACGCTACCACTTGTTAATTGTCAGCTGCATCAGAAATTTTTACAAGTGTATTATTTGTTAAATTTGAGGAAAAACAGTTGGTCAGTTAAAAGATTGTGCTTTATGGTTGATTTATTCGGAAGTCATGTTGATGTTTTCAAAACTATTAACTAATAATGATCTTGCTTAAACTCAAAACTGGTTACACGAAGCATCACAATCAAGTAAATTTCCCTGCTTATCTGATGTGATGGAATTATTTCCAAATAATTCTCATAAAACAGAAAAAAGTAAGGGTTAGGGTACCACATGTACTGTAAATATACAGATAATTTCAGACAAAATAAATGTTAAAAATCTGTGGCTAAATTTGCACATAAAAACACAGAGAGCATGAGAGTTGTGGTTGCTACATATACACAAAAAATCCTGAAGTGAACAGACTAGGAGTTGCTACATATGCACAAAACATCCCAATGGGAATGGACTTGCATTTAATAAATATGAACCAAAAAATCCCAAAGTGAACAGACTTGAGGTTGTTAAATACATGCATAAAAACCCACAATTTCTCAGAGCTGCTTTTACTAGATTACACAAAACATATTGATATGAACAGAGAAACTTCTGTTTGACGTGCAAATCCAAAAAAAAAATTTGCCTTGGCTCAAAAATAGCAATTATGAGTTTAATTGTAATTCACACATTGATTATGAATCTAATAAAGAAATTCTTAAATGGTTGTGGCATTGAGGGGGCGTCCGCCCTGGTTGTGTTGGGGGCCTCGGGTAAAGGGCTTGGAAGCCCAGCCCTGTAGGGATCCGTGGCCGCCACCAGGCGGCGCCCCGGTGCCTGTAGAAGTCTGGAGCCCAGCACTTCCGCCACACCAGGAAGTGCTGGGGGGAAGAAGACAGGGGATACCCGGAGGGCTTCCGGGTGCGCAGCCGGCATTTCCGCCACACTGGGGCGTGTCTTTGGAGGAATGCCGGGAAGCAGCTGGAGCCCATCCGGGTTCCTATTTAAGGGGCCGCCTCCCTTCAGTCAGTAGTGGAAGTCGGGTGGAAGAGGACGGAGCTGGAGAGAGGACTGGAGGCGGCCAGGAGGAAGGCACAAAGAGTGTGAGGCCTGGACATTGGGGAATCGGTGCTGGAGGCACTGGGGTTTGTGGTGCACGTGAACAATTGTAAATAGTGTAAATAAACAGTGTGTGGTGGAGCCAACGATGTCCGTCTGTCTGTGTCCGGGTTCAAGTCCACAGTGGCGTAGTTGGCAGGATGCTCCACCTGGGTCGAGGTGGGGACCTGCAGTAAAAACAAATATTTCTGTGGCTCACCCAGCGCAGCAGCGGACCCCACACACTGACCGTGGGAGCGGCCCGTGCACGACCCCGCGGGAGTGGTTTACCCCAAAGACTGCTGCCGGACCGCAGAATGGCCATCCCCGGGTGAGGAGGAAGAAGAACGGGCGTCGCCAGAGTGCAGCGGGCTCTGAGGGTCGCGCTGTCTGGACGGACCGCCAGGCCGGCATGGTGACAAAGAAGGCCACACCGAGGCAGGGGCCTCGGAGTGACGGGAACTGGGAGGTGAGTGCCCTGCCCTGCAGTAATCGGCCCTTCGGGGTCAGAGATACCTTGCTTTTTACAGGGAGGGACGACCCGGATCCGCGTCAGTGGCAGGAGCACACCGGTCCATGGGTTGTCAGCAGCGCGACGGCGGCAGCAGTGGAGGCTGCGAAGTCGGAGCCGCTGCAGCTCGAAAACGCGCAGCAGCTGCGAGGCTGCCAGGAGGCACGCCACCGCATCCAGAAAGGGGGAGAGAAGATGGCCGTGGGCCGGATATCCCGCCCGCTGACAGGCACGGGATTGGCCGGTGTGTCTTGTGTGCCTGCCAATGACGGTACAGAGGCGGGACCAAGGAACGTCAGTCTCGTGCCGAGAAGAGACCCGATTGGGCCAGAGGGAGTGGCCCACAGGAGGCAGACGACGAGTGTGGCTGATCGACAGGTAAGCCCACCGACGTCTGCCTTCCTGTTTTCGCCGGCGGCTCTGCACGAGCCGGAAGAATCCCTTCGGCCCGCAGAGTCGCCTCTATTGCAGATGCTGAGTGCTCTCGTCGTCCAGCTGGAGCAGCTGAAGGGGAAGGCGGTCGCGTCGGGGGAGACGCCGTCTGATACGGAGGATAGGAGCGGCGCTGGAGCCTTTGGCCGACAGAGTACCGCGGGGAAGGTAGGTTTTGCCGTCCCCGTAAAGCATGAGGGGGGATTCGCCGAAAACGGCCGTGACTTTAATAAGGAGGACCGGCAACAAGTAGGCAGTTCCCCAACAGCGGACGCGGAGGTGCAGACTGCTTGCGGAGTGAGGGGAGCAAGTCCGCACGGGCTGGCAGGACAGGGGCTGATGAGTGCCCTGGGTCCTAGCGCCCTGCGCTCCAAGCCCGCAGCAGTCTCCTGTCGCTCTGCAGGGACGCAGACGGGGCTGGATTTGAGCTTTCACCATGCTCAGACCCAGACCGTCAGGGCGTCCAAAAGAAGAGGGAGGAACCGAGGGGTGAATGCCGGTTCCTCCGATAGGAGGGGACGCGGCGCTGGGTGCGCGCGTCCGGTGAAGGGCCGTCCTCTGCGGAGGCAGAGGGAAACCCCTGGGCGGCTGGACGAGCCGCATGCGAGAGCGGTGCCGCGAACACTGAGAGGACAAGCATGGAACCTGCGGCGGAGGAGCCAAGTCGCGGGCTGTCGGTAGGGGGGGAGAGCTTCTGGCCCTCCCTTTTGTCTTTCCACATGACCGAAGCCCTGACAAGCGCTGGGACCGACGCCGTTTGGAACCTGCCCTCCTGGAACGGGCTGCTCTGCGGGAGGACTCCCCGCCAGGAGGCCGATGGTGCCCCGGCTGGCGGGGACAGTGGAGGCGAGAGCGGCGCAGACCAGAGGGGCGCGTTGGCGTCGGAGGGGGTGCCGAAACGAGATGTCCCAGGGTGCCGTGTTGGACCCTGGGGACATAGTAGGATCCACTCCGGGCACTTTCGGGAAGTGCCGCTTGGACCAACATGTCTTCGCTAGCGGTGGGGCACTGTGGCATCCGGCCGGGGCTGGAGCCCGGCCGGGACGCCCAGGAGGGACCGGAGGAGGGCTTGTACCTCCTCCAGACCGCGAGGGGGCGTCCGCCCTGGTTGTGTTGGGGGCCTCTGGTAAAGGGCTTGGAAGCCCAGCCCTGTAGGGACCCGTGGCCACCGCCAGGTGGCGCCCCGGTGCCTGTAGAAGTCTGGAGCCCAGCACTTCCGCCACACCAGGAAGTGCTGGGGGGAAGAAGACAGGGGACACCCGGAGGGCTTCCGGGTGTGCAGCCGGCTTTTCCGCCACACTGGGGCGTGTCTTCGGAGGAAAGCCGGGAAGCAGCTGGAGCCCATCCGGGTTCCTATTTAAGGGGCCGCCTCCCTTCAGTCAGTAGCGGAAGTCGGGTGGAAGAGGACGGAGCTGGAGAGAGGACTGGAGGTGGCCAGGAGGAAGGCACAAAGAGTGTGAGGCCTGGACATTGGGGGAATCGGTGCTGGAGGCACTGGGGTTTGAGTGCACGTGAACAATTGTAAATAGTGTAAATAAACAGTGTGTGGTGGAGCCAACGATGTCGTCTGTCTGTGTCCGGGTTCAAGTCCACATGGTCCATGAGTGTTAAATGTCCGTATTGTTGTGCACTGAAATAGACTGATGAACCACCTAGTATAAGTTACAAATATGGTGTCATAGGTGGCGGGGGGGTGACCCGGCTGGGACGCTATGGTGGCTATGCCCCTACAGGGTTAAGCTTCAAAGCTCTGCATCCGTGGTCATTGCCAATGTCTATGGTGCCCTAGACCTAAGCACTTCCGCCACACCCGGAAGTGCTGAGGGGAAGAGGATCGGGGACACCCGGAGTGCTTCTGGGTGCACAGCCGGTACTTCCACCACACTGGGGAGTGCTGGCGGAAGCTAATCGGGAGGCACCTGGAGCACATCTGGGTGCTCATAAAAGGGGACGCCTCCCTCCGTTCGTTGGCTTGAGTTGGGAGTGGAGAAGGACGGAGCTCGGGAGGAGAGGCAAGGAGGAGAGAAAGAGGCATTTTATTGTTGGCCAGGACTTTTGGGGGAGATTGGGGTTGTGTGTTTCACTGTAAATAACAACAACAACAACAACATTTATTTATATAGCACATTTTCATACAAAAAGATGTAGCTCAAAGTGCTTTACAAAATGAAGAACAGAAAAATAGAAGACACAATAAAAAATAAACATAAGTCAACATTAATTAACATAGAATAAGTAAGGTCCGATGGCCAGGGTGGACAGAAAAAACAAAAAAAAACTCCAGGGGCTGGCGAAAAAAAAATAAAATCTGTAGGGATTCCAGACCAAGAGGCCGCCCAGTCCCCTCTGGGCAATCTACCTAACATAAATCAAAAAGTCCTCTTTGTATTTAGGGTTTTCATGGAAGGACTTGATGATGATGGTCACGTAGACTTCTGGCTTTCAGTCCATCAATGTTGGAGCTTCATGAAGCTTTGAGTAGGTGGTGGTGGCGCAGGCCGCCACCACAAAGAAACCGGAAAAAGAAACAGAAGAGAGAGTGGGGGTCAGTACGGATTTTGGAGCCACTATGAATAGTTATTATGATGAATTGAACATACAGAGTATCAGGATTAAATTAAAGTGAAGTTATAAAAAGGCCATGTTAAAGTAATGTGTTTTCAGCAGTGTTTTAAAGTGCTCCACTATATTTGCCTGGCAAATTCCTATTGGCAGGCTATTCCAGATTTTAGGTGCATAACAGCAGAAGGCCGCCTCACCACTTCTTTTAAGTTTAGCTTTTGGAATTATAAGGAATTATAAGGATTTGAGGATCAAAGGTTACGATTTGGAATATAACGTGTCAGACATTCCGATATATAAGATGGAGCGAGATTATTTAAGGCTTTATAAACCATAAGCAATATTTTAAAGTCAATCCTGAATGACACAGGCAACCAGTGTAGTGACATCCTAGTTAGGATTCTAGCAGCTGCATTCTGCACTCGTTGCAAGTGATTTATGTCTTTTTTGGGTAGTCCTGAGAGGAGTGCGTTACAGTAATCTAGTCTACTGAAAACAAAAGCGTGAATTAATTTCTCAGCATCTTTCAATGATATAAGAGGTCTAACTTTTGCTATGTTTCTTAAGTGAAAAAATGCTGTCCTAGTGGTCTGATGAATATGCGATTTAAAATTCAGATTACAGTCAACAGTTACCCCTAAGTTTGTTACTTCCGTCTTAACTTTTAATCCTAATGCATCAAGTTTATTTCTGATAACCTCATTGAATCCATTTTTGCCAATTACTAAAATTTCAGTTTTCTCTTTATTTAGTTTGAGAAAATTACTACTCATCCATTCAGAAATACCAGTAAGACATTTTGTTAGTGAATCGAGAGAGTCGGAGTCATCAGGTGCTATTGATAAGTACAGCTGTGTGTCATCAGCATAGCTGTGGTAGCTCACGTTGTGCGCTGAGATAATCTGACCTAACGGAAGCATATAGATTGAGAACAGCAGCGGACCCAGGATAGAGCCTTGTGGAACACCATATCGGATATCATGTGTTTTTTAGATGTGATTACCACAACTCACAAAGAATTTTCTACCTGCCAGGTAGGATTCAAACCAATTTAAGACACTGCCAGAGAGGCCCACCCATTGACTAAGGCGATTTCTAAGAATATTGTGATCAATGGTGTCAAATGCGGCACTCAAATCTAAGAGGATGAGAACAGATAAATGGCCTCTGTCTGTATTTACCCACAAGTCATTTACTACTTTAACGAGTGCAGTTTCTGTGCTGTGATTTGTTCTGAAACCTGACTGAAATTTATCAAGAATAGCATGTTTATTGAGGTGGTCATTTAACTGCATAATGACTGCCTTCTCTAGAATTAAATAAACTAACTAAACTAAATAATAGTCGTGTAAATAAACATGTGTGGGTAATTAAAACAATGTCCGCCTGTCTGTGTCGGGGCCGAGCTCCACAATGGCATCCCAGATTGGACTCTCTGCCACTTACAAGGCAGTGACCCCAGACAAATAATTTTTTGGATGGCCCGGCGCAGCAGGTGCACCTATACACGTGCCGCGGGAGCGGCTTGCACACAGCTCCGCGAGAGAGACTCGCCCCACAGACCTCCACCAGTGAGCAGAAGGGTCATTTCCCCCTGTTGCGGGAGAACAACAATGGGTGGTGCAAGAGTGCAGCGGGCTCCTACGAGCACGCTGTCGCTGGAGGCGCCCGGGACGGCATTGCGTCTATAGAGGCCACGCCGAGGACGTCTCCTCGGACAGATGGGACCTGGGAGGTAAGTTCCCTGCTCGCCGGCCGCCGGCCATGGAGGGCCGCGCATGTTTTGAGTTTAGCAGGCAGGGACTGCCCAGATCAGCGTCGGTGGCAGGCGCATGCCGGTTTGCGTGGCTTCAACAGCGTGGCGGCAGCAGGAGAAGCTGTGGAGGAGGAGACACTGCAGCTCGAGAGATCACAAGCACACCGCCGCACCAGAAAGAAGGGAAGCAAGATGGCCGTGGACCGGAAGTCTTTCCCTGAGACAGGCACGGGATTTGACGGTGTGTCTTGCGTGCCTGCTGATGATTGGACAGAGACGGGACCAAGGAATGTCCATCTTGGGTCGGGGAAGAACCCGATTGGGCCGGAGAAGAGGCCCCACAGGAAACAGCTGGCGGATGTGACTGACAGCCAGGTAAGTCATTCACCAGCTGACTTTGTGTGCTTGCTTGCGGCTCTGCGTGAGCTGGAGGAGTGCCTTCAGCCCGCAGAGTCGCTTTCACAGGTGCTACGTGCCCTCCATGCGAAATTGCAGAAGCTGGAGAGGAAGGCAGTCATGTCAGTACAGTCACTGCGTGGGTGGACAGAACGGTGCGACACTGGATCCTTCAGCCAGAACAGTACAGCAGGGACGGTGAGTAGAGCTAACCCTGTAAAGCATAAAGGAGTCCCTACCAAAAAGGTACGGGAGGTGGACACGGCGGTGGGTGTTGCGTGTGCGGTGAGGGGAGAGAGTGAGAGGGCTGGCAGGACGCAGGCTGATATGTGCCCTGGGTCCTAGCACCCTATGCCCCGGCCTCGCGTCGCTCTACAGGGACACAGACAGGACAGGATCTGTGCCTTTGCCATAGGCAGACCCAAACTGTCATGGCATCCCAGAGGAATAGGAGGAATCGAGGGAAGAGAGCCAGTTCCTCCAATAAGGGAGGACGTGAGGCAGGAAGCTCACGTCCGGTGGATGGCCACCCTGTGTGGAGGCAGAGGGAACCCCCGAAGTCGGCTGAGGCTACAGGGGTGTGAGTGGTTCCAACCAGAGGGGCACAGAAACCTCGGAAGGGGTGTCAAAGGAGTAGGCGCCGGGGTGCCGGTAGAAGGAGGAACGCTGCCTGTGTGAGGCACGAAAGGATGCCAGGTGGTGGTGTCCATGCAACATCTTAGTCCCTGTTTCTGCTTCTTGTTTTGCAGGACTGGGCCCTGGAGCTGCAGGAGTAGTACCCAATTCGGGGGTAAGCTGCCCTCGCGGGACGAGCCTCTCCACCCAATGGGTCTCGGGTCTTCACTGGCAGAGGGGCAGTGTCACAGGTGGCTGGGGGGGTGACCCAGCCGGGATGCCCTGGAGGAATGGAGGAGGGCTTATGCCTCCCCCAGACCACGTGTGGGCGACTGCCCTGGTAGCTATGGGGACCATGGGTACAGAGATTTGAAGCTCAACCCTGTAGGGGCCCGTGGTCACCACCAGGGGGCGCCCCAATGCCTATGGAGCCCTGGATCTCAGGACTTCCGTCACATCCGGAAGTGCTGGGGGGAAGAGGATCGGGGACACCCGGAGTGTTTCCGGGTGCGCAGCCATACTTCCACCACACTGGGGAGTGCTGGCGGAAGCTAATCGGGAGGCACCTGGAGCACATCTGGGTAGTCATAAAAGGGGCTGCCTCCCTCCATTCGTTGGCTTGAGTCGGAAGTAGAGAAGAACGGAGCTCGGGAGGAGAGGCAAGGAGGCGGCCTGAAGAGAAAGAGGTATTGTATTGTTGGCCAGGACTTTTGGGGGAGATTGAGGTTGTGTGTTTCACTGTAAATAATAGTTGTGTAAATAAACGTGTGGGTGATTAAAACGATGTCCACCTGTCTGTGTCATAATGGAAAAATCAAATTATCACCTTTTGAAGACTTACCAGGGCCTATTAAAAGTTTAATATTTGGTTTACATGCAGGCTCAGAACATTTTCTGAGTGTTATAAGAAAATGTAATAATATGTTTCAAATGATGTCATTTGGTGAAATACGAGTAATCAAGGGCAATTTAATGCCGAATTATACAGAAGAAAGACAGATATATCATCATCGTCTTTATAAATTTTCCAGGCAAAGCTAGGTTACACAGGTAGTCTGTATGTGTGTATATATATATATATATATATATATATATATATATATATATATATATACACACTGTGTGCACAATTATTAGGCAAGTGAGTATTTTGACCATATCATCATTTTTATGTGTATATTCCAACTCCCAGCTGTATTAACTTGAATGCTTATTGGATTTAAGCACGTCAGGTGATGTGTATTTGTGTAATGAGGGAGGGTGTGGCCTAAGGAGATCAATACCCTATATCAAGGTGTGCAGAATTATTAGGTAGCCTATTTTCCTCAGGCAAAATGGGCCAAAAAAGAGATTTAACTGACTCTGAAAAGTCAAAAATTGTAAAAAGTCTTTCAGAGGGATGCAGCACTTTTGGAATTGCTAAGATATTGGTGTGTGATCACAGAACCATCCAACATTTTGTTGCAAATAGTCAACAGGGTCGCAAGAAATGTGTTGAGAACAAAAGACGCAAATTAGCTGCCAAAGATTTGAGAAGAATCAAACGTGAAGCTACCAGGAACCCATTATCCTCCAGTGCTTTCATATTCCAGAGCTGCAACCTACCTGGAGTGCCCAGAAGTACAAGGTGTTCAGTGCTCAAAGACATGGCCAAGGTAAGGAGGGCTGAAACCCAACCACCACTGAACAAGAAACATAAGTTGAAACGTCAAAACTGGGCCAAGAAATATCTGAAGACAGATTTTTTTCAAAGATTTTATGGACCGATGAGATGAGAGTGACTCTTGATGGACCAGATGGATGGACCTATGGATCAGTAATGGGCACAGAGCTCCACTCCAACGTGGAGGTGGGGTACTGGTATGAGCTGGTATTTCTAAAGATGAGCTAGTTGGACCTTTTTGCATTGAAGATGAACTCAAAATCAACTCCCAAACCTACTGCCAGTTTTTCGAAGACACTTTCTTCAAACAGTGATACAGGAAAAAGTCTACATCTTTGAAGAAGACCATGATTTTATGCAGGCCAATGCTCCATCACTTGCATCGAAGTTCTCCACTGCGTGGCCAGCCAGTAAAAGCCTTAAAGACTGAAGGAATAATGACATGGCCCCCCTTCCTCATCTGACCTAAACCCTATCAAGAACTTGTGGGCTCTTCTTAAACGTTAGATTTACGGGGGAGAAAAATAATACACCTCTCTGAAGAGTGTCTGGGAGGCTGTAGTCACTGCTCCACAAAAAGCTGATCGTCAACAGATCAAGAAACTGACAGACTCCATGAATGGAAAGGCTTATGACTGTTATTGGAAAGAAGGGTGGCTATATTGGTCATTGATTGACTGATTTATTTTTTTTGAAATGTCAGAGATGTTTATTTGTAAATTTTGAGGTGTTTGTTTATTATTCTCACTATAACAGATGAAAATAAACAAGTGAGATGGGGAAAAGAAACGTCCCTTTTTCAGGACTGTGTATTTCAACAATAATGTTTTAAAAATCCAAATAACTTTACAGATCTTCATTGTAAATTGTTTAAACAATGTTTTCCATGCATGTTCAATATTAACCATAATCAATTAATTAACATGCACCTGTGGAATGGTCGTTAAGACCTTAACAGCTTACAGAAAGTAGGCATTTAAGGTCACAGTTCTAAAAACGCAGGACACTAAAGAGACTTGTCTACCGACTGTGAAAAACACCCAAAGAAAGATGCCCAGGGTCCCTGCTCATCTGCGTGAACGTGCATTAGGCATGCTGCAGGGAGGCATGAGGACTGCTGATGTGGCTAGGGCAATAAATTGCCATGTCCACAATGTGAGACGCCTAAGACAGCGCTACAGGGAGACAGGAAAGACAGCTGATCATCCTCGCAGTGGAAGACCACGTGTAACAACACCTGCACAGGATCGGTACATCCGAATATCACACCTGCGTGACAGGTACAGGATGGCCACAACAACTGCCCGAGTCACACCAGGAACACACAATCCCTCCATCAGTGCTCAGACTGTCCGCAATAGGCCGAGAGAGGCTGGACTGAGGGCTTGCAGGCCTGTTGTAAGGCAGGTCCTTACCAGACATCACCAGCAACAACGCCGCCTATGGGCACAAACCCACCTTCGCTGGACCAGACAGGAGTGGCAAAAAGTGCGTGAGTTTCTGCATGACAGCAATGTCAGTGTTCTGCCATGGCCAGCGAAGAGCCCAGATCTCAATCCCATTGAGCACGTCTGGGACCTGTTGGATCGCAGGGTGAGGGCTAGGGCCATTCCCCCCAGAAATGTCCAGGAACTTGCAGGTGCCTTGGTGGAAGAGTGGGGTAACATCTCACAGCAAGAACTGACAAATCTGGTCCAGTCCATGAGGAGGAGATGCACTGCAGTACTTCAAGCAGCTGGTGGCCACACCAGATACTGACTGGTACTTTTGATTTTGAGCCTCCCTTCATTCAGGGACACATTGTGAAACATTTTTAGTTTATGTCTTATGGTGTTGACTCTTTTAGTGTTCATACAAATATTTACACATTAAGTCTACTGAAAGTAAAAACAGTTGAAAGTCGGAGGACGTTTCTTTTTTTGCTGAGTATATATAGTAAGGTTTGTCAACTCTTTTGGGACTCCCCCCAATGGGACGACATGCCAATCAGCATCCTGAAACAGGATCGGTGCATCTCTGGAAGACAGCTTATCAGTTACTAGGGCAACCGCAGGCTCCCAGCGCTGTAGCGGCTCATCGCGAAAGCAAATCCGAGCCAACCACGGTTACTCTATAAGTGCCATCATCGATGGGTCATGCAAGGAACATTATAAATATATTTATATGGTGTTTTTGTTTCAACATTATGTTTAATGGTTACGTTTCATTTATTTTTTATTTATAATATACTTGACATTATTGTATAAAATGCTGATTTCCTGAGTCAAAGTGTGCTTAAAGGAAAAAATGCATGTGTTTTGCACTTTTTTAGCATTTTCTCTTGTTCTGCATAAAAGCATGAGATTAAAGATTTTTATCAGCCCTCTCTACAAACTACAAGGTTGAGGTAACATATACAGTGCATCCGGAAAGTATTCACAGTGCATCACTTTTTCCACATTTTGTTATGTTACAGCCTTATTCCAAAATGGATTAAATTCATTTTTTTCCTCTGAATTCTACACACAACACCCCATAATGACAACGTGAAAAAAGTTTACTTGAGATTTTTGCAAATTTATTAAAATTAAAAAAATTGAGAAAGCATATGTACATAAGTATTCACAGCCTTTGCCATGAAGCTCAAAATTGAGCTCAGGTGCATCCTGTTTCCCCTGATCATCCTTGAGATGTTTCTGCAGCTTAATTGGAGTCCACCTGTGGTAAATTCAGTTGATTGGACAGGAGTTGGAAAGGTACACACCTGTCTATATAAGGTCCCACAGTTTACAGTTCATGTCAGAGCACAAACCAAGCATGAAGTCAAAGGAATTGTCTGTAGACCTCCTAGACAGGATTGTCTCGAGGCACAAATCTGGGGAAGGTTACAGAAAAATTTCTGCTGCTTTGAAGGTCCCAATGAGTACAGTGGCCTCCATCATCTGTAAGTGGAAGAAATTCGAAACCACCAGGACTCATCCTAGAACTGGCCGGCCATCTAAACCGAGCGATCGGGGGAGAAGGGCCTTAGTCAGGGAGGTGACCAATGGTCACTCTATCAGAGCTCCAGAGGTCCTCTGTGGAGAGAGGAGAACCTTCCGGAAGGACAACCATCTCTGCAGTAATCCACCAATCAGGCCTGTATGGTAGAGTTGCCAGACGGAAGCCACTCCTTAGTAAAAGGCACATGGCAGCCCATCTGGAGTTTGCCAAAAGGCACCTGAAGGACTCTCAGACCATGAGAAACAAAATTCTCTGGTCTGATGTGACAAAGACTGAACTCTTTGGTGTGAATGCCAGGCGTTACGTTTGGAGGAAACCAGGCACCGCTCATCACCAGGCCAATGCCATCCCTACAGTAAAGCATGGTGTTGGCAGTATCATGCTGTGGGGAGGTTTTTCAGCGGCAGGAACTGGGAGAGTAGTCAGGATAAAGGGAAAGATGACTGCAGCAATGTACAGACACATCCTGGATGAAAACCTGCTCCAGAGCGCTCTTGACCTCAGACTGGGGCAACGGTCCATCTTTCAGCAGGACAACGACCCTAAGTACACAGCCAAGATATCAAAGGAGTGGCTTCAGGACAACTCTGTGAATGTCTTTGAGTGGCCCAGCCAGAGCCCAGACTTGAATCCGATTGAACATCTCTGGAGAGATCTTAAAATGGCTATGCACCGATGCTTCCCATCCAACATGATGGAGCTTGAGAGGTGCAGCAAAGAGGAATGGGCGAAACTGGCCAAGGATAGGTGTACCAAGCATATTCAAAAAGACTTGAGGCTGTAATTGCTGCCAAAGGTGCATCGACAAAATATTGAGCAAAGGCTGTGAATACTTATGTACATGTGATTTCTCAGTTTTTTTATTTTTAATAAATTTGCAAAAATCTCAAGTAAACTTTTTTCATGTTGTCATTATGGGGTGTTGTGTGTAGAATTCTGAGGAAAAAAATGAATTTAATCCATTTTGGAATAAGGCTGTAACATAACAAAATGTGGAAAAAGTGATGCACTGTGAATACTTTCCGGATGCACTGCAAAATATATATTTTTCAGTTGTGTATTTCTTTAATTAAAATAAGAATAAGGATCAATTGAATTGTATTGAACAATAGTGTTTTAAAAATACATCTCAATATTTATCAACAAAGAGAACAAAAATGACATTTTATGAATTAGTTTGACTACAAATATTTCTTTGGACAATTCAGTCTTATACTGAGCATAGTGCTGGCTCAAGGTTTTGAATTGTTTGTTTTATCAATAGTTATAGATTTTAAATGTTAAATGCCAGCCTTTTCCAATGCTAGAGGAAGATGTGATTCTTTGGTGAAGATAAAAATTATTGATGTTACATTTCATGACTTATACTTTTATGTTGTTAAACAGAATCATGAAAAGGTTACATTAAATGCATAGCTCAATGACAGAACTATAGGCAGTGCGAGCAGTGTGGTTGCACCAGAGTCCATAGTGGCTGTATGTATTTTTTATTTCAAAAGGCTTTATAATTAAACCGCTTGCATAATTAACATTGAAATTAAAAAGTTAATGAAGTTATCATCCCAACAACTCCATAAAGCTAACTTATGATTATTGACCTTTTATATAGCTTATATGCTTGATGAATCTAATTGACATTGGTCATTTCTAAGTTGGATTAAATTTAATTTTACATGAGATGAGCCTAATTTATTTTTTGCACTAGAGCCTGTTGCAAATTCTTGCCACAACAAAACATCAAATGTGTAGTAGGCCTCCAAAAACACCAGACCCACTCTAAATTACCCTGGAAACTAGCAGTTTAACCTCTGCTCAAATGGCAGTTAGGTCTTCGTTCAAATGGCAGTTAGGCCTAAACGTTCACAAGTTACTAAAAGGCCACAAAAATTGGATAAGAAGAAAGGCATGAAACCTTAAATCCAAAAAATCTGAACAAAGTAAGGGTAAAATTCCATTACAACGAACTTCCAGGGACCTAAAAAATATTTCGTTGTAATGAAAATTTTGTTGTAATGAGATTCTGTATTTGTAGCTATAGTGCTTTCTTTAACTTGTGCCCAGGCATCTGCAATCATTTCAATAGCTTCTTTCGCATTAATTTTAATCTTCTCCTGTCTAAAAGTTATGCTGACGAGAATTTTTCTCTGCATTTCCTTGTGATAATACACTTTCAGGGTGCGAATGATGCCCAACTCTAATGGCTGAAGCACTGCTGTGCAATTAGGTGGGAGGAATTCAATGGGAATATTTTCTAAATGCTGAAGCATGTTGTGGGCAGCACAGTTATCATTCAGAAGCTGAATCATTCTTTTCTTCTTCTTCATATTGTGAGGTTTCTGAACTCTTTAGGGATCCCCCCAATCCCCCACCCCCAAATGGGAATGTCACGCTAAAGTGTGTCTTGAAGCGTGATTGCCGCGTCTGTATAAGATTGTTTGTCCATTGCCGGGGCAGGGCAACAGCAGGCTTACAGTGCTGCAGTGAAGAGCCACAAAAGCGAATCCTAAAAGATCAGGGTTGTGCTAAGTCCCTGTCTTACACCCCAAAAAACGAGTCTGAGTCTCAGTACTTTAGCAAAACCAGCTTTATTCAACTTGAAACAAGAACAGCACGGTTATTTATTGTAGTGGGATCAGCCACTCTCCTATAAAAAGACACAGCAGCCAGGGTGGTGGCCTGGTTAATGGGCAAGTAATTCTGTTCCCTGCATTACCCATCGAGTTTGCTTTGGCGAGGAGATGCAGCAGAGCTGTGAGCCTACTGTTGCCCCAGCAACATATAAACAGTCTTCCACAGATGCGGTGATTGCACTTTGGGATGCTCTTCGGCGTGTTGTCCAGTAGTGGGAAGTCGCAAGAGAGTTTAGAAACCTCACATTTTCTTGAATGAGTGCCACATTAATAGGAATGTTTCTTGAACGAGCATCACTGAACCACATAAAAACTGCTTTTTTAGCGTCTTGAAATTCAGCAGTTTGCATACATTTGCAACCCGAAATTTTCTTCATTTTTTTGCTCGGCCTATCAAGAAGTTTACAGTGTCAATGGCGAAATTCACTGGCAACGTTTTTTTCTTTTTCAAGAGCTGCAAAAATTGTATTTTTTTTTTTCTAATACAGTGATACCTTAATATACGAGTTTAATTCATTCCATGACCGAGCTCTTAAGTCAAAATGATCTTATCTCAAATCAATTTTCCCCATTGAATAAATTGAAATACCATTAATCCGTTCTGGGCCCTCAAAAAACACTGCAATTTTTTTGTTACAGGTTTTTAAATAAAAAAAATGTACTTATAAATAACGAATATTGTATAAAAACACAATACAATAGAATGTACTGCAATAAACTGGTTTTATTAAGTACAGTATAATGTACAGCATTTACCTTGGAGATCAGATGAGTTGAAGATGCTGACGGAGATAGTGGAGAAAGGCTGAACTGAATAATTGAATGTTATTCACTGATTTTTGCCCTTTTCACTACACCTTCCTTACTTTCATCTGCAGGGGTTTTCAATAAAAACCTGTCCAATGAGGTCTGTTTCATCCTCTCTTTCAGAATGTGTCTAAAATGCGTTAGGCAAGTGTCATTAAATACAGTTGCTGCGCGATCAGTTGTAACTTTTTCAGGATGTTTCTTTTCAATAAAGTCAATTGTTAGGCAAGTGTCATTAAATAGCACGGCTGCACTATCTGTTGCAATTTTTTTCAGGGTTATCTTTTAAATAAACTCGAGCGTTAGGCAGTTGTCATTAAATAGACCCGCTGCACGATCAGTTGTAACTTTTTCAGGATGTTTCTTTTCAATAAAGTCAAGTGTTAGGCAAGTGTCATTAAATAGCTCCGCTGCACTATCAGTTACAATTTTTTTCAGGGTTTCTTTTCAATAAAGTCAAGCGTTAGGCAAATGTCATTACATAGCACCGCTGCACTATCATTTGCAACTTTTTCAGGGTGTTTCTTTTCTTTAAAGTTCGAAACTTTTTCCCAAATTGCAAACACTTCCTTTATCTCACTTTATGAGGTAACCTCCTCCTCCTCTGCCTCCTCGGTGATACCGATCTCCTGCAGAACCTCAGTATGTTGCCGCGTCTGTAGTTCCGTCAACTCCTCTGTCGTCAGTTCCTCGGAATGCTCTTTGATGGCTCGTATTTCGAATTTTGGCTCATATCTCAAAAAACACATACGTTGGGACACTCGTATCTCAAGGTACTACTGTATTAACTGTTATCATTTTTCATGTCTGCCGTTTCTATAGGAGGGTGACAATGAGTTAAATTCCAGTGAGTTAAATTCCAATGGATGCTTTTCAAATGTTGAGAAGCAATAAGCAAAAGGTATCACTGAACACCACTGAAAAGAAAAACAGCAAAAAACAGTATGAGCAAAGATCGAAGAAAGAATTTTTCTTTGACAAAGTTTCTGTTTGGGGATCGTTGTGCACAACTGAGCTGCAACCACAGAAAAAACTGCTCTGTGGATGATTCATTCAGGCATTTCAAATCCATCATAATCCATCAATGTAAGGACATCATGGTGCTTTGATTAGATGGTGGTGGCGCAGATCGCCACCACAGAAAACCGGAAAAAGAACAGAAGAAAAAATATCAGTCAGTACGGATTTTGGATCCACCATGAATAATAATCATAATAAATTGAATATACAGAGCATCAGGATTTAACTAAGATGAAGCTATGAGAAAGCCATGTTAAAGTAATGTGTTTTCAGCAGAGTTTTAAAGTTCTCCACTATATTAGCCTGACGAATTCCTATTGGCAAGCTATTCCAGATTTTAGGTGCATAACAGCAGAAGGCCGCCTCACCACTTCTTTTAAGTTTAGCTCTTGGAATTCTAAGTAGACATGCATTTGAAGATCTAAGGTTACGATCTGGAGTGTAAAGTGTAAGACATTCCGAAATATAAGATGGGGCGAGACTATTTAAGGCTTTGTAAACCATAAGCAGTATTTTAAAGTCAATTCTAAATGACACAGGTAACCAGTGTAGTGACATCAAAACTGGGGTGATGTGCTTGGAATTTTCGTTTCCGAGTTAAGATTTTAGCAGCTGCATTCTGCACTAGTTGAAATCGATTGATGTCTTTTTTGGGTAGTCCTGAGAGGAGTGCATTACGGTAATCTAGCCGACTGAATACAAAAGCATGAACTAATTTTTCAGCATCTTGCAATGTTATAAGCGGTCTAACTTTTGCTATATTTCTTAAGTGAAAAAATGCAGTCCTAGTAATCTGATTAATATGTGATTTAAAATTCAGGTCAGAGTCAATAGTTACCCCTAAATTCTTTACCTCCGTCTTGACTTTTAATCCTAATGCATCAAGTTTATTTCTAATAACCTCATTATATTCATTATTGACAATCACTAAAATTTCTGTTTTCTCTTTATTTAGTTTGAGAAAATTACTACTCATCCATTCAGAAACACAAGTGAGACATTATGTCAGTGAATCAAGAGTGTCTGGGTTGTCAGGTGCTATTGATAAATACAGCTGTGTGTCATCGGCATAGCTGTGGTAGCTCACGTTAAGCCCCAAGATAATCTGACCTAACGGAAGCATGTAAATCGAAAACAGCAACGGACCCAGGATAGAGCCTTCTGGAATACCATATAGAATATCATGTGTGTTTGAAGTATAATTACCACAACTAACAAAGAATTTTCTACCTGCCAGGTAGGATTCAAACCAATTTAAGACACTGCCAGAGAGGCCCACCCATTGACTAAGGCAATTTCTAAGAATATTGTGATCAATGGTATCAAATGTGGCACTCAGATCTAAGAGGATGAGAACAGATAAATGGCCTCTGTTTGCATTTACACACAATTCATTTACTACTTTAACAAGTGCAGTTTCTGTACTATGATTTGTTCTAAAACCTGACTGAAACTTGTCAAGAATAGCATGTTTATTGAGGTGGTCATTTAACTGCATAATGAC
>JANRMT010062854.1:129292844-129304780 GCA_026402145.1 Polypterus bichir lapradei | reverse complement strand
TATATATATACACAAAATATCTCATAATACATCCACCATTTGCTTATCAAGAGATAGCAATGATGGCATATACTGTATAATGATGGCAAGAAGAGTAAAAAATTGGGAAACATATATTAGTGACCAATCAAACATTTGATTTTAAACATCACATACCATAGAAATAAAAGTATTTTCATCAGCAACTCACAAGAGTTCACCATGCTCAAATAATGAATCTTCAGCCTTGTTTTAAATGCTGAATCCAGCAGTAATATGGTATAGCAGCTCATTCCAGAGTTTGATTTTATTCATCCTCAGAATTTTAAGGAGGTGTGCATCTTGAAATTGCCTGGGAGCAAAGACACCAACAAGTTCTATAAAGGAAAGGAAGATAAACCTTTTGCTTTATATGTAGTACTGTGGGAGACAGTAAGACTTTAGGGACCTTCAAAATTTGACTTGATGTTATTTTTGGGGAATTATGTTATTTTTTGGACTGAAAGGCCAATGTATTTAATATTCTAAAAGAAGGTGGATAAAATAATTTGTGTTCTGAAAGCTGGAGTTATATGGTTGTACTGGTTAGTTCCAATTTTGACTCTTGTTACTGTACCTTGAATGATTACAACCGTCTGTCCATAAAGCCTAACTGCCAATTCTGCTTCAAATAATTGAAGGAAGTAGATTTTCATGATGATACATTTAAGAAACTGCAATAATTTTATAATACTGTAAATCTAAGATGTTTAATGCATGTGTTCTGAAAGTGCTAAAACTGGACGACAGAACATTGGGGCAAAATAATTATCATAGTTTTTAGCTAAAATACAATTCAAGCATTGAGTATTCAGAATTGCTTTACTATTGTTAAAGTTACCACTCACTAGAAGAATTTCCATTTTTCTACCTTTAAAGACAAATAAATATTATTGCTCTATAGTTTTGCATAACTCTGCTAAAACAGGTCCCAAACCCAGATGAGAAAGGAGGAGGGTTGGACAAGGGGCCAGCAACCGCTCCCCAGGAAAAAAAAAAAAAATACTCCTACAGAAACACCAAGAAGCATAACTACAAACATTACAATCCTGGGAGAGGATGGACCTACAGCTGGAAGATGCATGACACTGGACGGTGACAGCCAGAGCCATCTGGAAACCATCAGGCCGATGATCATCATTTCCACCAGGACCACCACCAGCACCATTGGAACATGGAATGTATGAACAATGTTCAAAACCGGCAAAACAGTGCATGTGACTGCAGAGTTGAGAAGATTTAACCTCAACATCCTGGGAGTCAGTGAGTCAAGATAAACTGGTTCTGGCCAGAGAGTTGTTGCTGGAGAGCCCGGGGAGCACTCCTTAGATGGGAGACACACAGCCCATGAATAATGATTACCACCTTTCGTACAAAGAAGAGTAGGATTAATTTGGTCATGATACAGTGCTATGCCCCAACTAATGACAGTGGCAAGGAAGAGAAGGATGATTTCTACAACAAAGAGTGAGCTACAGTATCATCCAAGGCCATTCCAAGCAAAACATTATCAACATTATAGGTGATTTTAATTGCAAGATTGTCTGCGACAACAAGGGTTATGAGGAGATCATGGGGTAGCAAGGTTTAGTTGAGATGAACGACATTGGGGAGAGATTCACCGACCTATGCGCCACGAGCAACCTGATCATTGAAGGGAGCTTCTTCCATCACAGAAGAATACACAAGGCAACTTGGGTATCACCAGACCTGTTGATGGAGAACCAAATTGATCATGTGTGCATAGAGAAGAAGTTCCAGAGATCTCATCAGGATGTATGTGTCAAGCGAGGAGCAGATGCTGCTTCAGACCATCATCTTGTAGCAAGGTTGAAGCTCAAGTTAAAGAGGAACTGGTCTGGAAGTCCCAGCCAATGCCAGCATTATAACATGACCCTGCTGAAGGATAACAACAAGCGAGAAGAATTCAGCATCACCCTCTCCAACAAGCTCCAAGTACGGCTGGAAGAAGACACGGTAAATAAAAAGTGTCAGAGAGTGAAAGAAGCAGTGACATCAACATGCCAAGAAGTGCTGGGCCCTAAAACACATAACCACAAGGAGTGGATGTCAACAGAGACATGGAAGAAAATAAAAGAGAGGAAAACAAAGAAGTCAGCAGCAAATAATAGCAGAACAAGAGCTACAAAAGCCAAAGTGCAAGAGGAATATACAGGAAGGTCAAATGCCGTATCAGTTTGCACAAACGAAACTACACAAAGATGCTGGCAACAGAGACCGAAGAAGCAGCTTACCATGGCAATACATGAGACCTGTACACCACTATCAAGAAGCTCTCAGGGGAAAATACATCAAGCCTAAGAGGCCATTAAAAGACAGAGATGGTGGAGCAATACCAGATGAGGAGGGGTAGAAAAACAGATGGGTGGTGCTCTTTGAGGTTACTTTCGTAATTATGTACTGTCTTTTTAAATGTGCCTCCATTTCATGTATTTTCTGGGTGGAGCCCCAGAATTATATTACTACTGGTGGGTCCTGACTCTGGATTTATTTGACAGCCGGAGGGAGAGACTCATCCAGTAGGTTATTGTGTTTGTTTGGATTTTTATTTTGAGTATAGTTATTTTCTTTGGATTCTTCTAGTTTTACTCTCTTCTTGTTTCTATCTTTGGAATTCTATTTACTGGATAGTGTATTGGGACTTGTTCTTTTGAGAATTTAGCTATGTTTTCCTTTTTTTGTTAATAAATTAAAGATTCTTATTTGCCCTTCTGCACACAAGATGGTAGTTTACAATAATCACCCTCCTCAGTGTGTAAATTTTGCTATATTTTGGGACATTTTTTTTGTTAATTTTCCCGTGCCTCATATTTGGGGCTTGCTAGCTTGGAAGCCTGCAGCTAGATGTTGTGGGACTACCAAAATTTGAAGTGAGTGTCATTGGGAAGGCTGGTAGGGTTGTGTGCCTGCCCTTTTATGATGCCTCACACAGCAATATCAGGCAGTTAGAGATGAATACAGCAGTTAAAGCAAAAGATGACCCAAAAAGATTCTTTAAGTATTTTCATAGTAAAAAAACCAGTCAGGAAGGATGTAAAGTGCATCAGGAATAGTAAAGGGGAATTAAAATATACAGCTAGGAAAATAGCTAATGCTCTAAACTTGCATTTTTCTGATGTCTTCACATGTGAGGAAGCAGATAACCTCCCAGCGGTAAAAGGGACTACTAAGGAGGTAGTGAGTGGAAATTGTAGAGGGAAAATTACTGCTCAGTTTAAATAGGCTGAAATCAAACAATTCACCAGAACCTGATATTTATCCTCAAGTTCTTAAGGCGGTTAGCGAGTATGTATATAAACCCTTGATGTATATTTTTAGGAAGTCACCTAAGTCACTGGGCAGATCTAAGTAACTATTGTCCAGTAAGGTTAACATGCATCACAAGAAAATTAATGGAAGGAATTATTGAGGGAAAGATTGAGCAGCACATGACAAGAACAGGAGTTTTACTGAACAGTCTGCATGGATTCATAAGAGGGAGGCCATGTTTTACCAACAATGGTGGAATTCTATGAGGAAGCAACAAAAGGATATGATTAAAGTGGAGCATATATTATTTATCTAGACTTTATGAAAGCAGTTGATAAGGTGTCAGATAAGAGGTTGGGCATCAAACGAAAAGAAATGGGAGTTCAGGGTGTTGAATGCACAATGGAAGGGCTGAAAATCGAAAGTACGACTTAAAAGAAAGACTCAGAAGTCACAGTGGACGTGACAATACCAACTACTAAAAGTATTCAGAAGGCATTAAGAATGCAAACAGAAGGTTAGGTTATAGTTGTAGATGCTACGCGGGCTGGAAATATAGTCTGGCAGGGCAGCCCTGCTGGGGTCACTGGGTGCCGTAAGAGGGTATTCCAGGGAAACAAGCTCCCTTCTCAAATAATGGATTTCCGTGTGACCCGGAAGTACTTCCATTGGGCAATCGCCCTGACACTAGAAGTACTCTAGGGTCTGTAATAAAAGGGACTGCACTCCCTTACTTAGGCGAGTCGGAGCTGGGTGCTAGAGAGGCAATGCTTGAGTAGAGGAGGGCAGTGTGGTGTGGAGAGAAAAAGACCAGTGTTTTGTGCATATTGGTGATATTTTAGAGGTATTTAAATAAAACCTTCATTTATTTTTGATAAAGGACTGTGTTTTGGTGATCGTGTTGGGGTTTGGGGCTCACTGATGCCTGGGGTTTATCACGCTGTATAGTACAATGTGTGGAGTACAAGTACAAGGAGGTTATGCTGAAGCTTTATAATGCATTGGGGAGGCCTCATCTGGAGTACTGTGTACAGTTTTGCTCTCCAGGATACAGAAAGGACATAGCAGTACAGGGAAAAACTCCAGAGAAGAGAGAGACTAGGCGGATTCCAGGGCTACATGGGATAAATTATCAGGAAAGATTACAATAGCTAAGTCTTTTCAGTTTAATCAAAAGAAGATTAAGAAGTTTTAAGTGTTTAACATTAGGAAGATTTACTTTATACAGAGAACCATAGACACATGGAGCTACCAAGCTACCAAGTAGAGTGGTAGACAGTAGCCCTTGAGGGTCTTTGAAAAGTAAACTTTTTTGGGCTGAAAGGCCTGTTTTCAACTAGCTTGTTCTAATATTCTAATTTTATCATTTTTGTGTTCCCCTTGATGTGAAAACACTTTATGTTCCTATGCTCATGAGCTATTAATTGTGTGTGAAGCTGTGATGACTATCTTATTCATTGACAAACTATGGCTTAACATATGTCCAATTTGAATGTAGAAATAAAGGGAAGACTTCACAGTTCTTAAGCAAATGAATGAATTTTTGTTCTGGCTTTGATTCTAGGTTTGTTTGCGGCTTTGAGTTCTATATTTCCCTATGAATGTGTTTTCTGAGTTCTACTTTTAAGTACTTCATTCTTTGCAACTTCTGTTTACTCTTTGATTTATAATTTCATCTCCGCCTCTCTGACAAGCTTTTCTGAATCAGTTTTTTTTTCAGATTTAGACAATCATGTTAATACTTGTTTCCAAATGATATGTCCTAATAGCAACACATACGGAAAGAGTGGATTGATCCCAGCACTGAACCAGAGGAACACCATGTTTAAGTGTAGAAACGAATGGGGGAGTACTGGCCTCAGACTTCTATTCAAATTAAATAGGAAGTGAATATGAATTAAAACAAACTAAGTACCACGACTGATACACTGACTTAATGTTCTAGCTTGTGCAGAAGAACAAGAACATGCATCAAAACTGCATCATAAAAGTTAATAATGGTGGCATGTCCTGCAATGAAGGAGATTAGAATATCATTTACAACACAGTTTATAGCAAACTCTGATTTGACCAGGACAAAATTCAAAATTCAATACTCAGATTTCTCATAAAAACTCATTTGCTTTTCTTCAAAATTGTAAGATGAAAAGGTTATGTGGAAGTTTGCCTATTATTTAACATTAAAATCTGATTTATTTTAATAGAGGTCTATCAATGGCTAGTTTGAAAGACCCAGGGAACAATACAATTGAATAATTATTTACAAAATAAGTCCAGTATTGGTTATGCAATTACTGCAAGTGTCTTTCACCAAAGTATGGTTGAAAGAGGGTCTAGACTAAAAGCAGTAGGCTTCATTATAGTAATATTAAGTGGAACTAGTTCATACATTTTGAGTTTACTATTTATCAACCTAGTTACTGTGTTGAATAAGAATCATGGGTTATTAATATTTTTGTCATTCTGGAAAAAATAAGCAAAAAATAGCATTTTTAAAAACCTTTAAAATGTTCATTCCATGAAGACCCATGATTTTACACTTTAATTTATGACCTTCTAATTTAAGATGTGTGCTTTTATTAAACACGGCAAAATTAAAATCACTTTGATTACAACTAAATCGAGAGTAACAGATTAATTGTAATGTCTCTTTCATATTTTAATGTATATTTTTAAAAGTATCCAGGCTTAGGTTTCTGGTTTGAAAAATGTCAATAAATCCTAAAATACTACAGCATACAACACTGTATCACAAGTAATTTATTAGTTATTTTTGAGAATTTTATATTGCTTTTTACCCAGAAATAACACAATGGCCCCAAAATAGGACAGAAGGATTTTGTAGTATCACATAAGCAAAAAAAATGAAAAATGAACATTAACATTTTAAAAAATGTATGCGTGAGAATGCTATTTATAAAAAGAACAATGTCAATAGCATTGTTCAATACAGCACAGTAAAATAAACAAAGTTAAGAATGACAAACTGAACAAATTACACATCCAACTCTGCATGTCTGAGAGGCCTTTTATCTCAATGTTCTGGTTCCATTTGAGCATTTATTATTAAGGGAAGAAGCAAACCAAGTAATTTCATGAAATGGATTCACACACAGGAGAGATAATTACATTGTGGATGTTAATGACATATTTAAAGTATGATTCTGAGAGAATGTATTACACTCAAAATTTAGATAAACCACACACAGAAGAAAATCAGGGAATTACTTTTATTGAGGGTTTTAGCTACCACCGCAACAGAATGTGAATATTGAAGTAAACCAGTAAGATTACTTTGATACAACCAACAGCTGAATATTGGATAAAAGTTTAATAAATTGAAGTAAGAATATGTAATGAGCCTTGTAAATTGTCATACAACTATATTAAATTTTAATGCCAAATATTTGGACCTAAAAAGATGTAACTTTTTTGTAATATTCAAAGTACATCAAAAACAGTAATAGTAGTAGTAGTAGTACAGCAGTTGTAGCATTAATAGTAATAGGAGTAGCAATGGAATTGTCCCATCATTAATAATCACTTCTAGCCTGATTTAAAGAGATAGGTAAAACCATGAGGAGAAGCCACAACTAAAGAATGCTGACTTTATATTAAGCTATGCTCTAGGAAGGAAACAGATATTTGACTTACTTCCCAAAATAATACCAGTAATTAGAACTGCTTTATTTACTAATAAACAGTTTTGAAAACAATACGTAAAATGTTTTGATGTGAAAGTTTTTGTTATCTTAAGTATTAATATTGATACAGGGACACCAACTGGTAAATCTCACTTTAATTTCCATTCCAAACGGTGGTTTCTGTATAGTGGCTTTAATTTTTTTAGTCAATGATTTTTTGACTTTAGCAGAAAGACTGTGATTCCATTCTGATAATCCATTAAATTAAGGTTAAGAAATCCATCCATCCATCCATTATCCAAACCGCTATATCCAAAATACAGGGTCACGGGGTCAGCTGGAGCCAATCCCAGCCAACACAGGGCGCAAGGTTAAGAAATATTTAATTAACAATCATCCATGCATCCATCCATTATCCAACCTGCTATATCCAAACTACAGGGTCATGGGGTCTGCTGGAGCCAATCCCAGTCAACACAAGGCGCAAGGTTAAGAAATATTTAATTAACAATCATCCATGCATCCATCCATTATCCAACCTGCTATATCCAAACTACAGGGTCACGGGGTATGCTGGAGCCAATCCCAGCCAACGCAGGGCGCAAGGTTAAGAAATATTTAATTAAAAATCATTTTCATCCTTATTTTTTCCACCTTTTTTCCAAATCAGAGATGCAGACAAATGTAGTTCATGTTATAGGTAAAACACAGATAATAATAATAATAATAATAATAATAATAATAAAAGTATTTGTATAGCACTTTTCCCATGCCCTTCTACAGTAAGTGCTTCAAATGTACATTCTAGGCTACTTCAAGCTCACCTACATGTTCAGGGCAGAGCAATTTTAAAGTTTGCATTTGATTTGACAGTGTTTCTTTAAATATTTGAAAGAAACCATACTGTGTGAAGGTAATTACATTTTTTGGGCACACCAACACGTAACTGAACTTATGAAGGTGTTCAGGTAGCAATGCAACCAATACTAATTACATATCTGAATGTCATATTAATAACGTTTATAATATATAAGTTTAAACGACAAGAGATAGACAGGTAGATTTTTTTAAGGTTTGGGGTTCACCAGCGCAATAATCTATAAGAACATAAAAGAGATGGACAAAGCCCAGGACTGTCTATTCAAATTTTCAGTAACGTGGTTCGCCATATATACTTGCATATATATTACAGTATAGGCTATATACTTTTTTCTTTTTGCATATTTAGACAGAAATTTTGGCATGTGGGGCGCGTCTGTGGCCAAGGCGCCGAGATGTGTGTGATCCGAAGACTCAGGGGCGTACATTGGCGCTGCGGTCACTCGCGGTTCTGCGTTACTAATGAAGGGTTGGCTACTGCGACTCCACACTTGGGTTTAGCGCACGACTGCTCAGACTTGATTTAACGCGCCCCTTAGAAGAGCCCAAGCTGTGTGTAAAAGGATGAACTCGAAACGAACCAGTTAGCAAGAACAAAGGCAAGGGAGAAAAAGGTTGCGAAAGTTTGCAGACTCCGGCAAAACTGCCTTCCCTCCCAGTAAAGCGATTGGATTAAAGTTTTGAGGCCCCGCCTATGGGAGAGCGAGCAGCCCCCTTCCCCCTATCCCTGACGTTTTTCACTGGTTTCAACGTTTTAGATTTTTTTTATTTTCAAACAGCGACGCAATGAAAGACTACTAGAATTGAATCGAGCCATCTATATAACGCAGAAAGGCTGAGCTGGAATCGGCGAGCTTCTCTGCCAGGCTGGGCGCTGCGGTTTGGAAATCGTGCCGTCCGAAATGCTCTGGATCCAGTGTGCTGCAGTCGGGCTCTACTGGTGGCTCATTATAATATTGGAGGAAACTGTACTTGGCCACCGGCACTCAGTCTACTGGAACAGGACCAACAACAGGTAAGATCATGGTGGGCCGTATGTGGGGGTTTGCTGGGGCCGAGCTGAGGGGTGTACGAGGGATGGACGCTGTCTGAAAGTACACTTCTCAACTGTAGTTTAAGAAATTAGATGCGAGTGTAGTGAGTGTAGCACACGTCATGTGCATCTCAAGTGCCCACCTAGCCGTGATTGAAAAAAGTAAACCCGCCTGACCCAATTTATTATAAAGCAGAAAACACAGCTTACATGAGGAATACCTGAGTATTAAGCTCCCACTGTCAGGGTAGGCTCACCCCCACGCGACCCAATACCTAAAATGAATGGATGGATAGATGCCTGGATAGTTCATTCATTAGCATCAGAGTTCACTTATTTGATTTTTTATGATTAGTTAAGTTTTGAACTTGCAATTCTTCAATGGTGTTTCATACTTTAGAGTTTAAGACACTTTTGGGACGTGACTGTAAATTCCGCACATACCTGAATGCGACGAAAGAGAAACCGCAGAGACCTGTGGGTGTTGGTTTGAAGCTCAAAAGAGTTGTGCACGAAGCACTTGAAAATCATAAAAGACAAGTTAATGGGTGTGGAGAGATACCCCGGGCGAAATTAAAAGTCAGTTAGTGTACGCGGAAACAGAAGTGCCATGCTCAGTGATGCAGAAAATATGTATAGGACAAGAGACGTGGAAGTGTCCAGAGAACTGGAAACCTGAAGAGTAGCTTACTTTGGCGAGGCGTGTGTAGAAATTTGCAAGTTAAGTCTTGAAAAAGTTGGATCGCACAAACTGGCTGATACATTTGCATATGAGAACAGACTCATGACAGAAATATTAATGCATTTTCCATATAAAAGTCAGAAGCACTGTGGTTAAAGTTGAAGACGGTATATACGGTACACAATCTGGCAATTGAGAACAATGTCTAAGTCTAAGGATGCATGGTGGCACAGTGGTTAGTGCTTCTACAATTCAACTCATGTGACCAGGTTGAAGTTTCCAACCAGTTCATAGTCTGTTTAGATGTTTTCCCCATGGGCTTCAACATTTTTATCTAGTACATGCATGCTTGCTTAATTGGTAAGTAAATTTTAATGTGGGATCCCAGCACTAGACCAACTGCCCTGTCCAGTATTAATAACGATACTGCCATATGAGGCTCCAGCTACCTACAGTAAATGGATGCATAGATGGGTATTTAAATTCAGAAGTATTCTCTCATTTGCACAAGTTAGGCAATCAAATCTCTCCTGCATCTCTTTCAGCACCACTGCAGTGAGTCTTTTTTGCAGAGTGTTTTAGTATAATCTGATTGCCAGTTGGATTACCACATCTCATTCCAAGAATTATTTTCTATCAAAAAATTGAATCTGAGTTTGGAAAGCAGAAAGGAAAGGAATGAGGAATCTGTGAATTTTGTCCATCGTGTGTATCACTTTCTGAGCAGATGAATGGTTCTTGGGCAGTTTTAGGGTATGTTGATCATTTGCTTGTGGACAGCTGAGATCTATCTATCTATCTATCTATCTATCTATCTATCTATCTATCTATCTGCATGCCTCATGTCTATTCACGAGAGTCCACTTGGTCAGTGGATGGTAATGCAAGTAAATTCGGTAAGGTTGATAGCAGTTTACAAAATCATTGTTTTAAAAAATGCTAATAAAATTTCATGGCATATACTTTTTTGATACTTTGAATGTAAAATATATTCAAATCTAGAAGCATGAATGTTATCTTAGCTGGCTAGTTGCACAGTGTGAGAAAAATAATGTCTTTATCAAGCAATTCAATCTTTTTACAGAACTTTTATTTCGTAAACATTTTTAAACATTTACTAAAAAATTTCTGCTGTATGTATAGTTCTGTTATGTATGTTTTTTCCACCAAATGTTGCCTGATCTGTTGGTTATCAGTGGGTGGTTAGTGCTACCTTCTTATCAGAAATCATTTATATTTAGAAATAAAAAATTGAAATTATTACTTATTGAAATTATTGTTCAAACATTGCTTGTTTTCATTCATGTGTCCTTTAAATATTGTTTTGATTATGACAGCCATCACAAATCTTAAGTGCTTAAATTTACTATCAAGATCATTAAAAACAAAAAAATCAATATAAATAGTCTTGCAAGCAGGATCGGGGCAGTAGGTTAAATGATTTAATCATTTAGTATAAAGAATGACATTTTGCAAAAGTAACCACAAATTGATAGAAATGACTGAAAGTGAATACAAGGCATTAGAGAAAACCTAGAATTCATAGAGCAAAGCAGTTCATTGTAACCAGCTGTCACATTCTGTAGAATGCCATAGAGTATTTGTTTTCATGTGGGAGCAGTCACTTTTGCAAAGGTGAGAAATTTATGATTTAATTAAAAACAATCTGACTCATTAATACGCCTTTCATTTGCACGTTTTTCAGCTTCTCAAAGGAATTGTCTTGGAAAAGCAATGCACTGCACTGCAAAAAGTATACAGTAGCTCTTCCATTCCAGTTTTGTTATAAGCAGATGCATTGATTTCCACAGTATTAAATGCTGTCCTTAAGGATTAATATTGTGTGTGCAGGTTTCCAATGTTGATTTGATCATGAGAAAAAAAATTCAGACATCAACCCTTTATTGTCCTGATTATTGTAATTTGTTCATTTCACTTTTTTCTTGCTCAAAAAATAATTTTTCTCTCCACCAACCCTAGCTGTCTTTGTTTAATTATCACCAATATTCTTAAATCTTTCAATATCCTTGTCCCAAATCTGCACATCTACGTGACCATTATCTATTTGACCACACCAAATGCATTTAAGTTGTTATCCGAGTCATTTAAAGCCCTACCTTCAAATCCAATAGGGTGTGTAAATTAAGTCAACCTTTGAATGAGAGTTAGCCTTGTTTTTCCTCCTCATGAAAGCTTTGTCCTCCCTATATGTAAGATAAAGTGCCTCTCTGGTGACATTACCAAGGCCATCTATGTTTGAGGCTATGCTAGTGAACATATTGGAAAGGGATTTATAGAAGCTGAATGATAAGTGTGTCAGCTGGGAAAAGGACCTACCAGTCTGTGGGAAAAGAAATCATTTTTGTCAAAAATGCTTTTAATACCCCAGACTGAATTAAGTACCCTACAC
>JANRMT010062854.1:129257652-129292834 GCA_026402145.1 Polypterus bichir lapradei | reverse complement strand
TGTCAAAAATGCTTTTAATACCCCAGACTGAATTAAGTACCCTACACTCCATCAGCATTTTCTTACGCAATTAAAAAAAATCAAAAACTTAACATTAAGTAAAAAAAAGTATATACATAAAAGTGACTTCCAACACAGCTTTCTGGACATGATAAGCAATGTAGGTAGCAACATAAGCAGTGAATAAAGCTTTATGTTTCAGGGACTAAACTTGAGGTCAAGAGTGCATGTCACACTTTACACAGTTTGAGACTATCATATAACCTGTTGGCGATGTGATGGCACAGTGGGTAGTGCTTTGGCAGTTAGGTTCGCTTCCCTGGTCCTCCCTGCGTGGAGTTTGCATGTTCTCCCCGTGTCTGCGTGGGTTTCCTCCGGGTGCTCCAGTTTCCTCCCACAGTCCAAAGACATGCAGGTTACGTGCATTGGCAATCCTAAATTGTCCCTAGTGTGTGCTTGGTGTGTGTGTGTGCCCTGTGGTGGGCTAGCACCCTGCCCGGGGTTTGTTTCCTGCCTTGCGCCCTGTGTTGGCTGGGATTGGCTCCAGCAGACTCCCGTGACCCTGTAGTTAGGATATAGCGGGTTGAATAATGGATGGATGGATATAACCTGCTATAAATAAAGTATTGTAAAGTTTAACAACAGATTATTATTGATCGAAGGCCATTCATCAGATTAAACATAATCATGTAGGAAGAACAAATTCTCTGAAATCGCTTGGGTTGAAAAACACATAGGTGGCATACTAGTATAGTGGTTAGCACTGATGCCTCATAGTTCTGAGCGACTGAGCTTGAGTCCTGGCCCTGTCACTACTGTCAATGTGTGAGGGTCTTTGGAGACTCTAAATTGGCCTGGTATGAGCAAGTTCTAGGTTTATGTGTATGTGTGCCCTTTAGGGGACTTGTGTTCCATCACGGAACTAGAATTGGAGCTTGGACACAGTCCAAGATCTTCCAGTAGTCCTGTAATGAAAAATGTGTTCATATAATTGATAGATAAATGGATAGTAATAAAATAAAAGGTAAACAGTTGATGGGTGCTGATCTTGCTATCATACAACATAGCAGTTTTAAGAAAGAACAAAATATGTGCAGACATCCAACAAAACCTAGAACCATCACACACAGTTGACTTTTATGTTTTGAGATGAATAGCATCAAAATGATTCTGCAGTCTATTTAACAATAGACTGCAGAATAACAGTTTAATAACAGTAGCTTTGGGAAAGGATAAAAAAGACAGTGAGACATACAGAATTTGCAAAGTGTGCTTTGTTTATGTGACTATTTTGATAACAGATTTGAATAGGAGCTTTGAATTATTATACAGTTGTACAATGTGAGCTTGAATTGTGTATTGGTTGGCAAAACAAAGCATGCCACAACATACTGACGTGATGCTTTTGTATTAGCAATGAATGAGAATAGCCTCTTTGAATCCTATATACTAATGTGTCTTGTGCAGTGTCAAGACCCCATTGGTTGTTATTGCATGAAATTAAGAAAAATGTTTTTTGGAACATTGTTTACTGTACCTTTGATTATTAATTTGTGAGAGGTGATTAATAGAATATTTAGGTGACATTATTTTTGCATATGTATTCAATAGCTGATAAATTGTTGCAATGTTTGTTTGAGATAGAAATGCCAGTGGGACTGCAACCACTTTGTGTTTTAAATCTTTGAAATCTTTCTTGACTGCAACCACCTCACCCTGGTTGCAAAGCTGAATTTCAATGGGGAAAGTTTGTGATATAGGCACGATTTTACTTGACTAATCAATTAATGCAGATATACCCTGCCCATATAATATGCCACCCACCTCTATAGTGGTACAATTTTACTATACCTTCAACAGAGTATTCAATGTTTGGTATACAGGCTGTTAGATTAAAGATATGAAGGTATCTTGGTTAGTAGCCACAATTGCTGCTGGTATAAAATGGAAAGAAAAACAGATCATCTGGTAAGCATCATTTTAGCATAAAACTGTGCAAAAAAGAGAGAGCATATTTAGTGTTATTTATTAAACTGGAGTGAACGTGATTTGAGAGGAACTGCCTGTTTTATTAAGGTAGCGCTTCACATTCTTCCACTGTAGAATAACAATGTGACAGAAAAATGAAAGTATGTAGTATGTATTGTGTTAATTTAAAACTGAGCATTTTGCTGGTACACACCCATAGCTTTTCTGCAGTGCCAGTGTGTCTGTTCCTTATACTGATAAAATTAATTTCAGTGTACATACTATATACAGTGTGTTGCTGAGGCTGAATATGTAGTCGGGTCTTTACCAAAGGTGACTGTAAAAACATAGCAGTAGGATTTTTTTTTGCTGTATCTAGCAACCAAGCAGCTCTGTAATAGATTTAAGGTTAGTGGGGAAGAAGACACAACACTACTTATGCAGTGAAAGAACATTTTGGGTAATCTTTTAATCTGAATATCATTTGATCAGTCATTAAAAATATCAAAGAGCAAGGATAAAGAAAATAAAATCATTACACCTAAAACAGATGATGTCTCCATACGTATAAATTCAGTATAATGTATTGGCCATTACACTGTAAAGTAAGATGGCATGAATTGTATTTATAAAAGACGGAAATATATGTACAATAGAAGTATTAGGTGCAGAAATCAAGGCACAGATCTTTCACAATAGACATCAGACATCACCATTTCTGAATATTATATAATGAGATTCATTTTAATAACTTAAGTCTGGGAATAGCTTTAAAAACACTCTTGTGGAAGCTAAAAGTATGTGGCTACAATGTAATCATAAAAATTTTTTACAATTAGAAAACTCCCCTAAACAGAACCACCATGGTGGAACATGAAATATAACATAACAGGCATGGAAAATACATTATCTAGGAATTAAGTGCTCCAGATGGTTTTGCAGCAGGCTGGGTGATAAGAAGGAGTTAAAAAAAATGATGGGTCGAGTCTGTCACTCTACATGAGATTGGCGACAACAGCAGGAGAAAGGTGATTAAAAAGCTGATGCCATGCCTTGCTTTTGATCACACCTATTTCCCCAACAATAAGCAGCAATTACCTGGGCATCATTTGAAGTCATTTGAGCCTAAATTATTTTGTAAACTTTTAAACCTGATTGTATCCATTCATTTCTCTATTATTGAGACTTTCCTGGCTTCATTTGTGTCTCCAGCTTCATGTACATTAATCTACTCCTAAAACTACAGTTTACTCTTGTTTTTTGTTTCACAATATTGCCTAGTTTCATTCGTTATTATTATTAGCCTTTTAGTACTAACATTCATCTGTAAACACAATTGCCAGCAGGTTGTGTTCTATCATGTGTTGCAGAGTCCTTCACTTCCACAAATGAAAACCTATTTAGTAAATCTCAGGGGCTCTAGAGAAACTGGTGGCTCAATATTGGATTGACTATGAATGCTGCTATCGTTGTCCTGACTTGAATCAAATGGAACCAACCTTACCTATCCTCGATTATGCTGGATTCATATTTGACATACAAGTACCTTCTAAGGTCTGTTACTAACTTTCTAAGCTGTAAATTTAAGCTCTCCTAAATACATGTTGTTTGTGCTTACTCATTAGAAACACTTTTAATAGAAGCTTTCCTGTTATGCTAAAGCTCACTTACACAATTCTCAGTGGGTGTTTGTTGTCTTTATAGGTACTACTCTGTGGAATCACCTTAGTAGGTTTGCCCAATGTATGTGTCATTATTGGGGCGGTTATAAAAGCAGATTTCAAATGATCAAATACCTATTGAGTCTTGTTAGTCCAGGAGAACCTTTGCAATGTCTTTTTAGTCAGGCTCAATATAAGGAAAATAATTTCACTAAACTTCTTGGTAAACCAACTCTAATGGTTGACAAATCGAATGAAATGTTGAACCTGTTTAACTGATGTGGTTTCCTCCCATTACAAAGTAGTCCTAAGTTTCTAATGGTCCATATTAAAACTTAGTTGAGAAATTTGATATCCCAGAAGCAAACAAAAAGCAATGCAGCTTCTTGTAAGCTACTTCTAAGTTGATTGGATAACATTGAAGTTAGTAAGCAACTTGAAACCTTTGACTTCCTGTCATCTGCAGATGTTTTATTTTCATTTTTAAAAGACTTTTGTATTCATGCATTACTAATTAGAATACACCTTAAATTATTCTTTTGTGTTTCACACCTTCACTTTTGCCAAATACATTTGATTCACACTATTTCAGTACTGACATTTCCCACTGAATGTTCTAAAAAGACGTAATTTTTGCAGTCATCTGTAAAGTGAAGTCTTATTTTATTTTTCATAAATTAAAATATTAAGTATATAAAGTCTCTGCTTTATCTGTTGGAAATACAGTAAAGTGGCTGCATTCTAATATGTACCTGTCTCCATTGAGTCTGACAACATGCAACTGGGATTGAGAAGCTGGGCAGTACACTGCATCACCACACTCCAAAAGCTTTGTTTTACTCATTTTTACCAAAGGTGGCAGAAATTCTTATGCCCACTGTATATGGAAAGCTTCCTGATAATTGTGTTTTAGTAATGTACTGGAATTCTATGAGAAATCAACAAAAGAGTATAATAAGAGCATATGATATTCCATTATTATCCATCCATTATCCAACCTGCTATATCGTAACTATAGGGTCACGGCGGTCTGCTGGAGCCAATCGCAGCCAACACAGGGCACAAGACAGGAAACAAACCCCGGACAGGGCGCCAGCCCACCGCAGGGTGCGCGCGCACACACACACAAACACACACACACACACACACACACACACACCAAGCAAACACTAAGTTAGAATCGTCAATGCACCTAACCTGCATGTCTTTGGACTGTGGGAGGAAACCCACGCAGACACCGGGAGAACATGCAAACTCCACGCAGGGAGGACCCAGGAAGCAAAGCTGGGTCTCCTAACTGCAAGGCAGCAGCGCTACCCACTGCACCACCGTGCCGCCCGCATATGATATTATATATCTTTATTTTCAGAACGTTGTTGACAAGGCACCACATGAAAGGCATGGCATCAGACTATTACAAATGGGAATTCAGGACATAGTTTGTAGATGGGTATAACAATGTTTATGATGCCTGCATACAAGACGACACAGATCTTAGTGCAACATTCCTCTGGCTTGATGTGGAGGATCATCAAAAGGCAGTACTCATATTAACCTCCTCTGTTTTGACGTCACTCCTGTGCAATGTTCACTTCACTTCAGTTCTGATATTCAAATTTCAGGAACTGTTTTTATTGTTGTCAGCCTTCATGGGCTGATCAAGATTTTCATAACAGACTATATTTTAAAGAATCTCTGTTGATCCAGTTCGATGGGACTGTAGTCTGCATAATGGGAGGTTAATAAAGGAGGACTTAGGTTGTGTATGTCTGGTCTTAAATACCTCAGGAAAGATATCATCTGTTTCTGTCAGAGAGCTAACAGTGTTGTAATCAGAAAACTAAAGCATAGTAACCTTTTTTAGTGAAGCATTTTTTGGTGAAATGCATTCTGTCCATTCAGAAAATAATCTGGGGTCACAATATAAGCTAGACGTTAATGAAGTGGAACAAATCAGTGGAATCAGTGGAACACCAAATTAACCAGGATGGTGGCGTATTCCTCTGAATTTATGTGTGAGTATAATCTGGAAGACAGTGAAGTTGAATAAAATATTTCAGAGCTATCATACTTCCACAAGCTCAGTAACAGCTATGTAAAGATTATCATAATTATAGCTTCCCTGTGTCATGTACTACATATTTTTGTTAGTTCTATATCTGAGCAGTAAAGGCAAAGTTGTGTTCTTCAGCCCTCTTGAAGATTTTGGCAATGACTCAGGAAGAATTGAATGGATATGTCCCAGTCTTGCCTGTCACCTAACTGGTGTTACATCAAATTCTTAATGATCGTGCTTTACACAGAGGTTTGAAGGCAGACCTGGGAAATGGATTTGCTCTCTGGCAGAAGTAGAAGTGAAGTGGAAGTAGCTATGAGTGTAGGTTTCCAGGATGCACACACACACTGGTGAGGCCTAATCTGGAGTACTGTGTGCAGTTTTGGTCTCCAGGCTACAAAAAGGACATAGCATTGCTAGAAGAGGTCCAGAGAAGAGCAACTAGACTGATTCCAGGGATACAGGGGATGAATTATGAGGATAGATTAAAAGAGCTGAGCCTTTTTTTAGTTTCAACAAAAGAAGATTAAGAGGTGACATGATTGAAGTGTTTAAAATTATGAAGGGAATTAGTACAGTGGATAGAGACTGTTATTTTAAAATGAGTTCATCAAGAACACGGGGAAACAGTTGGAAATTTGTTAAGGGTAAATTTTGAACAAACATTAGAAAGTTTTTCTTTACACAAAGAACGATAGACAATTGGAATAAGCTACCAAGTAGTGTGACAGACAGTAAGATTTTAGGGACTTTCAAAACTTGACTTGATGTTTTTCTGGAAGAAATAAGTGGATAGGACTGGCGAGCTTTGTTGGGCTGAACGGCCTGTTCTCATCTAGATAGTTCTAATGTTCTGATGTTCTAATGCTATCAGGTATTTGCTTCTTGTAATGTGTTTTTGTACTTGATGTCTCCTCTATTGCTTATGAGATCCGGAGGCAGAATATCAAGACACATCAAAGGCTGGAAAAGTATTGCAGATGATGTTGCCATCTTGGACTCATCAGATTGTGATCTCCAGTGCATGCTGGAATGGTTTGTATCAGTATGTTATGCCGTTGGGATGAGAATCAACACCTCTAGATATGAGGTCATGGTTCTGTCTCTGATAGTAGTGACTTTTTGTCTCTAGCAAGGAATAGGCAGCTACCCACATGAAGAGGGGCTAAAGTTCCTTGAGGTCTGGTATACAAATGAGGATAAAGAAGATTGATACAATGAGAACTAAACCAGACTATAGGGCTGAAGTGGTAGGTACATCTTTGAACAAAGCTTTTGATTTACCAGTCACTCTACATTCTCATTCTTACCTTTGATGATGATCTCTGTGAAGTGTCCAAAAACAAAGAGTACAAGTAGTCAAAATGAGTTTGCTATACAGGGTTTTAAGGTTCACTGTTAATTGAGGAGCAGAGTAATACTGGGGGAGTTCAGAGCAGATCTCTTGCTTTTCCACTTCAGAAGAAGCCAGCTGAAGTACACTGGGCATATGGCTAGGATGCCAGACACACCCTGTGGTACAAGACCCAGTGACACACTCAGGACAAGCTAGTGGGGTTTATATTTCTCAGTTGGCCAGGGAGTGTCTGATCATTCCTCAGGAGGAGATAGAAAGTATTGTTAGAGATAAGATGGACACTGCAGCCCTTCACATTGAAAGGTGAACAGTGAAAAAATATGTTTTTGTCTGCATTTGTGTTATGGCTTTCCTTGTTTTATTACAGATACATATTGCAAAAAAGCTTGAAAATGTTTGACCCAAGGTGCATTTTTGTTAATTTGTTTTAGTCAACTCTTATACTCTCTTTTAGCTTGGAGGGTGCTTGGACTAATTGTCTAATTGTGGCTGTCAGTGAGGTATTAGATTTATGTGTCTTTTTTACCCAGCACATGCTCTTCTAGTTCTTTTTTGCACCTTGGTCTTTAACTTATTGGTAAGGCAGACTCTTAATATGCATAATAGAAGAGATTAGTTAAAGTCAATAGTTGTAATGTGAAAATCTGTATTATGATATTGATTCTCAGTGTTTGGATGAATGACTTGGTATCCATTTATACTTATGTTTTAAATGATTTGAAGGATGGCCAGGAGTGGAAGGACAGGGGGAGACAGCTTACACAGTGCTCTGTCTCCCAGAGAGCACTGGATGGCAGTGAGCTCAGGCTCAGATCCCCACATGGGTGCCCACAAGGCATGCTGAGCTTTGACAGTCTAGTGGGGTCCAGTTGGGGGGGGGGGCTGCTGTTGGGCTCCAACCTCACCCAGAAGTGCTTCAGAGCTGCAGCCTCATATCTCTGGAAGCATTTCTGGGGATTGGATAAATAGAGCTGCCCTCCTCATAACAGAGAGCCACAGTTGTGAGGAAGAGAGACACAGCATGTGAGGAATTAACGGAGGAATCAGCAACCAATGACTGAGAGAAAAAAGACAGAGTATGGTATTGTGCATATTATACTTGTGGCTGTGGTGGTGAAAAACGCTTGGTTTGAAGAGTTTACTAACATATTATATTATTTGTGTCACAAATGTAGTGTGCTCTAGATATTTGCTGTTAATCATTAACTTATTCTAGGTCTGGAGATTGATTAACCTTTAGGTTTTTACAAAATATAATTGTGTCAGTGGACATAGTAATGCAGTCACAAAGAAATTAAGCTCACTGTGTGTAGGGTACCTTATCTAGACTTTTCCACAGCTAGATTGAGCAGAATGGATTGTTAGGTGTTCAATCAAAGTTAGATATGCCAAAAAGAAATTGATAATCAACTTGGAATAAAATACATATACTCCCATCTCATCTGGGGCTGAAAGACTTATGGAATAATATAACCACACTTGTCTTTAAAATATTTTGGCAAGAGAAAAACGCTTGCAAGCTGACTTCTACAAACATTTCCACAAACAAAAAAAAAAATTGTTATCTTTGATCTAGTGGCAAGGAGACTGGGAGGTTTCATTCGACTGCAGTATTCATTTGTCAAAAGAACCAATTTGATGTACCACAAGGTATGACTTTCTTAGTCTGTTCTGTCACTGAGGTCTCAAATTATCCCAAGAGTAAGTCACATAGTGCAGCATCTCCTTATACATACACTTGTACGGGAGGATATGGGAGCAGAATAAATGTAAAGGTATGTATGCCTACACTTGTGCATTGTACTGTACATATGTATGCAATGCACTATATATCTTTTTTTATATATTACTTGTAGCAGGATGTTGGACTGGAAGCAACCTAGTTGCAGATATATCTCCACATCTGACTAGTTAAGGAACTATAAGCAAGTTGCTTACACTGCCTATACACAAAGCAGTATTTTGGACAAAAGGGTGCACAAGGAATGCTTAGAAATGGAGATTACCACAAAATCACTTTCTGTATATAAAATAATGATGAACCGATGGTTGGTAAAATCCCAATGTGTAGGTTTTTACCTGACTTCCATACTCATCCACACATAACTAATATTCTAGAAACACCTTTTACAAGGCTATGTCTTTCCTGAAATCATGATTTGGTGTGAGTAATATGGCAGTCATATCCATGTGGGTTTTAAAAGTTTGTATCACACACACTGAAATTACACTTTCCTGTTTGTTGTCTATAGCACATGAGAACAGCTTATAGTTTTGTATTTTGTGATGTGTTGTGACCTCTTACTCTATCTTGCTTTCCTGATACATATTCTTAAGTGGTTTTAGTATTTTTAATTAACACCCCATTTTATTTATTTAAGGGGATGAAGGTTTTAACTATAGATCATCTGTAGCAGATAATCAATAATATGCTCATCTTATGTGCCATATTTTGATAACATTGGATGAAGATCGATCTTAAGAAAAGAAAAACCTTCTGATTGCCTCTGTGGATTTAAGGTCTCTTATGCTTTGATATTACATCAATAATTTCATTTATTGTAATCGCAGTAAAACATCTTAGCTAATAACACACGTTGGCTTCTGAATGGTTATGTTGCCTAGTTAAATGGAAATCAGGAATTTCTGTAGATATCTGTACATATTCATAATATTTAAGGAAATTTTAAGTTGACTAGGTTTCATTGTGATGAGTTTATGCCACTGAATAACAAATGCATTTTTCTGTTTAGGTCAAACAGATAATAAAAAAATTTATAATACAAAATAATAGCTCTCAAACAGCGGCCACATTGTATTACCGTAAAAATTCCCTAATGGATATTCTGCCCCCTCTCCTGCATTACAAAAGATCGATAGTGCCAGCATTAATATTAAGATACCAGCACCTTATTTTTTGATAGCCCTACCTGTGCCTGCATTATTGGTTTTAATGTGGTAATGCTGACAGTAAAATCAGTTTATGGAAAAGTAAGAAATACACCTTAATTCATGCTTTTCTTTCTGTCAATTGTTCTGTAATGAAGCTGGCATTTTCCACTGTGCTGAAGCAGCCTGGGAAGGTGATGAAGTTTGGGAAAATGTGTGGTCAATTAACTGGTTTACGTGTTTTTTAAATTTTTGCCCATGCTGGGAAGTGTATTTCATGTCTAAAGAATAGTGCTTGATTAGACAAAGGACAGTTCAATAATAGTCACTTTCACATTAAAGCATCATTAGTGTATCAGAAAGCAGATTAACTACTACTTAAGTGTTTCATATATTTTTTTTTTCTTTTTTAAATTGACAATCACAAAATAAGTATGTATACCAGATAGTAAAACTATATAAGTATTTTTTGGACCAGTGAGTGCTGTTTAAATACTTTCAAACCAATGTAAGGTCAGTCAGTACACTGAAAGTATAAATAGAAAAGATAATAGGGAAGGCATGGTAAAACATTTTTAAAACCTTATGAATTCTCTTGAGTTTTTAGCTTATACTCCGAGTCATTGTAAGTAGGTCAGAGACTAAGCAAACCAAAAATACCTGTGTGAGCAAATGCATATTTTTTCTTAACATTAACAGAAAATCCATCTGCCTGTCAGTGTGAGAAAATTCAAAATTCTGTTAACTTTTATTACAAATCTGCTCAGAATCATTAGCATAACAAATCATTTTATAGTGAGAATGAACAAAATATTCACATCTGTAACAAAAAATAGAAAATGTGAATATATGAAGGCAAACTGAAAAGATTTAAATCAAACAAATCACAATTACATTGCTGTTTACATTAGTAGCATCTTCATGTGTCTTGGAAGATTAAATAATTATTTAGAAGATTAAAGGTTTACATAAACGCTAAAAGAAAAAAATCCAATGAAGAATACGAACAAAATTATTTTAGAGAAAGTAAACTCTTTGCTCAACACTGATTAAATACATGTTCAATATTTTAGAAACATCCAAATATTGACTGTTAAAAATAAATTCTTTTACTGAAACTGCTTTTTCTAAATAGTGAGCTGTAAAAGTAAAGAAAACAACAAAGAATAGAAATGTGTTTTCCTATAATGATCAACAAAATTAACCAGAACATTTTTAGCTTTAATTGAAAATAACAAAATGGCTGCTTCTTATCACTTAATAAATTATATTTTTAAAAGTGTAAATCTTTAAATTAAATACTGTACATAAAAGTCAATCATCTCTGCAGTCCAAATAACAAAAACTTTCACCAAAATTTTAAAGTCCATTGTTGTGTCTTGTGAAACAAATGTAATATTTTTGGTCAATGTACGGAAAGTTGTTGTTTTTTATTTGTTTACTGTTATAATAATAAAAATTAATCACAAATAGAAAATACATATTTTCATGAGCTGCAAGAAATTAAATCAAAAGGAAACATGTTGAATCTCTTGTGCCAAACATAACCACTGTCAAACAAATTGAATCATCAATAAATTAAGTTTTATCTATCAATTGTGTTTAACAAAAATAAATCCAACAAATGAAGAAGCTGCTCATGTGTTCTATTAACAATAACAAATAACAATTTTACCAAAAATTCCTATCAGCAAGTCAAGAATACTAAGTATCAGGCTGTGTTTTACAGTTAGAATTTACTACTAGCCCAGTGGTATTTATGATATGTTTAAAAATGGCTTAATATCGTCACTATTTTTTTATTTGTATATAAAGAATTTCAGAACCAAGACTGGTACTGAAAAAATATTAACTACTTATTTGTGTCAATATGAACAAAATCTGACTTCTGTTAAAACAGTATTATCAAGAGCTCCAGCCAATTAGTTAACCTTGAAAAATATGATTCTTTCAAACACATTTCAAAATCCAATGATTGTTAAGCAGAATTTTTTTTATAATTTTTAAAAGCAAATGTAATCTTTATTCATGTTACAATATTGTTTTTAACCTACCTTTTTTTAAAAATGTAATTTTTATTATTGACGCTTCACCTCCCACTTTCACAGTCCAAACCCTTTGTGTGTTAGTGACTTCGTTATGCAAATGTGGTGAAACCCAGTTGTCTGGTTCGCGTGAATATGTAGGTGTTAATGTTAACAGTAGTTGCTTGATAGCTACAAACCAGGCATACAGAAAATAATCCATCAAGTAGAGGATAAATTGACCTTTTAATAAATAACAGAGAATTTGCATCCAAAGGAAAGTAATCTGAAAAACGTACTGACTTTAAAAATACTGTACATTTAACCGTGTAAATGAAAATAAAATCTCCTCCATTATGTTATAATAGTGTTAACAATAAAATATCTTGCTAGTGTCAATGGATTTATTCAAGTGTCTTGATATTCAAATTACTTACCTATTTTGTAGTACAAATTCTGAAATTTCTTGTCAAAATAAGACAATCTATTATAATTTTTAACATTTATAAGAGACACGTTCTCACTCGTATTAATAAAATACTCATCCTTTAAATATGATTCAGCTAACAAAATAAAGTTTTGTTTTTATAACTACTAAAATAAGAAAGCATACAGTATATTTTATATATATTAAAAATACCATCATTGTGCTGAGAAAAACTATACGCCTATTGTAAGACAACAGCGTCTTTATATAATTAAAATATTCTTCACCATTGCCACATCTGACTGTTAGCAGTAGAAAGTAAACGTACCATCTATTAAAATACCTACCTGCCAAAATTCTAAAAATATTACTTTGCTAAAAATAAAAAATATTCTTAACATATATCATTTTGTCTTCAGATATACAGTTTTAGGAAATCATATTAGTCCTTCCAGCAGTGGGCACAAGGTAGCAATCCATTGCATATTGTTGTTAACAATATAAGATAACAAACATTCTGTAGAGCAATATCATAAAACTACTAAATCGTACTGTCTGTTAAAAATACGCCGTCACTACAATCATTACAATGCAAAAATTCACCCACATATCACTTAAGCTATTTACTATTTTTGAAAAATAACACACATTTTTAAATAGTTTTCCAGTAATATACACCTCCTGTAACAGCGCTCTTCACTTTTGCTTGAAAATAAGTCTAATAGCAGTTGCAGCAAATTTAAATTTGACCATAGAGTAAATTGCAACTCGTTTAAAATAGCAATTATTTCACTAGTAATGAATGAATCTGTAATTCTATTGAAATGAATTTAAATGGCTCTTTCACTAAAATATTTAAATAATTTGTCAGTTTTCAGGTAACTCTGGAAGCCAATATGTAATTTTGTTTATGAAACACTCTCATTACATGCAGATCCATTTGAGGTAATAAAGGAAAATCTAAAGCAGTAACTAAATAATTTCACAAAAATCTTATTAATGATTACTGATTTACCTAATAGTATATTATTAATTCTATTTATGTTAAAGAAAATTTAAATATCAAGTTTCCCTTAAAATTAGTATTTAAAAAGACTCTATTGTATTTCCAAAAAACACGTCCAGAATGTGTGGATTGGAACTATGGTACACTCAGTTTATTAAGGGTGCATTTCATGGAAACGTGATGTGTGTGCTTTATTTTTGCACGATGAAGTAAAAACTAACAATTGAGGTTAGTAAATATTTTCTTTAAATGTAGTGCTGGGTTTTAAGCTTTAAGAGACAATGTTCCCATAAATGTACAGAGTATACATTAGCCATCACAATAACTGTTTAAAAATAAATTCTTGAATGTTGATTGATAGATAGATAGATAGATACTGCCGTACTGATAAACAGTCAATAAACACTTGCAATAATACAGTACTTATATTCATGATACAAAAATGATCAAGCAGCGTACATTGTATTGTAACAACATAACTTTTTTTATGGTCATACTGTAACATGAAAAGGTACCTTTTTAAAAAATATTTAAAATGCAATAATGCTTAGCACAAAAATGTTTAATTTATCTTGTTTTTTCTATGTGATGAATTCATTAAAAGCCATCATTAATTATACAGACTATTTTGTGCCATCTGATAAACTGCCAGTTCAGAAAGAGACTGGTACCTACAAAAAACAAAGAACAAAGACGTACATGCATTTGATTTCCTTTTTTCATTTAATTGTTTTATTCATTTACCTCATTTCTTTCATGAAATTTTCTAGTATATATGTGATTAGATTTGTTGATATTCTTCTTTTAATTAAGAAATGAAATTACCAAGCTAAAGCAAGTAGTCAGTCCTTGTGTTAGATGGATGGGAGAAACATAATTTTTACTTTACTATACCAGGTCCATATTTATCCTGCAACATCAACCAGTGGATAACCTTAATTAAGTATGTCTATCTAATGGAAACCTAATTTATAGTTAATATAATTTGTAAAGAACTGCCCACCTTACTGTGACTGTGGTTTACTCCCTGAAAACATTTAGTAGTCTGACATGGCTAGTTTCTCTAGCAAATTCATGTGAAGGTGTTCTCTTCATATGCTGTGCATATCCCTAGTGACTGGCTATGATTGCTCACTTACACAATGCTTGTTTCCGTTTAGCAGTTTTATTCCAATGCTTTCCAAGCTTGCAATTGTTAGCCAGTGACAACTTGTCAATAAGAAGTTAAGATTTTGTGGGTGCTCGGAATAGCTAACAAAGCATATTATCCAAAGGTAGAGTAGCAAATAAATGATAAATCCATACCAAACTTCTTGCCTTTGTCTTTGATTAAAGATAACAGGATAGGGTTCACTCCGATAAAAACATCCCTAGGCACAGTTGGAGATCAGATGAAATAAGTGCAGTCAAAAAAAAGAAAAAAAAACATCCTGGTGTTTCATCTGAGAAAGCAACTTCCATGACACATTGAAACAGAGAGTCTGAAGCACTAAAACTAAGATTTTCTGAGAACTGTTAGGTGGTTTTGAAATTAGGAGTGAGGGGGGCACTGAAAGAGATTAGCTAGGGGTTGAAACACCACATGGCGGAGATGGGTATAGCAGTACAAAGATGGTACTTATTATTACTACAATAAGTATGTATTTGATGGGGACTTTTTATGCCTGTATTAGCTCTGGGCAATAGCATCCTCTTGCCGAAAAACACAAAGAACATATGAATATGACAGTCCCACAAATGCACTTTCACAGTAATGTCATTCAAATTTATACACAGTTTCTTATCCAAAAAGGGATTAAAGTCCACTGCCTAGAAGTGCTATAAATCCAAAAACTGAGCTTTTTCATCTCATCAGGCCATCCCGAGGGAGGAGATGGATGAAGAGTAAAATACTAGATACAGTGGTTTGGAAAACCTGGCATTTGGACCAAACACCCTTATCTAAATAACTTTAAGTTTTGGTATCCTAACTCCATGTCCAGTGACCTTTTTTATGTGGTCTGTCACTATACTGTAGGTTACAACCACCTTCTTTCCATTTTATCTGCCTGAAGAAACTGATGTGATGCTACTGCTGAAGTAAGGTATAATTTTTTCTTTAACTCATAATCCTCATGACTTTGGCTTCTTCCAGTTGGTTATTGGCTTAATTTCAGACTAGCCTTTAGTCTCAACTACCACCTTCAATTTGGCTGAAAACTTAATCTCATACAGAGACCAAAGGTTTAGGCAAAAACAATCACAGAGATATCTTTAATTTTTTTCCCTCACTGTGCCCCATAAAAATTTACTTTAGGGTGAATACAGTGAACCATTTACTCACTCACACTAAATATAACATGAATTAATGATTTTTATAAGATATGAAAAGGAAAGTCATGGTTTAAAATCTGTTTCTGCATATCCAGATATCTTGGTAGTAATTTTATTTATTCGATTGTATAACTTTTCTTTCAGTTTCTTATTTCTTCTATTGTTCAACTCAGAAAGCAAACTTGTGTTAAGTATGTTGGATGTCATCCATTAATATAGGTCCTGCAACTCAACAGGGCCTACTACTGGTAATTAGGATATGTTTAGCATCAGAGACCAACAGAGATTTTCGCTTTGATAGCAGTTAGAATCCCTGCCCCTTCTAATGTTGTGTCTAAATCACAATGAACGCTATTGTACTTGCATATAGGTGTAAATATGACATTGAATCACTTCAGTGAGTTGCCTCAAAAAAGCTTGCATATTGTAATATTTTTAGTTAGCCAATAAAAGGTGTCATATTGCAATTGAATTTGAAATTTAGAGTTTTAAAAAACTAATTGTGGATGTCACAATATGGCATTGCAACCTATTTGTTGTTCGGATTGTATAGCAACCATGGATTTCAACGAAATATCGGTTTTCTGTCCAGTAAGAAAGATCAGGATTTTCTGTTACATGTGCAAACTGCTCTGTGGAGCCCCATTAGGATTAACTTCAGTCTTCCTTTCAACTGGAGGAGCCAGTTAGTGCATGGTTCTATATTGTTTAAACTCAAGACAACACAGGGGTAGGTGTTTCAATGCACATAACGCCCAGATGAAACTTGTCTTCTCCTTGTACACAAATTATTATAATAAAGTGTATGCCAAAAGATACAAGTAATGTTAGTGCTAGTTCCAGTTTTATACATATTAGGGCACAGTGAGTGAATTTGGTTAATATCATACTATGCTGGTTAATTTGGGGTTTGTTATACACCTGTGTTGACAGAATATGTATATGTGTTTGAGTGTATATTAGTCCATTTTAGGCAGATCGGCAAATTTAAATTGGCCCAGCATTGTAAAGTGTCTGTGAGAGAGATGATTCCTGCCTTGTACCAAACGATTCTGGCGTAGACTCCAGCCATCCACAAACCTGATTTGGATTAGATGTATTTGAAAATGTAAGGATTCTGGGAGTTTTGTGATTTTTTACATTTTTATTTTAAACACTTGGGCAATGTGAGGTTGATGTCATCATTGAGCACATTGCAGTTGATGTGTTGTCATGCACTTGCCCCTGTGTGTCATTGTGAAACATCATTGAGGACACTAAGTATACATTTAAACATGTTTGGAATAATTAAATTCATTACATGTATTTGTAAGATATGCATTCCCCTATGGTCAGGTGTTTGTCTTTAAGTAAAAAGAAATGTCAATACACAATACTGTAAAAAACATCCAATTATTTTCACACCAAACTTATTCATACCTGACCTCTTTAGGCACATCATTAAAGTATACATATTTGTTTTTGGAATGTAGAAGCCAATCAGAGCACCTTGAGGAAAATCCACTAGTACATGGAGAGAACCATGAAGACAGCATCCAGAATCAATCCTGAGTTGTTCACACTGAGAGGCAGCATCATTAACCACCCAAAATAAAGATGAAACAAGAAAACATTAATTTATAATTGTTAGTAGACTTCAAACTGTAGTTTATGACAGCAACTTTAATTTTGTTCATTGATACACATGCAAGTCTACAGGTCTTGTGCTGCAGTTGTTTGTGCTTAACTAAACAAGATTAAGATCAAGTCAGGACCTGGCAAGTTTGCACACTATTGAAGGGGTGGGAGTCCAACTCAGGAATTAGCTGTTCTCCTTGACCAAAGTGTTGCAATCATTAACAACAGATACCTGAATATCAGCATTCGTAGGAGGAACCGGTTGCTTTGCATGTAACAATGGAGTTTTGCTGCTGGAGGTGAGGTGAGTGTGAGGTTGGGCACATCACATTATATAATCTCAGAGACCTCTGATTGTTCTTGACAACCTTCCACAAAGGCAATGTGAAAATTATTCTATTGCAGTACGAAGTGTTTGGTAATGTAGATATAGGTATTGGTTAAATGGCGACGTACATGGAGTTTAACAGTAAATAAAATGTGTGCATAAGTGAAGAGAAAAACAACATATAATTTGATTATGCTTCATCAGTTTGAAATCTATGCAGTGATATTAAAGCAACAGGAAATGTACTTGTTGGAACACTGCTGTTCTAGTGGTTGTCATGAGCACGCACAGCTAGAAGTCTATACCTAACTTGACTATTTACCTGTAAGTAAGCTCTTTACTTCAAATGTTTTAGCAGCTCCAAAGGCAACATGTGAAATCACATTAGATAAAAAGCCATAAAAAAGAAGTCATGTTTGTCCAAAATGGCAAGAGCCCTTGGTACAAGTTTTTCAAAGATATTACTTTGGCCTTATGTTTTCACATAACATTATGGGTGGGCTCTTGAGTTTATTTATTTTTTCTATTGCTGTGCATTCCAAATCCTCTCTTGGCTACAGGCCTCAAGACTGTCAGTCTGCGCTGCCATCTTGGGGCTTCCTCTTGAGTCAGGAGAGCCAAACATTTCTCCCTGACAGCCGTACAGATCTGGACAAATGAGTTTTTTGTGGTGCCGGGGCACAGGGAATGTGTTAAGCAAGCAGCACTTTGATCAGATTCCGGTCTAACGGGCTGACACTAATGGGGACTGATCAATGTTTATTTAACCGGTTTCACGGTCACTGCCTTTCAGATAGAGAGGGGAGCTGTCTGCTTCCTTTTTTCCTCCTCTCACTCTCTCTCTCTCCTCTCTCTTTGTCTCTCTCTCTGTCTTATTCTCCCTGACTTTCCATTGTTTTCTTGTTTGACTTATTTACAATTTCTAGTCTTATTGTTTCCTTGTTCAGCATCTGGCCTTTATATTTATTTATTTTTTTAAACAAATTTTATTGTGAACATTGCTGAATCTTACACCAAGAGTCAGGTAGATAAAAACTCAGCTAAACTGATAATGGAGCAGTTTCACTTATAAAGAACCAGCCTAACCTTCATATTGAAGCCCAACTGATTTTCAGGTATTTTCTGACCACAGTAATACGGCATCTTTATAATGTTTAAAAAACAAATTTTGACAAAGTTACGGTAACCAGCTTGGTTCCAGTGCAGAGACAGAAGTAGGTAGCAGCTTTTGGTCAGTCTCAACCTTGGTGTGGAACTAAACTGATATACACAAGTTTTAGATTTGGCAAAAGCTTTCAGAATTTAAACACGTGAACAGGAATTAGTTAACAGATACTGTATGTGTCTTTAATTTACTAACTTGGAAATTATTAGTAAAATGTATGAAACCAAGTTTGTTTGTAAGCAGTGTATGGAGAACTTCCATTTCCACCCTTTTATGTCTGTTGATTTTTTTCTGTAGGCCACAGTCATTGTACAGTGATTTCTGCTCAGTATGTGAAATCTCTGCAAAAGCCTTCAGTGAGGCCAAAGCATTGTTGCATTATCCATCCATCCATCCATCCATTATCCAACCCGCTATATCCTAACTACAGGGTCACGGGGGTACGCTGGAGCCGATCTCAGCCAACACAGGGCACAAGCCAGGAAACAAACCACGGGCAGGGTGCCAGCCCACCGCAGTTGTTCCTTTATGTTTCTTTTTAAAACACTTGCTTTACTTGCTTGGGTTTATATTGTTAAGTGCAAAAGATACTCACCAGTGCATTGAAAAACAGATATAGTGCAAACACCCATTATACTTAGGCTGAGAAAAGTGTTCAACACAGCCTTGGAACCCTTGAAGTCCTTAGTGAAGAGCAGCATATATGTGAACATCTAAATAGTCTGAAGTGTTAATGTGCGTTATTTTATATACTGTAGTGCTCGTCTTGCAGCACACCATTACAAGGTGCTGTATGTTAGGGCAAGGGTATAAAAGTAACATTCAAGATCATTCAATATGTGATACATGGCAGAGAAATAAACTTAAGTAATCATAATTAAACACAAATATATACTGTATATATATATATATATATATATATATATATATATTGTGTATATATATACAGGGTGGGCCATAAGTTTCCATACACAGGAAAAATAATCATTGTTTTATGAAAAACCATTTTTATTTATATAATATGCTCTACATGACTGCCATTATTTTGAAAACACATTTCAATCCTGACCTGGCCATCAGTATGATTTCAATTCATTGCTCTTTATTCAAACGCATTTTTTAGGATATTTGAAGCATAAGTCAACTTAGGGAATGTATCACCAACGCCATTACAAGCATAACTCCAGCTGTGCTAATATGTTTTCATCAGCAGTGGCGGACACGTATTGAAATGTGTTTTCAAAACAATGGCAGTATAGTACAGTCTCAACCTTGGTGTGGAATCAGTGAAATTGATTCAAATTCAGTCAGAAACAATGTCCCAGACATACCCCAAAAATTTTTTTTCTACACCTTTTGATTTAGCATTGTGCCAAAGATGATGGTCTTCTTTTTAAATCCAAAGTTATTCCTACCAATATATTATATGGTTGATTCAATTTTTATTTCAAGCAATAAAAGACATTATTATACTTTTGTATATGACTGTAAAAAGTTGACTACTGAACTGTGTATTTCTAACTAAATTAAATTGCTGGGCATTCATGTAATGTCAAATGAATACACCCATTAGGCTATGTTGTTGTAGCATGGGAGTCAATGGGCTCAGTAGGAGATGTCATATCTGAATCAAACATCTCTCAAACAACATTAGAGCTTTGAAGCAATATTAGCAGCAGTCAAAACAGTGGGTGGGGCACCCTAGTGTAAGTGTTTCTATGGCCTCCTAAATGTTTCACAGGAACTTTGTTTACAAAAAGCAGTGCATGTAAAAAAATATTGATACATAAAGGCACAGAATTACATGGGCAACCCAGCTAAACTTAAAAAGTAAAGTCAAAATTTATTTGGTGTCTAGGCAGTACACATGTGAAACAAGTTAGAATATGTAAACATGGCATAACATTAAGATATATATGAGGGCTGTGCAGGCATTGTGGCCTACAATGAATGAAATTGGTTGCTTGGGCCAAAACTATGTCACCAGGATTGGGCAAAAGGCACACTTAGCTAACACACACAAACACATACACACACACCATATTCACATGCAGTGAAAATTTGCAACTGTCAATAAACATATTATAAATTAAAAAAAAAAACACCTTTGTAATTAATTTCTTTTTTGCTTGAGGATGTCTGGCCATTGTTACTTTCATGAAATGGGACTTGGTCCGCTATTCATTTATGACAAATTTTATGAAATAGAATAAGTGAAAGGCAAATTTTATTACAGCAACTGACCATTATGGATATCAGGTGAATGTGGCACTTTCACTTTCACAATTAAACACATATGATTCCACACAGTGCCTGAAGTGGAAAAAATGAAATGCCACTGCTGCCTGTTTTTGACTTTTTCTTGATTGTCCTTTCAAGGCTATTCAAAATAAGTTTTTAATCAAGCTTTTCCAATTGGACTTTTGACCATGCTTTTTACACATATTACATTGAACTGGGTCCTGGTGTTTTTGGGGGAATCCCCTTAGAGTTTCTTATGGGCTGTTCTAAATATATTGTGAGGATATTTGTTTCAGCTCAGAAGTGTTTTATTAGATGAACAGCCTATTTAAACATTTTTTTCATTCTTCAGTTATTTTTTAGAATGTATAGCCTGATATCATGACTGTCCGTGGAACCTGGATATCTGACCACCCTAGTAAATTTTAGTGCCAGTGAAATAGTGAATCATTTTAAACTGCAGATAATGGAACTTTGAGGATGGTTTAGTGTTAGGTAAATAGTACTTACTATGTATTTATTTGCTCTTTGCACAATGACTTACACACCACAACGAAATTCATTCATATCTAGACAACCCTTTGTTTTCCTTGCTTGTATTTTATACTTTCACAGTTAGTAAGATCATTTAATTTACCTATTGTGGTTTAAAATATTGGGAAGAGGGAGATGGTGATGCACTGGTTCTCTTGTGCTTGGACTCAAGCTGCTAGGAAGACTTCATTAAGCAGAAACAACTTGCTGATGCAGAGGTTTCTGCAACTGCCCAGCTGGACTTTCCGATAGGGGATTGCCATACAGCATGTGTAAGTAGCCAGGGACAGTGAGTTACTGCCCTACGCATGCAATCTGCTGGTATTTTATTTACTTGCATTAGGCATCTGTTTTCTGTCGGTAGCGTCTATTGAACGTGAAAAAGAGAATAACAGACAAAACATAAAAGACGGTATAACTAGTGTCAAGGTAAAATGAAAATTGTAAACTAACTCGTAGTCACACAAAATGTTTTTTCCATTTTAAGATTGACAAGTTCACATATTCTCCAATGTTTTTCAATGGGAGAGTTTGAAATGTCAAAACTGTGTACAGCACAATCTGTTTAAGATACCTCAACGAAAATTGAACTGTCTCAACAAATTTCCTTCAAAAATAGTATACCACATTTCAACAAAATTTGTCCACAGGGGGCAAGTTGTTACTTACGGAGAGACAGACATAGCTGTCATAATAGGTGCTTCGTGCCTTAAATGTGAACACACCTCAAAAATTAGATTAAAATTGAACCACAAGGATGAGAAGAAGTAACCAGTGACCAAATGAAAAAACAGCCTTTCTTTTTTTAATTCTGTAGTGGAACAAAAGTAATTAGCTAGCAGACCAGACAATCTTAGAATTCCTCTAAAGTCTTATAATGGGGCTCTTAGAAAAACAAGACTTTGTTTTTTAGTCATGTTTTTCGAATTTTAGAAATTTTAGAATTGACCTGTTTTAATGTTATTTATTGCTCTTGTGGTAGCACAAGAAATCTGTTCAATTTCCTAGAGTAATACAAATGCATTACACCAGTTTTGGTCTGCATGCAGATTGTTAATGTGCCAAACAAAAGTTCTGTCTATAGCACAGGTGTCGAACTCCAGGCCTGGAGGGCCGCAGCGGCTACAGGTTTTTATTCTAGCCCTTTTCCTAATCAGTGACCTGTTTTCACTGCTAATTCACATTTTAATGGCCCTGTTAGAAGGATTCAGTCCTCTGAATTGATTTGTTTCCTCATTAAAATGCAGCCAAACAGAAATGAGACGTGAAACGAGCCATCAGATGACCAGCTAAACTGGGGCTTCAGACTCTAACCAGTTTCTTAATGAGAAGCCAATTCTTGCTGTTAATTAAACTCGTTATTTAATTCCAGCTTGTTGTTGCTCTCATTCTGCCACAGCTGACATTTCCAAAACTGTTGATTTTCTGTTTTTCATAACAACATCGTCAAAGTGTTTTGGTGAGTTGAGAGATCAACCTTACTGAGATATTCACCTTTCTTTATTTTCAGATATTGTGTGATGTGGCAGCTTGTTTTGTGTCTCATTATTATTTGGTTGCTAATGAAGGAAAAAGAAACAACTAAAGGGCCTGAGTCAAGTTAATTAAAAGAAGTAATCAGCAGCAACAACTGGTCACTAATTCAGAAGATGGTTAGAATGAAAACCTGCAGCTACTGTGGCCCTCCAGGACTGGAGTTTGACACCCCTGGTCTATAGTATATTTTGTGAACAAGTCACACTCAGTCACTTATAAGCCGAAATCTGACTGTGCTGGGTCTTTTCTGTTTGAATAAAAACTTGGGACAGCAGAGTTAGCATAATAGTTAGTGCTCACAGCATCAAGACACTGGCCTCAAATACTTGTCACAGTCTGTGTGGACTTTCATATACTGTATCTCTAGTGTACTCTCTTTTTCTTCTTTTTAACTCTCATACTAAAAATGTGCTTGTTGACACATGTTGCTTCATGGCATTATTTTGACCCCAGTATGAAGATGTATGTGAATGTGCCATGTGCTGACTTGTGTCTGTCCCAAGGTTTGTTCATACCTTGCCCTTGATGCTGGTTCCAGCACCCTGCAGTCTTGCAATCGGACTAAATGTTATTGAAAATCAATGGATAACAGCATTTATAATGGGAAACATTGAAGAGCTTAAGTGCTTCTAGACTAAGGAAACCAATGCAGCCTTTCATTTTCAAGCTAGTGTGGGAAAACTCTCTTATGTTAATATAATTATGTCCATACATTGTAGCTAGGCTTATATCAGTGCTAGCTTGATGTTAAAAATGCTACCTCTAGGTAAACTTTGTATTTCTTAACTGTGACACTTTCTGTGGAAGGAAGTATAAATATATGTGACTTTTGGGTCAGAACATCTAGCCATTATGCCAGCCCAAATAACCATCTGCCAACATTAGCCTAGCGTGTAATTGTGTCAATGAAGGCCGTCCTTTGAAAGCTACCACAATATTTTCTACAGTTTTTTGAATTTCAGTTTAGAGTGTAAAATTTTAAGTTTTATATTTCAGTTAGTAAAGACTTACTAAGACTATGCTACAATGGTTATAATCAACATGCAGCATCTCTTAATACTGAACCACTGGAAAGAGTTATACTCCATACTGCTTGTTATTGTTGTAGTTTTTTTTTATTTACAACAGATTAATGTTTTCTTCTCACATCCCCAAGGTAAAAAAAAAACTCTGTGTAAATGAGCGTGAGTGTACCCTGGTGCCTGAAACAGACACATGCTTCTCACAATCCTGACCTGGAGAAGTGGATTAGAAAATGGATGGGTGGAATAAACCTCGTATTAAAAATATACAGATTCTGTCAACACTGTGCACAGTAAAGTGGGCCACACAATAAAGCCACCAGAGAAGCTAATTTAATTTCTATCCAGTTGCTACCAGATAGGCTTGCCTTAGTACAGAAGAACATAAAAGCGTAAAAGTAACAAATGAGAGGAGTGCAAAATGAGAGTAGACTTTTCAATAAAAAATAAAAAAATAACAAAAGTACAGTACCTGCAATAGACACATAAAATATACAGCATATATTGTCCTCTGGGAACAACTGAAGAGAGGAGAAGAAACCTCTAGACTACATACATTCCAGACATAATAGTTCTTTTACTCTCATTTATTAGGCTCTCTGTAAACATTATACTGGGCATTATGATGCTTGCTAGTGTCTGTTATTTTGGTAAAATACATGACGTTCTGGTGTAGAGTCTACCATTGGAGATAACACATATGCTTCAAGGCTCTCTTCCAGGATCTCGCTAAACAGGCTGAATAAAAAGCCCAGTGACATCAAGTTAGGGGTATGCTGGTGGCCATTTGTGTTATTTGAATAATTAACAAAAATAAAATACCAAGAGTTAACAGTTTTACCAGTATTGTCTCAGGTAGTAGTATAAGGCAATGTTGTGCTTGTTTTTTTTTCATTTAAATATTTTAAATGCATTTTTATGTAAAAACTGTAATTTTTACTTAAACAGTGCATAATGGTTCAGTAGATTATGAAATATGCAAACGTATATAATATTTCTACCTCTTAAGTAAACAATGTAATTTTTCTTACTTAAACAAAAAATGCACATTTACATGTAAACACTTAATTGCAACAGCAGACCATGAATAACAAATACACTGCTTGTTAAAATGTATAACAGCAAAACTGCAGTCTGACATTTTCAAAAACCTAAGTTGAGGATTTTAGGTTTCTTGCCAGGAAAACCCTTATAATTGCTTTATCTGGTTTTTAATGTGAATCTCTTTGAAGTGACAGTGTTCCCAGCTGTACTGAACATTCATTCGAAAAAAGTGTTTCTGGTGCAGATATGCAGGTATTTTCTACTATTTCTGACAGCTTGAGGAATCTGTTATTGTTTCCCTTCCATCTAAGATAGGGGTTAGTTGTTGTATCCAGTACCTCCTTCGGTGAATATTTCCCAGTTTTGTTGTTTATGCACATCTTGACTACAGTATAGTTGAAGCTTGTGGTTTCTCTTTTCAGAAGTACACCAGGAGACTTCTTTTTGGGAATATGTGGCTGCTGTGCCTTCATCATTTTTGTTTAGTTTGAGAAAATATCCATGTTTTATGCCTTTTATTATCCTTATCTAAAGTCACTAGCTAGACTATGTCTTTTTTCTAAGGCAGTTGTGACAAAACCACTGCAACTTAAAGAGAGAAACTGTCAAATCATCATTCAAGAGACTGTTATCCAATGACGTTGATTTTTGGAGCTTTGGAAAGCTTGTGGAGCATAGGCATAATTTTGTTCATCCTGATTGTCAATCCAAATAGCATTGATGATGCCTATTGTGTGTTTAATGTTGTAGTGTTAAACATGTATTTGTTATACTCTGCACATTTTTGAATTGTACATTTCCATCTCCATTACTTGATGATTTTAATTTTATCAACATAGGACACTCAAAATTCATTGTTCAAATTTTACCAAAAAATATCTCAGATAATGACTGATAAGATAAGATGACTGTATATTAGGGCTGCAACTAATAATTATTTTTCTTAGTCAACTAATCGTTCAATTTAGTTTTCGATTAGTCACGATTTTTTCATGCCTGACTATTTTGATGCCTGCAACCTGTGGTTGCACATCCTGTTCTGGGCTCCAGTGCATGTCTTACCTCATCTGCTCACATCTGTCAACCTGTGAATGTCACTCTGATGTCTCTGTATTAACACGATTAAAATTAATAATAATCAAATTAAAATAACCAGTGAAACATATGAATTTGAAAATAATCAGATTTTTTATATTAGTGTGACCATCACAATAAAAAGAAATACATTAAACAATACAAACTAAAGTACATGTAGTCTTTAAACAAAAAAGTGCATTTAACTTAAGCAAAAAATACATTGTTAAAACTGAAACGTTTTTAATATTTTAGTAATAAATGACAAAATGTAGACATAAAGTATATAATGTGTAAAGCCTGAAGTGCAAAGATCAGATAAGCACTTTCACAAAAGGTTCAAGGACAATACAATAGCTTCCGTGGTGCAGCGGTAGGAATTGCTAACTTATAATCAAGAGTCCCCCGGTTCGATCCTGTTTGCCTCATATATTTACCGTTTTGAGTAGTGCGTTGCTCTCATTGTTAATATTATACAATAAACACATACATTTGATTTGCATCTGTAACAGCCACTGTATTAAATGTATAGTACTTGTAAAAGTTACCTTTTTTCAGTTTTATTCTCTGAGCCACGATCATGATACATACTACCGCCCCGCAGGGATCTGACCCTGTTACTTTTTATTTGCAACTGGGAATAACTGTAGATGTGAGTGGTGTTTTGAGACAATCGAACTGGAAATTCTCTGATCTGGATGGATAAAAGCTGACACAGAAACGCTGGCGAATCTGCCTTATTTGTATCTCATTGTCACTTGATTTTGTTTTATTCAATTTTATTAAGTGTTCCTGCTTACGCTGAATTAGTATGCACCTTAAGACCCGTGATGTCACCTTAAGACCCGTGATGTCAAAGCCGCACTGACAAAAAAACAGATACACAGGTATATATGATATTTGGAATTATTCATTTTATGACCTTATACTACATTTCGGAAAAAAATGTGGCACAGATGCAACATTATTCATATTCATTCTCGTACTTTCTTGCGGTTGTAATCAATGGCCGTGTCCCCAGCAAACCCCTATCTATCCCCCCCCCCATAATCTTGCCCAGTCTGCACAGGACTCATGGACATGCACAGGTGTGACATGAACGCTCTTCTTTTCTCAGTGGACCATGTACATGCCTTGCACAGCACAGGTGCTTTGATCGTCGCCAGGTCAAGCTTGTTATAGCAAAAGCAACCGGTCACCTGCGTGCTGCTGCTAGCACTGAATAAGCTCACGCCTTCTGGTGTCAGTGTGCGGCACTGGGGTAAAAATAAAGGGACAAATATATGTGACATTTTGAAGAAATCATTGTATGACCTGCATAGTACCAATCAGAAAACATCATCGCACTAATTTGAAAACGAACAGATCAGGTGTAAATTTGTTACTTGTAAAAGTTTTCTTTTTTTACTTTTATTTTCTCAGTCTCGTTCACGCTCTCCCTCGCCTCCTGATCTGACCCTAACTAACTAACTAACAGCGCCAGCATACGTTCTCAAGAGATGGCAGTATCACATCTCCAGGATGGTTTTGTTTCAGATGCTCATGCATCGCGATGGAGCTGCCGTGAAAAGAAAGTTCCGCTTTACATAATCTGCATTCAACTTTTTTTTTTCCTTTTTTGGTGAAGTGCTCCCACACTTTAGAAAGTTTCTGTCTCAATATTATTCCATCTCCTTCCCCCTCCTCTATCCGACTCACCATTGCAACCACGTTTATTTTCCTCTACATTCTTCTTCTCCTCAGACGTTCTTCTTTGTTGGTAGGACTGTGTGTGGTCTTGACAAACAATAACCAATGAATACTGCCCCCAGACATTCATTTAGTGCATTGCAGTTACAAAAACCAATGTGGTTCTTTGTGACTGGAACCTCTATTGAAGGTTCTGTTCATGACACGTCCACAATAAAAAATCCGCATCGACGATTTTTTGTAGTCAACGTTGTCGATTACGTCGACTAATCATTGCTGCCCTACTGTATATATTACATGAATAAACGATATGTCACTGAATTGATGGTTAAACCATATACCAGGAGAGGCCTATATCAACTGTTGCTGCAGAACACCAAGAAAATAAAGACATATTTGGCAGAAACCAATCATTACAACTGAAACAATTATTGACTAGTTATATGAATGGCCTTAACATCAGCTCAACCAGGAGTAAAGTATGTTAAAATCATCGGTCTTCAGCCTTCAATTAAATGCTAAGAGCAATGTGGTCTATATAATATTGGTGGGGAGATTGTTTGCTTTAGAACATACATAAGAGCATACCTGGGAAATCTGACAAACAAGTGGATACCATTCAGTCCATCAAGTTTGTTTCTCTAGCAAATAGCTAAGATGTCTCAGTATCTCCATCCAGACATGTCTTAAAGGTTGTCATGGATTCTGCTTCAACATAATAGTTCAGTAGTTTGTTCTACATTCCTTGGAAAGCATTCTGTGGGATCTACTTTATTGATGACTCTAGAATTTTGAAGAACTGGATTAGGTCTCCACATCTATCTCTTTTTTTTGTTCGTTCATTCATTCATTCATTCATTCATTCATTCATTCATTCCTTATTAAGATCAGTTGAATGCTTTTCATATTGTTTTTTACAGGCTGGATTAAATCAGGCTTAGAAATGTAGAAAAAACAGTTTTTCCTGATTTTTCTGGATTAATCATATCTAGTTGATCAAGTGTGTAAGTGACTTAAATTTTCAAACAAAATAGTTTAAAATAGTTTTATTAACTTCTTCTAAAGATCAGCTGCACCATATTGTAACGTGTGCTTGGGTTTAATTTTTGATGCTTGTCTGATGCCAGGTCAACCATGAAACCTCTGTTATGAAGTATAAACATACCTGGCCTGATACTTTCTTCTGTGGAGCTGAACAGAGGCTTTATCTTATAAATAATGTCATTAGCACTCCACACTCAGCCATAGCATGGTTGTCTCAAAGAGCTTGTACGATGGCGTGAGCTCTTGGTTAAGACTCTCTGTAACCTCAGCACTATGAGTCATGTACCTGAGTTCCAAACTCATGTGGCAGATTAAGGCTAGAAAAAAAGAGTCCAATGAGTGCTATAGGGATACACTGAACATATAGAAATTGTTTCATTGTTATTTGAACTGTTTCTTCCAAACATATATATATTAAAGTCATTTACTTGCAGTTTGTTATTGCATGGTATTGTCTTTATTTTAAAAAGCCATTGGCTATCAATTGGCAAAAGAATAAAAAATAACCATTCGTTCATTGTAAACCCACTTAATCCAGTTGTGGAATTGTGGAGTGGCAGAAACTATAGCAGGATCTGGAACTATCCTTTGATAGGACAACAGTCTATCACATGACACACTCTGTCATCACTGCAACACTTAACTCATACTGATCCAATTTGTTACCCTAACATATGTCTTCAGGAACACATAATTTTAATTTCTTAAATGTACTTTTTAATCATTATATGGAATTGTGAGGCAAAGTCTGATGTCCATCCTTTTCTTTCATATCTGGAAAATCCAGTACCTCCTGACACTGTGCTTCTATGCTATATTATGTCTTTTATAGCTAAGGCCACCTAGACTCTAACACAGCTTGATTTTGTCTGATAAAGTCATTGATGTGGTTTGAAATTGGAAAATAGCAGCACACACTTCTCTAGGGAGGAAGAGAAGACTGTCATGGGTCAGCAGTCAAAAATAGTGTAACTCTGCTGAAGTGGCTGACTGCAGACCAGAAGTCTGATTGTACCTTTTTAGTGCTTCTCTCCAGCATGTGGCACTCTGGACTGTTTCTAGCTTGCTGAAGTAGAGTTTTGTGTTTTTGTTATTATGTGGCGATTATATTAATTTTCACCTCCACGAGTATGCTTGAATTAACTGCTTACTTTATAATTTGCCACCAGTCACTGAGATAAACTCCAGTTTGTTCTGTGAAGCTGCTAGTATTGAAACTGGATGCACACTACTTTCCTACTAAGTAGCAAGTGCTGGTGTTTGTTAATCCTGGTCTTTCTGTTATTCATACTTTTAAGAAAAGGTCCCTGCTGCTCTGTTTCATATTGATGTCTCGTCAGATTATTTGCTTAGTGCAGACAAGCTAAATGGCTACTGCATCACTGCAAGCATATCACCAGAACATATGAACAAGTGTAACCTGGTGGGAGTCATACAGCAGAATGTTAAGTTGCACTGGGATTCTGTTTCTTTGTCTCTGGTTCCCTTTGCATGCTCCTTTGCGTCTTTGCATGCTTCTTGTCACTTTGAATGAAAAAGCGACTGCCAAATAAATGGAAATCCTTGTCTGTATCTGCTCCTTCATGTCTCTATGTGGCCTTTTGTGCCTTTGCATGACCTGCAATTCATTAACTTGAATGATTTTGCATTTTATTTAGATTTTGGTGGATTCATTATAGTGGTAAACTCCTACTCATATCTGTCTGCACCTATAGGTTTCAAAACACCTTCATATGTGTCTGTTTTGTATGCAAGTCTCAGTGATTTTAAGGATGTCCGATGTTCCTTCTTGTCTTTCGAGTGCCCTTCCAAGGCATGTCAGATTGGTTCTAAAAAAAAGTGAAGTGTGTTGTGTGAATTCTAGAGTGGATGGAGAACTGTTTGATTTCAGCATGGCCAAGAGCAAAAGTCGAGCATGCACACACCTAATGACATGCACTTCTTTTCAAATCCCAAATCTGCACAGAAATGGTTTAGACCAACAGACAAAGGCACTTGGTGGAATGCCTGCCTGCCCTAAAAGCTGGAGTGATCTTTTGGTGGTAAGTCAGTTTTTTGATGGTATCATCAAATACAGTACTGAGCTTACGTTTTTTTTTTTAATTACTTTTTTCCAGATTGTGAAAAATCTTACTCACATATGCAGTGATATGTTAGATCTAGTTATCACTCATGGTGTTAACATTCAAAATTCCTTTTTTTTTCTTGTTACTAAAACCATTTGTCTGGGCTCGGAATTCCAGGAAGAAAGAAATGGTAAACAAAAAAGCAGGTGATGTTGTGACTGCCAGGAGTCCAGACAGGCCAGATTTTAAATAAAACAACAGAGATTTTTAGGGACTTTGGAGAAAGTGCTGTAAGTCAGAAATATCCAAAGCTGACGAATAGAAGGCCAGGACATCATTCATAAAAGGCAAAGGGGGATTGCTAATTGCAATCTCACCACCAAGCCAGAGTGGTAATCAAATATACTAGCCAAAAGAATGTTGAAAAAATACATTTTATGACTATGTTACTCCTTTACTTTGCAAAACAATTTGAATGCAGTTTAATGAATGATTTGTGTTTAATGCCTAGCAACCACGTAGCATGATAGTGACATAGAGACATACAAAATGTCAGTGCCTATGAAACACAAAACACAAAATGGTTATGCCCATGAAGTAATCTTTCATAACGACTGTGAAATTAATTCACATCTCATAACAGTAAAAATGATAATTAAACAATAAAAAAAAACTAAGCATTATTTGCACATATCTGAGGGGTGTGAGAGAGCATGTTGAGAAGAGGAAGGAAATTCTGTTTCTTTATAGCTAAGACAGTACATATTTGCTGGGTGGCTTTATTTTATGTGTTGTATCTTTTATTGTTTTTCTTCCCTCTGTCACTCCAGCTATTTGTGTGAATTTATAATCATTTATTTTCTTAAAAAATACAGTTTTTCTGAGAAGGTATTAAACGTGATTCTGTACAAAAGAAACGTGTTTTAGAAAAAGGTTGTTCTAGTCAGTTGTTTTTAGCATATTTGCATGGCATTTAGGCCCCGGCTGCTCAACGTGATATTATGTTACAACATGTATTTGCATTTGTTTTTTAGTTTTCAGTCTTGATTTGTCATTATGTATCTGTATACCTCTACATGCAGTCTCTGTCTCTTACAGATTGCACATTCTCCTTTTCCTTTAGGTTCTTCTTTTTTGCATTGTTTCTTATAGATGTATTTGTGTCCATTTACATGAATATGTTTACCAGTTTTTTGCAGCCTTCCTTGCATGTCTGCATATGCATTTGTACCATATAGTTCATAGTGAATTTCTTTTTATCATTTGATAGCTACTTTGCTTAAATTTTCCTGTTCTTACCTTGTGTTTTTGGTAAATATTCAATAATTAATTTAATTTAATTCAATACATTTGCATTATTTATTGTTATTTATTACTATTGCTTTTTTTTCAAATCCCTGTCTGCTGTGCTTTGCCGTTGTACCATGTACTATGTTATTGCTGCATTTTTTTATGTTTCTGCACAAGTAGGACCAAGGACAAATACAGTTAATTTCATTGTACTGAAAGGTGTACAATTATACTGTCCAAGTATTTTAATGAAAACAGAGTGGTATTGATTTAGTACAAATTTCACATTATGGTTTTGAAAGCAGACGTTTTTCACTTTAACATTGTCAGAGGTGTTGTGTTGGCTTCTTATAATAATGCTTATAATTTAACTTTCTGCAGGCTCTTCAAGGATGACTATGCTGTTCAGTTGGAGATCAATGACTTTTTGGACATCTACTGTCCGCATTATCCCAGTGATGTGCCTATAGAAGATACTGAATCTTTCTCCCTCTTTCTAGTGAAGGATGAGGAGTATAAAGGTTGTTTTAAAACTTCTGGGGCCTTGAAACGTTGGATCTGCAACAATCCTCATGCCCCCTATGGACCAGTCCGCTTTTCTGAAAGAATCCAACTATATACCCCTTTCACACTAGGAATGGAGTTTATTCCAGGCCAAGACTACTACTATTTTTGTAAGTATTGGAGAATTTGACCAAATACAATAACAGCACCGAACAGACTTAATTAAACTTAAAGAAAGGCCATTTCTGAAGTGGGTTCACTCAGGATAATCTTTTTAAAACAGGCAGATATGTACTAAAAACATAATTATAATAACATACAACAGAGATAATGTGATGCTTGTGTGTTGCTCTGCCTTATTTAACTTTACTTGTTGATATTTCTCAAAACTTTCCCATTGTTAAAGTCAGAAATTAGGAACTCCATTTTGGTGAATGGAGAATGGTGACCATTTCTGACACAGATCATTAAATCCTATTTACATCTTTTTCTCTTAATGTTCTACTTTTCATAATGGATAATTGTGTGTTTTGTGTCTTTGTAGTGTACTTATACACTTAGCCAAACAATACATAAAGTATGTGATAAGAAATGACATAATGTAATGCTGTTTAGTGTGGGATACCATAAATATACACTGTACATTTCATTTTAATGTATTTAAGCTTGTATTTTTTACGATTATATTTAGCAAGTTATAGATCTCAAAACCAAATGGAAACCAAAATCAAGTGGGAAAAAAAACAGTTTGGCCATAAAGTAGATAAATTGAGAGTAACCCCTACAATCCCTTTTGTGTGTGTCTGATGCCTGGATGACAAAAGCACCTAGGACAAATGAGTGCCAACTGAAAGTGTAGCTCAAACACATGTAGTTTTAAATGCATATGGAAAAATATGCGTATTGAAAGATGCATGCAGCTAGTAGGTGTTGCTCTTTCTCAGACAGACACTGTGGAGAAAAGTACAGGAATTTAATTTAGTGGACGTTTACTAAAATAAAAAAAAAGGTATCCCTGCACATTTAAGTGTTACTAGCCTTAAGTCTAATTCTATGTGATAAAGTACCTGCAGCATTTTAAGAGTTTGTGGATTAGATTAGATTAGATTAGATACAACATTATTTGTCATACTGGCCCGTTCAGATCGAGAGAGAGAAAGAGAGGTTGGGAGCATGCGCAGAGAGTGCATTGTTGCACTCACCATACAATGGACCACCTGGATTGGTTGCAGCAGGTGACACCTCAGCACCACACTGGAACAGTGTAAGGTTGTTTTTTTTGTTTTTTTTTTTTGCAGTGGCTGGAGTGCCAATCTTGCCACCAAGCCCCATGTTTTCCTTGTAAGATGGAGGGCCTGCTTGCAGGGATGGATGCAGATTCACGTCATAGCCAGGACGGAGCACTTGCAGTTAAGGGCTTTGCTCAACGTCCCAATGGGGTGGAATGCTGTCTAAAAAAAGATATGCCCAACTTAATTAACGTAACAAGCTAATTATAAGGGCAGGCTGAAATATGGGATGCACTTGACACCTTGGAGAAAATAGTAAAAGAAAGAATTTAGAAAAAAACTGAGTGCTATTATGAACAATGATACACATCTTCTCTCTGATACACTAACACTAAGTACATTTAGCCAAGAAGTTACTCAGCAGAAGTGTGACAAGAAATACTACTGGGTCTCATTTATACTAACACAATATGGCTTCATAATGTCTCATTGTGACTTTGACTGCCTAGTCAAAAGTTTTTTCTTTCACTTTAATTTTTTTAGTCATTCTAGTGTGTGTTCAGACCATGGAGTGGTATATGTAATTTTCTACTTCAACAGTTGTCCCTGGTCTTGGTCCCCCCAGCACTTCTTAGTGTGGCGGAAGTGCTGAGAGCCAGGGCTCTTCAGACGCCGGGGCGTCCCCTGGAGGTGACCACGGGTCCCTATAGGGTTGAGCTTCCAAGCTCCTTTCCCATGGTCCCCAAAGCCACCAGGGCGGTCGCCCCCTCGTGGTCTGGAGGAGGCGTAATCACTCCTCCGGTCCTTCCAGGGAGATATATCTATACTAATAAAAGGCAAAGCCCTCACTGACTGACTGACTGACTGACTGACTCACTCACTCACTCACTGACTCATCACTAATTCTCCAACTTCCCGTGTAGGTAGAATGCTGAAATTTGGCAGGCTTATTCCTTACAGCTCACTTACAAAAGTTAAGCAGGTTTCATTTAGAAATTCTACACATAACGGTTGACAACATCCGCCATGTTGAACTTTCCTGTTTATGGCACCATCTTCACGAAATTTGGTAGGCGGCTTCCCTGCGCTAACCGAAAC
>JANRMT010062854.1:129217233-129247652 GCA_026402145.1 Polypterus bichir lapradei | reverse complement strand
AAGCTGTAAGGAATGAGCCTGCCAAATTTCAGCCTTCTACCTACATGGGAACTTGGAGAATTAGTGATGAGTCAGTCAGTCAGTCAGTCAGTGAGTGAGTGAGTCAGTGACGGCTTTGCCGTTTATTAGTATAGATAGCTTGGCTTTTTCAAATTATTTAGCTAACAGCTTGTACCACATGAGAGCAAAAGTATATGGATGATGCTTTTGCTGTTTTTTTTGTTTTGTTTTGTTTTAGCATTAACACAGTACTTTTTTCTGTTCTGGTCCAGTGACTAGCATACCTTTTCCAGGGAAACAGAATCAATTGCTGGGTTTATAGCCCTCTTAGGTTGCATGTTCCCCCCATGTCCATGTTTCTGAGTGTATTCTGGCTTTCATCTATATTCCAAACAAGATTCTTATTTGAACCTAAATGAGTGAGATGTGATTTTGTGCTTCTGTGCACCCTGTGATGGACTGGTATAGCTGTATGCTTTGGTGTGTGCTGTAACAGGTTACTGTTGCATCAGTTTGGTTCCTACCTTGCTCTCAATGCTGAAGGGCATGCCCATGCCACTCTGAAATGAATGGAGTGGTTTTGGAAATGGATTAAATGATGTGCTTTTTCATTTGACTTTTCATTGTTATTGCTTCATAATTGATAGTTTTGTGTGACATTTCCATAGGGCACCATGCAGTACAGCAGTATAGAAAACAATATGTGCCACGCCACTCTGCCTTAATGGATGCCAGCATGGACTCTTGAGTAATGATCAGTAAATTGCATCCTCCCCCACCAGCATTAAACCACCACAGTTTGTACTTTCTTCTGACACAGTTTGTAACTAAAAACTTGTAAATGGTAAGAATCGGATGGATAGTGCTCACATAAATTTCTCAAGTGCTGTCAACATAGGGTCAGTCTTACTGTCTATCTGCGTGGGCTGAATACCCTCCTTCATGCTGGTGATAGCTGCTTCCAATATGCAGAGAAAAAGCTGCTGGGAAAGATTCCTCACCAGGGCTCACTGACTTCCTCTGGGTTTTGACCTGACTACAGTGGTGGAACGGGGCCTCAGATAAAGTGGGCCGAGGTTTTTCTTCCATGGAGATCCAAGTGAGTGCCTGGGAGAAGGAGGAGAGCAAATCAGCGATTGCATCGGCACAGCTGTCCACAGTAATGAGCACTGCGCTGGTGTCTTTCACGGCTAGTTGACTAAATTTAACAAGAGGTTTTCAAAGATCCCTCAACCAAATCTCCATCTACATCTGCATGAGCCGCTTGCGAGCTGTCAGACTAACCCCCCCCCAACCCCCACCTCACCACCACACTATTCAGATTCAATGTAGCATAGCGTCTCCACGGCCATGCAAGAAGCCCAGCAGAACACTGCCTGTTGAAGTATTGAAAACTCAAGTTCTCTCATCTTCCAGGCAGGAACCTAGGGCTTGGGGGCCGAGAAGGGGCAAGCAAAGTGGTGTTGCAAAGCAAGACCCCATCTATGTACAGACAGCTCACTGAAGAAGCACTCTGTTTCTAATGGGGTGATAATCTAAAACATGCTAGCCTTAGTCATTCTGAGACAAAACATCAATACAGAACGTATCTGTTTTGTTTGTAGTACCAGGAAAGCCTCACTCGTCTACTGTCTGCATTAGAGTTGGTATATTTTCTCAGTAATTACATGTCCATATACTGTATTTTGTTCTGTACATTTACTGACTCAACAGCAGCTGTCTCCCACCCCTTTTATCTGTAACCCCTATTCTATATAGCTACCTACCTCCCAATATTTCCTATTCTGTTTTCTTACATCCTGTTAACATTTCTAAAACCTACTCAAGCATTATTTGCTGTGTCATCCTATACACAGAAACTAAAACCTCAAGATATTTTACAAGTTATCCATCTGTTCATTTTCTAACAACATGATTGTCCAAATCATAGGGAATCAGTGTCTGTCCCAGCAGTACTGGGTTCAAACCAGGAAATCAAACCTCTTATATATATATATATATATATATATATATATTCATAGCATGCATAGTCTGAGTCTGATTGTATGGGTGGTTACCTACCAGGTAACGCATGTGGTTGGTCTGCCAGTCGGCAAACATCCACCACGGGCCCTCTCAGTTGTGAGAAGCAGATCATCGCCCTTATTTGGGCTCATCAGGTGTACACACTCTACTGCACCCCTTGCGGGGATCGGCGTCAGAGGCGAACATTCTATGATCTACTTCTCGCAACTAAGAGGGCCCGTGGCGGATGTTTGTATATGTAGATTTTAAAATAAGCCCGATTTAAAGCGTGACAAAAAACGTTGCTTAAAAAGTCACGTAAAATTGTTCCACAAAATCGTTGCACTTTTAGGCTTATGATTTTATATATATATATATATATATAGAGTAGATGTGTATGTATGTATGTGTATATATATATTATACACATTAACACTGGGAAAATTTTGATTTAGTGGTTAACATAACAGGCATGTTTTCAGGATCTAGAAGGTTAACTGGAGGATAACGTATATAGACATAGTGGAAGACAAAAAAATCAAATAAGCGGTTCCCAGGACAGGAGTGGACATTAGGCTCTTGAGCTGTGAACCTATAGCTTAGTTAAATTATTTTTTACAGAGCATTTCCAATTACAGGGGCTCAGAGTTACATACATTTTACCAAAAAAAAAAAAAGAAATCTTATTATACATACTACTTTTCCTGGTGAACACTAGCCTAAAACTATTATAGGGGAAGTACAGTTATTAACACATTTTTATAAGGACTAATGTTGCCACATTGAGCCATGAAGTTCAACTTCTTGGTTCATAGACCATACAGTCCTGCTTCTGTAGTTCCTTGCAGTATAACTTTCCCTCGTTGCTGAATTATGCCTCCTTGTTTATGTTGCCTTTGTTCTTCCCCTTTAGTGTCTTTTTTCATAATTCTAGAGCAGGATTTCCTGTCTATCCCTTTAGTGTCTCCTGTGTGGACAGAAATTGAGGAGACCTCTCAACCCTGTGCAACTCCAGATGTGATAGTAATTACTGAGTTCAACAGTGGCTAAACTAGTTTAGTTTCTTCATCTTCATGTGTGGAATCCCTGGGATTTCAAAAGTCTGGATGTGAAACCAGGAAAACCAGATGCTTTCACTGCCTCTTTACATGCCATGGACATGCTATTTCATATGTGGACTCTTTATAAATTTTTAAATATCTGTCTTCTATCTAAGCATTTCCTTCACCTCCTCTTAAATCTTCTGTGTGGCTTGGGCCAGTAAGACAGCATTGTAGAGTTATTCTCATACCCCTTATCTGGGGGCTGGCAGCTTAATTTTAGACTGTCATCTTCCTTCTCCGAGTTTCTCCAGCCTTGTATTTGGATGGTCTGCCCTGTTATTTGGGAGAGGTGAACTGTATGGCCTCATTCACTTAAATCCTACCAATGGGACATTAAAGTTTAGTCTGTAACACACCCACAAGGCAGTTTCCTTAAGCCAGTATGGAAACCAATATTTTTTTATTTTTTTCAAATTTCATGTATAGGCTATGTTTTGGGGGCTTCAGAAAATACTTTGATATTGTTGTTGCTAAGCTACTGGTTTTTAATAAGCACCAACACATGAAGTGTGTAATTTATGTTTTTAATACAGCAGTTAAAAAAGATGTTCAATTTGGTGAGCCTGAGCAAATGCTGCCCTTTTTTAGAGGGCTGATTGGCTGCTCTTTAATCCCCATTTGGGGTGTTACTCTAAGTCCTGTGGCCCTTGTGTTCAGAATTTTAAAAAAAAATAAGAAGAAACTGTGTCTTTACATAAATTACTGCCTCTGTCACTCACAGAGGCATACTTCCTTATATCAGTGTATAAAGGCTGACTCTCTCTGTGTGCATGTGAATGTTTTCATCTTTGACTAAGGTAAGACAATAAATAAGAGACCAAACAGCCCCCTTATGTTTATTAGCTATTTTTGTAAATATGCAAGCTTCTTTAATGTGTTAGCTAACCTTTTTTGCTTTGAGTGTGCTATTAAAATTATGGTTCAGGGCTTGTGTGTTTTTCAGCATGCCCACAGTAGGCTGTCTTCTAGCACAATAATATATGTCCACCTGTTGTAAGCAAAAAGGAGGCTATGTGTCTGTGGCCAAGTCTACTATACTCACACAGTGTGCACATGCAGATCATAAGGTTCTTGCACTGTATAATGTAGCTGTCAGTTTCTGTGAAAGACCTCGTCTGTGAGCCATGGTACTCCCTTGTGCCCATAACCAGTGACCCTGCAGAGTTGCACCTATTGATCAATGACTGACCCTGCATAACCACAGCAATTAATCAATCGACAAACTGCAGAGTTGCAGCTATTGATGAGTCACTGACCCTGCATAACCACAAGCTATTGGTCAATTAGTGATCCTGCAGGGCTGCAATTATTGATCTGTCACTAATGAGGTTGCTTGTGTATTTTGTTACAGCCCTGCCAAGTGAGGACAGTGAGGGCCTTAACCCCTGCCTGAGACTGCGCGTGACAGTCTGCTGTAAAAGTGAGTAATTTCTGCACAAGTTACTCTTGTTTTCCTTTAGAGAGCCAGCCTGAAGGCAGTCACACTTTGTTTATAATAATATGTGTTCATCTGGATGAGAAATGTTATACTTTTTTGTTTGTCCACATACCCTGCTCTTCTTCTCACATGGTCTGATGATTTTCTGTCTAGAATGCTCACTTTTCATTCTAACATTATACTTGGACCAAAGGTGACAGCACTTTGGTGGAAACCTGATTCCCTTCCAAATGTTGCTCTAGGTGATGTGCTGCTGCTAGTGCATAGCCATTTCTTAACATCTGGCTCTGCAGGCAGCAGCTCAACTTCTCCACGTCTTTGACATTCTGATTGCACCAGAGCAGGACTAATCCCTTGGCCTTTTGGGCAGTCAGTCACAACGACAGGTCTGGCATTATCGGACACACAGACTAATCTCTGGCTCTGTGGGGTGCCAGCCTGACAATGCATGATCCACAGGGGGTGCTGAATCTTTGTGCGTGTGAAACCTTCTCACGGCGAGCTGCAATTTTATCTGTGGCAGGACACGGTCTTCCTGATGGTCACGCAGGTGCTCAGCTTGACTACATCTTTTCTGCTCTTCTATTTGTTCTCTTGGCTTATTCCAGGCCTGTGTCTTTTACATTATTATGCCCTTTTTCTTTCTGAAAAATATTTAAAAAAAAAAAAGCTCCTTTTGTCCTTCTGTTCACTTTGTCCAGGGTCGGCAAACCTTTTTTCCAAGACCAGGCATCACGGTTTGTGCACTGCTTTGTCAGACCATCAAACATCATTTGAGCAGAGCAGAACCAACTGGGCTTCTTTTAACACACAGACATACTGATTTCACATGCACATGCACACACACACACACTTACACTTACCTGCATTCTGAATTGTTAAAGTTTGTTAAGCTTTGTTCATCCAGATGATTACCCTGTCTTTTATACATATTTAACATGAGCTTGCTTTGTTTCAATCTCTTTCAGCTACTGTTGCTCAGGAAGAAGTCATAGGGGGTGAGTAAATATAATTGCATTTGAAGAGTAGACCCCACCTTAAAGAGTCTGGGGTACAACTTGAATGTAAAATAAAGAGTCTGAACTAATGTACTGCAGTAGTTATCATACAACTTATTGGGGGGGGGGGCGCGTTGTTGTGCTGGACTATCCTAAGAGCCTTGTGTGTTTGCACATTGATGTGTCCTGCAATAAGAGATCATAACATTGTGGGCAAACCTTCAAAAATTTATGTTGTGAGTAGAGATGAAACCTAACTCTAACCTACACCTAATCAAAAGAAATGTATCAGATAAGCATGCAGTGCTAAGTGTGGTAACAGTGGAGTTAAAATATAAATCTAAGAATAATTATATTAGTACAGTCAATCTTTAAATTATTGATGGGGTGGAAAGCCCAATTGACCAGAATATAAAACCACTATTCTTTCCAATATCCCAAACTTATATCCCAGCTTCATATCTAATTTCTCTTCAGCTTCTAATGGCTGGTTCCCCAAATTAGTCATTTTAACTATGGGGCTTATTATATTCACTTGATTAACAACATCATATATTTTTTTAACTGTAGAACATTGACCTTTAAAACACAAAGTAGTAAGTTTAGTCAGTGTATGACATTAATTAGGTCATTTAACCTGCCTGTACTTCTATTATAAAAATAAACATTTATATGGTTGACTTCAAATTATCAGTATATAAAAAATTAATCCCAAAAAAAAATCTGCAAAACATGGTGGTTTTTAAAATACATCACATTTGAGTTTGGTGAAGGGCAGTTAGTGTGTTTTGAAATGTGTTCGCCTTCCACTATTTTCTTTTTCATCACAAAATGTTAAAATGTTTAAGGGTATTTCCCCCCCACAGAGATTTGTCTTATCAAACACTGTATGCATGTATTGTCCTAATAAACATTGCATTCTCAATCAATGAGTTCCTTTTGGTGCCATACAGCGACATCATGTACATATATGTTGTGGTCTTATAAAGGTGTTGCTCATGGCTAGTTAGTTACTGCATGTTGAAACGATATAGCTCTATACTTAACAGTCACTGCCCATTTTTTGCCAGAGGACACTCCTCCCTTTTCCAAACAGCTATACATATGAAGGACAGTATTAATGGTGCATTGTAGATTCAGATATTAATAGCTACTCATAAAGATCTAAAATATTTTTCTAGGAATAGGTCCTGTGCCCAAAAGTACAATCTTCATCAGTAATAACAGTAATAGTAATGATGATGACGATGTAAATGTACTAGAGCAAACTAAAATCATACAGTAAGTATGTGTTACACTTTACATGGACAAGCTGGTTTACAAAACAGCACTCCTGGAGGTTTGGTAATCAAGCTAGGATGCTTCTGCTAGTAGGTGACTCGATCCCATACAGTCTTTCAACATTATGCTTTCACCCCTGAGTCACATAAGCACTTTAAAATATTCATTAAAACTGAATTCTTGAAGTTATTTATCACATTACTCTAAAACAAATGCAAATATAAAGTACAACAAAATAGAAACCATGCAGTAGTAACTCTAAAAGCTCTGTAATTCTACATGATAATTACTTACTAAATATTTTACGGTCTTTACGTTTCATCCATTCCTGCATTGTCAGCCCTACAACTTAAGGAATGTTTTCTAGCTTAAGGAATGTTTTCTAACAGAAAAAAGTGCTAAAGTATATTGCCTCTTTTTCTCACTGAATACTACCATTCATGACTATAATTGCATGGTACATTTATCTTCACACTTGGGATGCATTTTATAAAGCATTTATGTGCCGGTATGTGCAAGTTGTAAATGAGTAAGGATATTTTCTTTTTTAGTTTGGAATATTATGTCATTTTAGTGTGTGAAAAACAAATATGCCCTGCTGGTGAGAACTGGAGAAGTTAATACTTGAAACCATTACATAAGGAGACAAGCATTTAAGTAAACTGTTAAATAATAGAAATTTAAGTAAATTTCCATATGAACAGATGAAGCTGATGGACTACTGAAAAACGCAAATGCAGCTCAGTAGTACACCAAACTCTCTTCCTGACAAACAAGCACATATTTTGCAAAGAATGATTAAGGATTTATTGTCAGACCATAAGAAAATATAGTAAATGAAAACACTATCAAAGCAGACACCAATAATAATAGTGATGTAAGGCAGTGTTGCCATCCAAGTTTGCTGGTTTAGTCCAGGCAACTGTATTCCAGTCTGACCGTGAGAAAATCTGTCAGCCAGCCTGTTAAATTTATGTCTAGCCATCTTCTTACTAAACCTGCCTAATTCAGGTTTCAGGGCTGCAAATAGATGGCGTCTTTTACTGAAAGATTCATTTATAAAGGAGAAAAAAGTCCCTTGACAGGACACTAGTGTATTGCAAGGGCACCTGGATTCAAACCTAGCTTTCTGCACTTTTGAAACATTAACACTAAACACTGGGTCAGCCTGCTACATGTTTTCTACTTCTAGCTCTAAAAAATGTATGGACACAATTATTCTATAGATATGCACTTGTAAAGAACACAGGGGTGGAGGTCAGTATAAAAGGTGCTACATAAAGAAAAGATTACTTGTTTGTTGGCTCTAACACTTTGCTTTCTTGCCAATTTAATTAAGCATCTTGAATTAAACATTCAATTACACTCTTTCGTTCCAGACCTTACTAATTCAGCTGCCAGACTAGGACACATTTCCCACTTTAATTGTCTCCTCTTCAGCTCAATTGGACAGCAGCAAACCATTCTCCTTGCAAATTCTGAACTCTTTTTAAGTACCCTGCAACTGCCTTAATGAACTGCTCAAGGCCAGATTTTAATTAAAGTATAATGAGAAGCATATTCTAGATTAATAAGTCAGTAATACAGACAAAATAATACAAAAATAGCACAAACAATGCATCAGATAAACATTCTCATTGTCCCTGCCAGCACACCAAACTACTCTTTAACTAGTAAGTGGCCGCGTTATTTGGTGCCACCAGCTGATGGCAGGGTCCTTATCAAGGACGATATGGATTGTACAAGGAATCGTGTCATATTTTATTTTTTCAGTCTGATAAATTGAACAAATAATATGTGTGAATTAAAACAAAGAGAAATATGTTGAGTACCAGTTTGTACTAAGCTCAAGTTAGCTTAGATTATTTTCATCTCGAGAATCAGTAAAACATATTATTTGACTGGGGTGTCCCAACTTAGATGTACAACAATAACTGAAATAGCATTCAATAATTATATAAAGGAATTTCTTTTTTTTACATTTTTATGTGGCCAAGAATAGTGAATAGTGAAAGGTGCAAATAGTGCATAGTAAAAGGTATACATACATAAAGCAAAGGTAATGTTCTTTTACATGAAGAGCTAACCATTTATCAATGAATGTCTCTCAATCAAATCATGGTAGGTTTTAGTGCAGCTTAGTGTCTATAGACATACTAAATGCTGCTTCTCTTTTCTTGAAATGCCTTGTAAACCATTATATATTCAGCTTTACTGTATCTGAATACTTGTGCTCCTTGAACTAAAATTGTCGATTCCAACATGGCAACTGAATATCGACTTTGTCACAGCTCAGTATTAATGGGTGCAGTTTTGTCACTCCTAATGTAGTGTCTACTAACACTAGAATTCCTGAAGCCTACAAAAAAACTTGTAATCCCGGCCCACGTTAAATCCCTTCACACCTCTCCATCAGCGTCTTTTGTTTTGTAAATGTGTCGATCAGCACAAGCAGCAAGCAGCCTCCTGTCCCATCCCCCGCCTTGACAGAGCTCAGCTCTCCCAGCTCAAGCCAAGGCTCCTTATCTGCATATGAGGTTCCTGGAGTTGTATAAGGCAAATTATACAGTATATTGTTATTTGGAATACATGCATTTCATGTGTGTTCCGTGTCTACAAAGATCTGGGTAAGTGTAGGATGTAAAGAAATACAAGAAATGCTGAACACATACCTAAAGCAGAAACTTTTTCCATGCTATTCTAATAATGACGTGAAGTGTATAATGTGTGAAGACTTTAGTCCAAGGGAGCTGCTGGTGGTTCAATTTTCCTTCATCAGTGTTGTGTATTCACTCTGCTACCCAACACTGATAACCAGGGCTGTGTCGTCAGAAAATTTCTACAGATGACATTATTTAGTAATGTATCTAAAGTATACAGTGTACAGTGTAAACAGGACAGGGGCCAGTACAGTTCCCTGTGGAACCCCTGGACTACAGATCAGTGTACTTATCCTATATTACCAGCAGAGCACTGGTGCTAAAAGATTCATAACAGGCTTCAAACAGAAGTTAGTGACAGTGTGTCAGACAACTTCAAATCTTGTATTATGTGTGGTATGGCGTGATTTGGTTATCACACTACACAGTGTCAATGATAGTGTGCACAATGTGTCCTTAACAAGCAAATCCATTTATAAAAATGTAGTGCTTCAGCTTTATAAGTCTTTGTCTGTCTTTACCCAGATAAAAGGTTTCATACTGGGAATCCATAAAGTTAATTAAGCACTCATTTACTTCTCTAGTATTATGTGTCCCCATTTAACATTTAGTGAAGTATGCTACATGAAGTAAGGTGCTACAGAGCTGTTGGTCACCAACAATTAAAGGCATTGTCAGATTGTGTATCTGTTTGGACATAGCTAACCATCCATCCATCCATCTTCTTCCACTTATCCGAGGTCGGGTCGTGGGGGCAGCAGCTTGAGCAGAGAGGCCAGAGACTTCCCTCTCCCCGGCCACTTCTTCTAGCTCTTCCGGGAGAATCCCAAGGCGTTCCCAGGCCAGCCGGGAGACAGTCTCCTCCTGGTTGGACGTGCCCGGAACACCTCACCAGGGAGGTGTCCAGGAGGCATCCTGATCAGATGCCCGAGCCACCTCATCAGACTCCTCTCGATGCAGAGGAGCAGCGACTCTACTCTGAGCCCCTCCCAGATGACCGAGCTTCTCACCCTATCTTTAAAGGAAAGCCCAGACACCCTGCAGAGGAAACTCATTTCAGCCGCTTGTATTCGCGATCTCGTTCTTTTGGTCACTACCCATAGCTCATGACCATAGGTGAGGGCAGGAACGTAGATCGACTGGTAAATTGAGAGCTTTGCCTTACGGCTCACCATCTATGGGAGGGGCCAAGGAGGTCGGGTGCAGTGAGAGTTGGGTGGTGGCTGAAGGCGGGGGACTTTGGCGGTATGATCCTCGGCTATAGAAGCTGGCTCTTGGGACGTGGAATGTCACCTCTCTGAAGAGGAAGAAGCCTGAGCTAGTGCGCAAGGTCGAAAGGTTCTGGCTAGATAAAGTTGGGCTCACCTTGACACACAGCTTGGACTCTGGAACCAATCTCCTTGAGAGAGGCTGGACTCTCTATCACTCTGGAGTTGCCCCCGGTGAGAGGTGTCGAGCGGGTGTGGGCATACTTATTGCCCCCCGACTTGGAGCCTGTACACTGGGGTTTACCCCGGTGGACGAGAGGGTATCTTCCCTCTGCCTTCAGGTGGGGGGACGGGTCCTAACTGTTGTTTGTGCATATGCACCGAACAGCAGTTTGGAGTACCCACCCTTTTTGGAGTCCCTGGAGGGGATGCTAGAGGGCATACTTTCTGGGGACTCCCTCGTACTGTTGGAAGACTTCAATGTTCACGTGGGCAATGACAGTGAGACCTGGAAGGGCGTGATTGGGAGGAATGCCCCCCCCAATCTGAACCTGAGCGGTGCTTTGTTATTGGACTTCTGTGCTCATCACGGATTGTCCATAACGAACACCATGTTCAAGCATAGGGGTGTTCATATGTGCACTTGGCACAAGGACACCCTAGGCCTCAGTTCGATGATCGACTTTGCGGTCATGTCGTCGGACTTGCAGCCACATGTCTTGGACACTCGGGTGAAGAGAGGGGCGGAGCTGTCAACTGATCACCACCTGGTGTTGAGTTGGCTTCGATGGTGGGGGAGGATGCCGGTCAGGCCCAGTATGCCCAAACGTGTTGTGAGGGTCTGCTGGGAACGTCTGGCAGAGTCCCCTGTCAGAAGTAGCTTTAACTTCCACCTCCGGCAGAACTTCAACCACGTCCCGAGGGAGGTGGGGGACATTGAGTCCAAATGGGCCGTGTTCTGTGCCTCTATTGTTGAGGCGGCTGACAGGAGCTGTGGCCGTAAGGTGGTCGGTGCCTGTCGTGGCGGCAATCCCCAGACCCGTTGGTGGACACTGGCGGTGAGGGATGCTGTCAAGCTGAAGAAGGAGTCCTACCAGACCCTTTTGTCCTGTGGGACTCTGGAGGCAGCTAATAGGTACCGACAGGCCAAGCAGAATGCGGCTTTGGCGGTTGCTGAGGCAAAAACTCGGGCATGGGAGGAGTTTGGGGAGGCCATGGAGAACGACTTTCGGACGGCTTCAAGGAGATTCTGGTCCACCGTCCGGCATCTCAGGAGGGGGAAGCAGTGCAGTGTCAACACCGTATATGGTGGGGATGGTGCGTTGCTGACCTCGACTCGGGACGTTGTGGGTCGGTGGGGGGAGTACTTCAAAGACCTCCTCAATCCCACTAACATGCCTTCCAATGAGGAAGCAGAGCCTAGGGACTGAGGTCATTGAGGCGGTCAAAAAACTCCTTGGTGGCAGGGCCCCAGTGGTGGATGAGATACACCTGGAGTTCCTCAAGGTTCTGGATGTTGTAGGACTGTCTTGGTTGACACGTCTCTGCAACATCGCATGGACATCAGGGACAGTGCCTCTGGACTGGCAGACCGGGGTGGTGGTCCCTCTCTTTAAAAAGGGGGACCGGAGGGTGTGTTCCAACTTAAGAGGGATCACACTCCTCAGCCTCCCTGGAAAAGTCTATTCGGGGGTTCTGGAGAGGAGGGTTCATCGGATAGTCAAACCTCGGATTCAGGAGGAACAGTGTGGTTTTCTTCCTGGTCGCAGAACAGTTGACAAGCTCTACACCCTTAGCAGAGTCCTGGAGGGTGCATGGGAGTTTGCCCAACCAATCTACATGTGTTTTGTGGACTTGGAAAAGGCGTTCGAACGTGTCCCTCGGGGAATCCTGTGCGCGGTGCTCCGGGAGTATGATAAGGGCTGTTTGGTCCCTGTACAACTGGTGTCAGAGCTTGGTCCGCATTGCCGGCAGTAAGTCAAACCCGTTTCCAGTGACAGCTGGACTCCTCCAGGGCTGCCCTTTGTCACGGATTCTGTTCATAACTTTTATGGACAGAATTTCTAGGCGCAGCCAGGGTGTTGAGGGGGTCCGGTTGGGTGGACTCAGGATTAGGTCACTGCTTTTTGCAGATGATGTTGTCCTGTTTGCTTCATCAGGCCGTGATCTTCAGCTCTCTCTGAATTGGTTTGCAGCTGAGTGTGAAGCGACTGGGATGGGAATCAGCACCTCCAAATCCGAGACCATGGTCCTCAGCCAGAAAAGGGTGGAGTGCCCTCTCAGGGTTTGGAGCGAGATCCTGCCCCAAGTAAAGGAGTTCAAGTATCTTGGGGTCTTGTTCACGAGTGAGTGAAGAATAGCTAACCATAATAAGTGAAAAGAGTAAAACATTTGATAGATATATTTGAACTAAAATTTTGAAGATTAAATAAATACAAACATACAAGTTTAAAAAGCTAAAGAAAAAGGTTTTCAGGCAGAAGTTAAAAATGACCAAAGTTGGTGCTAACCTATTATAAAAGGGTAGACTGTTCCAAAGCTTAAGGGCAGTTACTGCAAAAGCATGGTCTCCTCTTTGTTTAAGTCTAATAATAATAATAACTTTATTTATATAGCACCTTATACATTTACATGCAACTCAAGGTGCTTTCCACAAATTAATCAACAAAAACAAAGATATTCCGCACATACTTGAATTATTATAATTAAATGATACTGTGATACTTTCTAATAAATATAAATATACTAAATACAAAATCAACCAGGTATTGTTAAGCAAAATATATCCACTAAAGCTTTTCTAACTAAAATATTTATTCATTAAGGCAGACGATAGAACAACCAAATCTAATTAAAATATATAAAAATAAATATATACACTATCTACTGTACATTTTACCTAGGCTTATGTACATGGCAACCCATTGAGTAGAAACAGTTTGATGCCATTATTGTTAAAGAAAGGATACAAAAACAAATAAAACAGTCCATATCTGTTTCAACTCATTTAGGATATAGATGAAGTTCTTGATTCCTGAATGTGATTGTTTGTATACATGGAGGAGAGGTAAACAAAAAACTCATAGGAGTAAAATAAACCTCTGGAGGGCCATGGTCGTAAGACAGAAATGAGCAAATTAAATAGTTAGGTCTGATTGTAATCAGCTTCAGCCTCATGAAAGTCAGATTGACCTAGACCAGCTGGTTGCCCACATACCATCCACTGGGCACAGTTGATACAGTCAGCACAGCTGATAATAAGGTTTCCAAGTCAACCTCGTTTCCTCCAGTACCCCAGGTGACTGCAGAATAGAGCACTCTGAGCAGTTGTGTATGGCGCATAGTGCCACCCAAAGGATGGGAGACAAAAAACATAAAAAAGAAATGGATTAATGCTAGGTACTTATTAATGCATCAAGGAGCTAAACTTATCATCAGATCAGTATATTGTGATATACTTACTGGAACATCAGATTAAAAAAAGTGTTTTTATAAGTTTTGTTTAATGTTCCACAGATTTAGCCTGGCATATTTCTGTTGGTAAGTTTTTCCAAATTTTAGGTGCACAAGAACATAAAGCTACTTCACCAGTTCTTTCATGCTTAGATCTAGGAATAACGAGCATACCAAATTTGTTGATGTTAGACTGTGATTTGGTAGATAAGGAAACAGGCATTCTGAGATGTAGGTATGGGCAGGATTGTTTAAACCCTTATATACAAGTAGAAGTATTTTAAAATCGATTCTAAAGGACACTGGCAGCCAATATAAAGATAATAATATTGTTGGATATATGCTTATATTCTTGGTTAAAGTTCATGCCGCTGCATTCTGGACACGCTGCACAATTTATGTCCTTTTTAGGTAGTCCTGATAGGAGAGCATGGCAGTAATCCAGTCAGCTAAATACAAATGCATTTATTAATTTTTCAGCATCTTTAAATGTTATAAGAGATCACACTCTTACAGTGTTCCTTAGATGGAAAAAAGAGTCTTGGTAGTATTATTAATATGTAATCTGAAGTTAAGGTTAGAGTCAATAATAACACCTAAATTCTTACCCTCTGGTTTGATTCTCAGGGCCAGGTGATTAATTTTGTTTCAAAGACTCTCACTTTGTTTATTGCTGCCAATAACTAACAATTCTGTTTTTTCCTTCTTTAATTTAAAGAAATTCATATTCATCCATTCCGTTATACTAGTAAGGCACTGGATTAAAGGGTTTAGAACCTCTGGATCATCAGGTGCAATGGATAAATACAGCTGTGTGTCATCAGCATAAATATGTTAATTTACATAATATTTTTAAATTATCTGGTCCTAGCAGAAGCATGTAGATTGAAAATAATATTGGTCCCAAAATTGCTTTCTGCTGTACCCTATTTAGAATATCATGTATTTTTGATGCATAATCGACAAAAAATTTCCTTCCAGTTATATATGATTTCAACTTGACTAAGGCAGTACCCGGAAGGCCTTTCTACTGGCTAAGGTGGTTTATAAGAATATCGTGATCTATATTTTATTTGCATCCGCATTAATTCGCAGATCATTTACTAATTTCACTAGAACTGTTTCAGTACTACGATTTGATCTAAAACCTGACTGGTGCTTAATCAAGAAGAAAATTATTATTCAAATAATCCTCTAACTGTCAAAAAACTACTTTTTCTAGAATTTTATTGAGAAAAGGGAAATTGGAGATTGGCCATAGTTGTCTAAGATAGCAGATGTTTAATTACAGTGGTTTTGAAAGAATCTGGGAAAATGACAGAATCTTATGAACAGTTTACTATGTCAAAAACATTGTTGCTAAGTGGATCGGAAACACTTTAAAAAAGCTTGTAGGAATGGGGTCTAATACGCAAGTGGACTGATTTAGTTGAGTAATTATTTTTTGAAGTTCAGATAAACTCATTTTAGTGAAACAGCTTAGTTCACAATTCTTAGCTTGTAGAGGCTAAACAAAATTAGTATTTGAATTTGTTTTGTTTTTTTTTATTTTATTGATTTTATTGTAATCATTACAACAAATAGATCAATTTTTACAAAAAATAGGATTGAAAACAAATCAACCCCCACCCCTGAGAAAGAGAGCATGACCAACGGAGTAAAACTTAAAGCTAGTAAAAATAAATAAATTGATGAGTTTAATAAGCGGATAAAGATAAATGGAGAAGAAAAAGAAATGGGAAGAAAATATACTTCCTCAGTGCTTTAAGAGCTTATTCTAAAATATTATTGATTAGATCCTGCCAGGTTTTGAAAAAGTTGTGCACAGATCCTCTAAGTGAGAATTTGATTTTTTCCAATTTCAAATAATATAAAACATCAGTTACCCACTGACTTAAAATAGGAGAGCTAGGATTCTTCCAGTTGAGCAAGATAAGTCAATAGTATAGTGAAGGCAATCACAGTTTGTTTGTCCTTCTCCACTTTAAGCCCATCTGGAAGAACACCAAACACAGCTGTTAATAGGTTAGGAGAGATTGTGACACCAAGGCTGTCTAAAAGGCACTTAAAAAATTTCGTTCAGAATGATGTTAATTTGGTGCAGGCCCAAAACATGTGACCCAGTGAGACTGGAACTTTATTATCGCAGGTTGGATCTTGTCCTGGTAACATTTTGGACAGTTTTAAGTGAGACTGATGTGCTCGATATATAATTTTGAGTTGAAAAATTGTATGCTTTGCACATATGGACCTCGAGTGACTTCTCCGCATTGCTACCTTCCACTCATTTTCTGATATATTAAGTGAGAGATCCTTTTCCCACTGTCCTCTTGCATCTTTGAAAGGGAGGGACCGTAAAATAATTATATATATTGCAGAAATGCTGTCTGAGTTCTCAAAACTGAGCAATATTTTTTCTACCATAGAGGAAGGTGGGAGATGAGGAAAATCAGGCAGGTTCTGTTTAACAAAGTTTCTAATCTGAAGATAGTGAAAGAAATGTGTTGCTGGAAAGTTAAATTTGGAATGTAATTGTTCATAGGATGCAAAGATGTTGTCTATATAAAGATCTCTAAACTAATTTTAGTGAAGCAGCTTAGTTCACAATGCATAGCTCATAGAGGCTCAACAAAATTTGTATTTGAATTTGATTTTATAGTAAGTCTAACATTATTTATCTTTTCTTTAAAATATGCTTTGAAATCGTAACTTTTAGACTCTAATGCTTTCAGTGGTAATGGAGCTGGGTTTAAAAGGCGATCAACAGTTGAAAATAAGGCATTTTGATTTCCTGCACTGTTATTAATAAGATGCTTTCTCTAGGTGAACTGCTGAGATATATTTAGCTATATGATCCTTTAGGATTTCATGTTGTACCATTAGTTTAGTCTTTCCCCATTGACATTCTGCCCTACGGCACTCCCTTTTAAGTTTGCAGACTCAGTTTTCCACGGTACTACAACTATACATATCTTCTTAACATGTTGTTTGGGTGCTACCAGGTCTGACACAACCCATATCTTTGCATTGAAATGCTCAAACATATTATTTACATTACTGCCTGAATTGGAAAAGTCAGTGAATTCAGGTTGACTATTAATTATATTAGAAAATCTGGCAGCAGAAGTGGTGTCAAAATAACGTTGCTTAACTATACACTTCTCTTTGGTTCTAGTCACAGGTAGTGATACTGTAAAAAGAATAAAGTAATGATCCGAGATTTTAATGTCCAGGATCTGTGTTACTTTAATATGAATGCCCCTTTGATATGACTAAATTAAACATATGGCCCCCTCTATTTGTTGGCTGGGTGACATGCTGATTAAGATCAAATGATATCTAAATGTTCATAAATTCACTTACCTTGGCATCACCTAGATCTATATGAAAATTAAAATCACCCACTATTACAAACCTATCATAAGCTGTTATTATTACAGATAATACTTTTGAAAATTAATCTAATAAAGGCTGTGTTATATTTCAGCGGACAATAAACAGTAAGTAGCAGAGAGTGTGAAGCTCCTTGAATAACCTGAGAAAGATATTCGAAAAATGTAAAATTACCAAGATTGATAACATTATAGTTTAACTGGTTAGAAAAAATATTTGCGAGGCCACCTTCTTACTTTCCTTGGCGAACAGAATGAAAAAAATTATAAATTGGAAGAGCAGCTTCTAAAAGGACACTAGCACTATTTACATTTAACTATGTTTCACGAAGAATTAAACAATCTATTTTCCTCTCTATGATAAAGTAAATTATGTACAATGTTTTACTAGTTAAAGCTCTAATATTAAATAAGGCTATATTAAGGGTTGTGTTAGCACACAGCTTTACCGAAGCCTTGGATTGACTAGAGAGACATATTACATTTTTGTATTTACACCAAGAAGCCTGTACTCTCTAGCTGATCTGTGCTTCTTCATAATTGGTTTATACACATTTGGCACTTTTTTGTTTAAGTTGAAAAATTAAATATATAACAGAATTTTTGTATGTCAGTTATAATTGATTTACAAGTAGGCAGAAATTATATTGTATATGAATTGTAAAAAATGAAAGAAACAACTACAGTATTTAAATTGGATTAGTATAACATAGGCTGTTTTATTCTACTATTGCAATCTGAAGGCTACTGATTTAGAATTGAACTGATTGATGCTTTTAAATCAAGTGGTACCTTTCAAAACAAAGTAATCACTATAGTTAAAGGATAAAGTGACAAGTCATCAATTATGCCTTTCTACAAGTATGTCTTGATATCATTTAACTGGAGGTCTCAATGCTTTGACATTTTTTTTCAATGAAACAAAGACACTTTAAGAATGAGCTGATTTCTTTTAAACCTCTTGCATCCAGTACACCTTCAGAATGCTTAATTTTTGTTACAGCTATCCCTGCGGCTTGAATCCTGCGTAAACAATATAAACTACTGGTGCCGACCAAAGACAGCTTTTGATTGACACTGATTAAAATATAACTTTTTAAATTCAGGAATGTTGTGCACAGTAATACAACAGGGTGGCATGATAAAATTTGAACATTCACATTATTATTTCTGTATATAACAGATAGTAAAATAACAATAATATTGTAGTACATCTCAACATTGTAATGCACTTTGGCAGAGTATAGTGAAAGTGCTCAGACCAGTGTGCTTGCCTGAATATTTGTTTTAAGACATATTCCCTAACACACAACTCTTACTACAATAAAGTACAATAGGCCGGAGACACCTGAAAGTACAGGCTCATTCATGCACATGCCAACACTAAAATGAAGCCAACTGTACTTCATAACCAAGAGCCTCCATTTTCTGTGCCTACTAATAAACATTGACAGTTCATAACTGCGTACTTCCAATTGTGATATTTGGTTGTTATACAGTGCTTATAGGCACGTTTTTTGTCCTTTTTTATTCACTACCTGATGTTTTAGTACTTGGTGTAGAAAAACTGCAACACAACATTTAATGAACACTGATAATGGAAATTTTGGCATTTCATAAGAAATAACAAAAGGATAAAAATATTGTAGTATTTTGTACTTTAAAATTTATAAAAGACTCTCAAATCCATCTGTTTTTATTGGAAAGGACTGAGTGATAGGAATAGAAAAAAATCTGTGTGATCAGGACTACACAGCTTTAAAGTACAATACTTTAAAAAGCATTCTGTTAATCTCTTTAATTCTGTGTAGGAAAATTTGTCGATTGTATAACCATACAAGAAAAAAATTGTCAAAAGAGCAAATATTACAAGTGTGTACAGTGACAAACAGTATATGATTGTTAGATTTTTATTACAGTTCTTAACTATATTGAAGAATTTTATAAACTGTATTATGTAACCATTCTGCTAGGAGTATATTTCATAAAAATTCGGCATTGTAAATTGGCACCTGGCTGCATATACCTTCTTATTGAACTGCTTTCCTTAATCCTTTACTGGGCATTTTAAGGGCAGGATAGTGAAATTCAATGGCTATGGCCTACCGTGTGACCCTGAACAAGTCACTTAACCATGCGTGATCCAATTGCAGGAGTGAGTTTCTTTGTCAGCTTCACTGTTCATTTTAAGAGCTTTGGTACCATACTCACCGTGAGAGATGTAATAGAAAATAAAGACTTAGTGGTATCCCTTTGCAAAATGCAACACAGGCTTGTCACATTTTTACAGCCTATCTTCACTTCAAAAATTGGTAAAATGATTTCTCCTATACAGCATATATCAGTGCTGCTGTGTTGTAGAGTGTGAAATTGCAGATTTGCTTTGCTGTGCTATGGATAAATCGTCACTCCCACTTACAGCTGTAATCATAAGCCCAGACATCTATTTCTTTTTTTACAGAATGATTCTGTGTGCTCATCTAGTATATATATATGTCCCTTATATTAGGTGCACCCACCAAAAAGATAGTTTGTTTATGCTTTGTCTTCAGAATAGCTTGATTACATTCAAAGTGAGACAAAGGGCTGCAGGCTAGTGTTGACTCCAGTATGTCCCATATTTCACTTCATAGAGCGCTACTCTGAATCACTTGTTCCAATTTGCTTAGATTGAAATTTTGTAACTGGTGAGGTCAGTGCCACATTCCTAGAATCATTATAGGTATTTCCTACCCTCCCATAGAATTATCCTGTTGATAATACCTATTCTCACATGAATGCACTGCTGCCTTGAAGAGATGTGCCTGATCATCTAGTACACTTGGGTATCCCATGGCATTCAAATACTTAGGTCAGCTTCTGTCTAAAGACTTAAAAACTGCTGCATCACCTCCACCAATCTTGTAGTGACAATATATTATACCAAACCCTGTTCTGTCAATCCTGTAAGGTCCAGATTTTATAATTCCCACTTCTGCCACATGTTTTTGTTAAAAGTGGTGGGTCTCAGTTGTGTTGTCAGTGCTATGAGAAGACCTGTGCTTCTTTTGGTACCACTTTTGTACTAAACTGAGTGCCTATTGCCCCTCTATTACTTTACCTTGTCAAGATACCAAAATATAGTTCCCTATGTCTGTCCTTGGCAAAAGCCAAAACCTCTCCAACCCCAACCACCCCCAACTCCACCCATTTAATCAAGTAAATAAATATATGAGTCATGTTGGTAGACAGATGTTAAGCAGCTTTATGCAATAAGATTCTTCAGTTTTTATCTGGTTTTCCTTGCTAAACTGCACAAATGATCATATACTGTATTGGATAAGAGCAAGAGGAAAACAACTACTGATATTCTTGATTTACCCAGATTTTACATAGAAGTACGTAAGTCTGTTGCAGTTTTGATGTGAAAACAAGTATGCTCATGGACTTTGACATGATGGCTGAACTACTATTTTAGGATTTAGTTGTACAAATTTAGATTTTAAAGACAGATTTTGACATGTGAAAGAATTCTGGAGTTTTGTTATAAAAAAGTGACTGACCTGGAAGAGGTTTTACTTACTGAGTCTGTTGGAGGTTTTTTTTTAAAATCTTACCTTTTTTGTTCTTTTCTTTGTTTGTTTGTAGGTTATTTATGTGTGCTGTTTAAGGAAAATGAAAGATTCTGAAATATTGAACTGTGATCATCTACTGAGCGATTATTTTTACATAATGAAAGGTCAAAGATAATGTTGTACTTTAGTAAGCAGGCAGGCAAAGATCAGCAAAGGTAGAAAGTGATGTGCCCCAAGATATGACACAGATGTCCTGGACTTGTCCACTCAGTGAGAATTTGAATGGGAACCCTGGAGAAGGTAATGCAACAGTTCAGCTTCAGTGAAAGTAATAATGGTAATGAGTCAGCTGAAAACAAGACGGCAGTGTTGCTTCCCTTTTATGGGGTGCTACTGCTTGGGAAGGCTCTTATATTTAGGTATCAGTTGCACAGGTAGTACTGGGTGACTACCACTGCAGGCATTACCTTAATAATAAAATATAAAATAGCATGTTCAAACACACATATAATTCCCAGAATTGTAAACCTAAGTTCAAGTATATTCATGTATTTACTTATTTTTAATTTGAATATTCAGACCTTATTTTTTGGCTAATTTGACTTAGACTTAAACTTTTATGAAAGGTGTACATAATTAAAATTCTATTTTATATGCAATGTCTTATGTTTCTTTATTCCTTCACATTACATTGAATTCTATACTGAGTAATACTAGGTTCCAGTTGGGGGACATTTGTACTGCAGTTGGCCCATGACAGGCATCTTGGCTTGTATGCTTGAGTATGTTTATGTTGGCCAAAGAAATTTCAACTTCTGCATATAATAAAGGCAGTCTGACTCTATCCTGCATTTTATTCTGAAACCTGATTTTTCCTTGGCACAGTTCTTATGGTAATATTAGTGAACAATAACTTTCAAGTTCAATCCCACATTTCTAATTGGATTGTTATCTAGACTTTGACTAGACAGCAGATTTTAGTTTTTTGGGATCATTGTCCTGTTGAAAGATAGATTTTTTTCTCCAAGTCCTAGATGTTTTGAAAGTTGCTGCAGAATTTCCATTAGGGTTCTCTGCATGTTGCTTCAACCTTCTTCAATCAAACAAGCATGTACATAGTTTAGTGTTACCACCCTTGTGTTTCATAATAGTAGTGGTTTTGTCTATGTGATGTTATGCTTGTACCAGACATTGAAGACATGCAGTACACAGTCTAGTTTCAGATAGGTGAAAGTGTCCCTTTTCTGCTTTAATGGGACTAATTTTTAGCTTCCAGATAAAAATAATAGTTAATTTTAGTACTAGAGGTACAAGCTGAGAATGATCTGAAGTTAATTTTAAAAATCCAGTAATATACAATTCGATAACATGTTACAATTTACTAAAATTAAAAGTTTAATCAATACATAGCACATATTTTTCTAAGCACCAACAACTGATTTAGCAGCTCAACTACCTGTAGTCTTTCCATTCCCATCTTCCCTAGCTTTGCTTTAGATTGCACAATTCTTTTTTCCTTGTATAAATAATATTTTGAATGTAGACGTAATCCTAGCTATGTAGCTTTCAGCTTTTGTTAAATGTGAAATATAAGACACAATATGAATAATTTTTAGCCTTACCCAAAAGTACTTTTTAAACCTTTGTCACAATTTCATATTTGGAATTAAGCAATTTAGGTTATCTGCTCTGTAGATCAGATCTTGCAATTTTGTTCCATGGTCTCAGACTCTCATAATGTGTAATTGGAATTTTTGACATGTGAGCTTTTGTTTTGCCATCCAGGCAATGCTTTTCACATACACAGTTTAGCCCAGTGCTGTTGTGTAAAACTGATTCATTTAAAAATTTCATTGGTTTCTTGCCAGCTTTCTACTGTTCTGAAACACCATAGAGCTACACTTGTAAACTGCATTCAACTATTAATCTAATTCTCAAGACAGTTAGTTTCAACAGAGACTACTTACACATGTCAAAACAAATAGGTTAACTTACAATTTAAGTAATTTTCTATGTTTAATTTAGAAAAATATGAATAATTTCAATTTGACTTAACTTTACGGGGTTTTTGTTTTGTATTGATCAATGGCAAATAAGTCCACTGGTTCTGTTCAGGGCTAATAACCTGACATGCACTCCATGCATGTAAAATGGAATAAAGAGGGTTAAGAAAGTGAAAGAATGACATTTCATGTGCTTACTTTAAAGGCACTACTGTATGTAAAATTAAGAATGATTATTTATTGTGAGAAATTTAGTATGTCAAAAGTATGCTGTTTTATTCCAGGTAAAACCTTGTACTTCTTCTATTATATTTTAACATCTGTCATTAGACTGTCATGGTGTCCTTGTTACAGTTCACATTCATTCTCCTCTCTGGCTGTAGTTTCCTAGCACTTTAGAATAGAGCAGTGTTGGACTTATTTACGATTTTAATTAAGATACTGCTTTACTTGATCACACTAGAGTGTCATAACAGAAAATCGTTGTGGAAGCTGACTGTCAGACACCTTACCTAATCAGAAAAAAAATGAAGACATAGTGTAGTAGGAGTCAAACCATGATGCTCTGCTGCTGCATGAAATTTTCCATGCTTTTTTTTCTAACTACTGGCAGATATACACATGCTAAAATCAGAGCTCACTGCCTGAAAACAATGTTTACTGTTCTTTGTCACTAATAAAATAACAATAATAATAAAAATATACAGTATGACAAATAAAATAAAGGGCATATTGATGCACACTACCACACTTGAGCAATCTAGAGTCGCCAGTTAGCCAATGTGAACATCTTTTAGATAAAAAAGAAAACCCTAATGTGCAAATCTCACATAGATAGTGACCAAACTGATAAACAAAGGAAGTGATCTTTTGTGCAGTCTATGCTGCACATCCTCTGTCTGACACACAAGAAATAAATACTTTCAGCCAACAAATTTTTATTGCTTTGCTACTTATTATTTGGCTGACACCATTATCCAGGGTAACTTACAACATTTGAGATATAATTGGTTGCATTTCTTTGTTTTTCCAATCGGCGCACAAGCAAGGAAGTTACTTGCTCATGTGTTATAAAGTGTCAGTAGTGGGATTTGAGCCCACAACCCCAAGATTCAAAGTCCAAAGTCCACTACACTACACTGCTTGTTATATTATTCAGCAGAAGTGCAAAATAACACTACTGAGGCTCCTTTACTCCAATAGTAGCATGTCTTTATAATGGCTTACTCTGACTATGACTGTTCTATACATCTTTAGCCAAGTCAGAAGGTTTTTGTTTTGTTTGTTTTTTCATTTTAGTTTTCTTAACATCAGGCTGAAGGCAGGAACCAGGCTGAATAGCGTGCCAGACCATCACAAGGCCATCTGATGTACACACCCATACTCACACTCACACTTGTCCAGTTTAGAATTACCAGTTAATCTAACCTTTACATGTTTTTAAAGTGAAAGGAACAGTGGAGTAACTGGGCTGGAAGAAACACACTAACATGACAAGAATATTCACACAAGCAGTAATATTTTCCAAAGCAGTTGTTAGAGCAGATATTAAAACTCATTTCAGTGTGGACAAGCATTTGTCAGGAGTCATTTTTTCTTAGTCTTATAAAATTTCAATAATAATAAAATACAAAATAATTAAGTATACAATATCACATTTCATATAATATTCAACTTCATGCCAATCCCTTCTTATCCGGAAAACAGTGAAACCATACATCCAAGTATGTAGTAATCTTCATAAGATACTGAATCATCTATAGTAAATGATTGTCAGAGGTCCAGCATGTTTATTTTTGGACAACGTTAATACATGTTGGAGAGATCTTGCTTATTTTTTTTTAATAGAATAGGATATTATCTTCCTACAGTGCAGAGCAGTTTAAGGTACTGGAGCAGATTTTTCATTATACTGTGTTATCCCATAAGGTAATACTCTGAATATAGCTGTAAGAAGAATAGGAGCTATTGTGGATTAATATTGTCTGACAAGTAAACAAAGTCTGTTTTAACAATATGGTCTAAATGCAGAGCAATCCCAAAGTACTGTATATAACCAAATGAAAAAGGGTCCTGATTACAGTGCTCACACTTGGGAATATGTAAATTAGGTGCATTTTGGATGAATGAGATGTCAAGATAAGTGCAAGCAATGCACAGATGTTAGTTAACATGCTTTGAACAAATTGTTAGTGATTGTATCTTGTCAGTGAAACATTTGAAAAATAATGGTAGAGTGTAGAAATACTTCCAATATCTTCATTATTGCAAAGAAATATGGTTTTACTATCTGTATTCCAGGACAATGTGGGAAATGTGGAAGATACTGTTTTCCAGAATTTCTAACTAGTATTTAATAGAAAAAAATGGGTTGCTGGCAGGTTAAATTTCAAATGTAAGAGCTGAAAGGGTGTAAATATATTATCAGTACAGAAATCTCTGTTTCCTGCTTTTTTTTTATTTAGGGCTGCACTAATATAAAAATTCCAGGCCATTGCTGATAATGTCTGTGTATCTATCTACCAATGCCTATCCACACATTTGTAGAAATACAGAGTAAAATGGAACTGAAGAGGAATGTAGCATTTATTTTTATAACATTCCACTTGTGCAGACCATGTAAAGTTATTGAAATAAATGATATCTGCTGAAACATATTTGGCTGGCTATCTGATCCTTAAATAGTGAATAGTTTTGCAGGCTATATTCTCCAATGCTACTGTACATAATAGTTTCCTCTTTCTTTTAGACTGAAAAATCTTACCAAAATTGAAATACTGAAAGTTTACAAAAGGGAAACACAATACAATGATAATGAAATACAGGGGATCCTCGGGTTACGATGCAGTTCCGTTCCTACAACAGTGATGTAATCCGAATTTTGGTGTAAGTCGAAACACACCCTAGCCTAAGTCACTTTTACCTATCCTAACATATTTTTAAAATTATAATCTAGAACATAAAAACACAACTAAGTCACAGAAAAAGGAAAAGGACATAAATATACTGTATTGTACACTGTACTTTAGTAACAGAAAAAATGACAAAAAAGTAGTGTAAAAAAAATTCATTACCTTTATTCGTTCTGATCTCTTTACAATATCTAATTTCACTTCCATCGTGATGGCTTTCCTCTTCTTCGAAGCACTACCATCTGAAGACTGTGACTTTCGTTTAGGAGCCATGATAAGGGCCAAAAAGTCCCCAAACAAAGCAACACAAACAGATGCATCCAAACTAGCTTGACAACTCCCTCACTCATACGCCGCGTTACTGCGTATTCTTCCACTGCGTGCAACCAAACTAGTTTGCCCACGTAGTCTGTAAGTACAACGCTAACAGTGTAAGCCTAAACACTCACGTCTCAATTTTTTTAAGTTTTTATGGGAGTGAGTGTTGTAAACTCGAAACGTTGTATGTCGAGATATTGTAACCCAAGGACCCCCTGTAAACATCAACACTTAATAGTAACAGAAACCTGTTTTTTGGAACTGCATCTTTCTTTTTTTAGCAAAAGAAAGGGGACTTCTTTAACAAATTATAGTATCTCTGCCTTTTTAAAGAAAAGATTGTTTCTCTTCTCACTAACCACATAAGAAATTGCACTAAACATCTCTTGCTGTCCACACTGTGCTGCTAGCGACTTATGTGTCAATGTTAGAGAACTGACTCCTGTTGTTCACTGATGGAGCAGACTCTTTTTCCTTTGGATTGGTGCTTCAGACAAAAATTCTTGCACCTGCCTAATAATTACACATACATGCATATATAACATATGTAATGCCATCTTTCATATCGTACAGGCAGAACTAACAGTTTGGTTACTGCTAAGGCTGGCAAATTACTCAAGATCTGAATCTTTATATTAATAATAAAAGTACTACATGTATGTTTGTACTGTATATGCAGTTTTAAGATTTTATTATTATATGTATTTCTACTTTTTCATTCGTGGTAAATCTGTAAAGCATAAGATGTTTACGACTCAAGCATAGCTACTTAAAGCACACAAGTGAAAACCTGTACTGTAGTGAATGTGACATTTTTAAGCACAGCCCTTCACAAAAATATAGCTCTCCTGCACACAAAGTAACTAAATCAAAGAGAACTCAGACACATGTTATAAAGCCTCTTTCTACTGTAACTATAATGCATAAATGAAGTCCAGAAAAAGTCCCTCATGGTTGCTTGTAAATCACTTGTATTAAACACTGTCATTAATCATTTTTTTTTCTTTTTCATACCTATGCTTCTTTTTTGCTTGTAGATGCCAAAAAACGTGATGCCCCTACGTATAACTCTTTTACAGTATATAAATTTAGTACTGTGAGCCTTCACATGTTTTACAGATGAAACAACTGAATGTACAAAATGTTTAACTGTAATGCTCTTTAAGCATTTCCTCCTAATTATATGTATTTATTTGGAATATAGCTTTATTCAGAGCATCTTAAAAATCTATGAAATGGTTTTCATTAATAAACAGTTAATAAACAATAAAAAAAAATTTAAAGGGTAGGCTTTAGTTAGATCCATGGCTAGGTGAAAACTAGCAGTCTTCATAAACAGGTTTTGTAGTACCTGACTTGAGACATTTGCAGCATGGGACAACAATTGTGTCCTACAAGCATGAGCAGGTGGTCAAGAAATAATACAGTATATGGTACTAAACTAAAGTTTCAGTTTCTTTTTTTCCCCTTTACAGGTGCAGCAAAAATGAGTTGATATGAATATATTTGATATTGCTTCATTGTTTTAGGCAAAGTGTATCAAATCATTGTGTAAAACTACATATTGGCTAAAGTAAGTAGTGCTGACTCTTTAAAATGATTACATGATGCCGTTTTAATGACAAAAGGAAAATTAAAGTATGACATGCTTTCTCCATCAATTTAATGTGACAAGATTTTGTCTGCTATGGTGGATGATTAAAAGTCAGAGCATGGAACAGTCAGGGATCTTAGGGCCATGGCCAAATCAGAGTATTAAAAATGTGTTCATAGTATAACTGTAGATCAAAAACCAGAGCAGAAGGGTAGGAAAAAAATCAGTTCTAATTAATTTTAAGAAACAGAAGACTCTTTGTTTTACTAATGTCAATACAAACTAGTCATTCAGAAACACAAGTTAGTTGATCCTTGAGGTGATATGAAAATAGGTCTGTAAAAGATAACAGTATTGCATAGAGTATTTGAGTAACACAATTTTGAAATTAGTATGAAGTAAAACAAACAAGTGTTCCTTTATATTTCAACTAGCAAAATATCCGCGCTTTGCAGCGGAGAAGTAGTGTGTTAAAGAATTAATGAAAAAGAAAAGGAAACATTTTAAAAATAACGTAACATGATTGTCAATGTAATTGTTTTGTCACTGTTATGAGTGTTGCTGTCATATATACTCAGCAAAAAAAGAAACGTCCCTTTTTCAGGACTGTGTATTTCAACAATAATGTTTTAAAAATCCAAATAACTTTACAGATCTTCATTGTAAATTGTTTAAACAATGTTTTCCATGCATGTTCAATTAACCATAATCAATTAATTAACATGCACCTGTGGAATGGTCGTTAAGACCTTAACAGCTTACAGAAAGTAAGCATTTAAGGTCACAGTTCTAAAAACGCAGGACACTAAAGAGACTTGTCTACCGACTGTGAAAAACACCCAAAGAAAGATGCCCAGGGTCCCTGCTCATCTGCGTGAACATGCATTAGGCATGCTGCAGGGAGGCATGAGGACTGCTGATGTGGCTAGGGCAATAAATTGCCATGTCCACACTGTGAGACGCCTAAGACAGCGCTACAGGGAGACAGGAAGGACAGCTGATCATCCTCGCAGTGGAAGACCACGTGTAACAACACCTGCACAGGATTGGTACATCCGAATATCACACCTGTGTGACAGGTACAGGATGGCCACAACAACTGCCCGAGTCACACCAGGAACACACAATCCCTCCATCAGTGCTCAGACTGTCCGCAATAGGCTGAGAGAGGCTGGACTGAGGGCTTGCAGGCCTGTTGTAAGGCAGGTCCTTACCAGACATCACCAGCAACAACACCGCCTATGGGCACAAACCCACCTTCGCTGGACCAGACAGGAGTGGCAAAAAGTGCGTGAGTTTCTGCATGACAGCAATGTCAGTGTTCTGCCATGGCCAGCGAAGAGCCCAGATCTCAATCCCATTGAGCACGTCTGGGACCTGTTGGATCGCAGGGTGAGGGCTAGGGCCATTCCCCCCAGAAATGTCCAGGAACTTGCAGGTGCCTTGGTGGAAGAGTGGGGTAACATTTCACAGCAAGAACTGACAAATCTGGTCCAGTCCATGAGGAGGAGATGCACTGCAGTACTTCAAGCAGCTGGTGGCCACACCAGATACTGACCGGTACTTTTGATTTTGAGCCTCCCTTCATTCAGGGACACATTGTGAAACATTTTTAGTTTATGTCTTATGGTGTTGACTCTTTTAGTGTTCATACAAATATTTACACATTAAGTCTACTTAAAGTAAAAACAGTTGAAAGTCAGGGGACGTTTCTTTTTTTGCTGTATATATATATATATACACACACACGCACACATATATATACATATACGTATATACATACATATCTACATATATACATACACACATATACATATACACATAAAACCACATATATATACATATCTACATATATATATACACACATATATATGGTAGAAATAGTTTTTACTGTCAAATAATGCAAAGAGTACGTGACACATGTTTCGCCCTAATTCTGGGCTCATCAGGCGTACACACTCACTGCACTCCCTCTCGGGAATCGAACCTCAAGCGTCAGCGGCAAAGCCTCTTATGTTGCGCCACGGCGTGTGGTTCGTTTATTTGACAGTATGTAGATCGGGGTAATTACATTCAAGGCATTCGTAGTCTGATTCACAGTCTGACTATATGGGTGGTTACCTACCAGGTAATGCTTGTGGTTGGTCAGCAAGTCGGCTAATGTCCGCCACAGTGCCCTCTTTCAGTTGCGAGAAGCAGATCATAGAATGGTTGAAATAGTTTTTACTGTCAAATAATGCAAAAGAGTACGCGACATGTGTTTCGACCTAATTCTGGGCTCATCAGGCGTACACACTCACTGCACTGCCTCTCGGGAATCGAACCTCGGGCGTCAGCGGTGAAGCCTCTTACATTGCGCCACGGCGTGTGGTTCGTTTATTTGACAGTATGTAGATCGGGGTAATTACATTCAAGGCATTCATAGTCTGAATCACAATCTGACTATATGGGTGGTTACCTACCAGGTAACGCTTGTGGTTGGTCAGCAAGTCGGCTAATGC
>JANRMT010062854.1:129185405-129212233 GCA_026402145.1 Polypterus bichir lapradei | reverse complement strand
TCTGAATCAACCCGCCCCTCAAAAACTAATTTATGGTTATAAAAACCATCTTAATATGCAGAAATACAGTATAAAGAGCCGCTGCATCGCAGATAGATAACTGCTGTAGCCACAATAAATGCCTTTATTGAATAGACAAACCAGGGGTGAACAAGTTCCTTTCTACTGCAGCTACAGCCGCGACACACATAAAAAAACATCAGTAATAACTCATAAACTTGCAATATTATTTAGGAAAATCGCAACATTTTACTCACCAAAAATTCGATTATTTATAAACAAAATCCATCCTCCTCTCTTTCCTCAAAAACAGTTCAATTACTCTGTCGCACAGATTATCCATGCACTTCACTTCCATCAAAAAGTCCCTTTCTATCGCCATCGAAGCTAATGCTGAAAGTCGAACCTGCCCTCTCGTATTTCTGGCATAAGTTTGAATTCGCTTTAGGGCTGAAAATGTCCGCTCGACAGAAGCAGTGTACACGTGAATGGTCACCGCCAAATATAACAATGTGTACAGCTGCCCCATGCTCTCATTCAGATTTTTCTGATGAAGGAAGTCAAGGAGATCAGTGGGAGATTTTCCTGCAAAATCATCAATGGCATACATTACAGTCAGTTCTGTTTTTAACCGAGATAGATCAAAAACTGCTGTGTGGCTCTTGTGTTAAACTGGAGAAGGCTGCATGCGGGAAATTTTTCTTGTATTCCCGAAACTTCTGGGGGTCAAGGATCGTGACAAACATCAGTTTTTCGTGGTCTTGAAATCTGGTCTGTGTCTGGCAAATAATATTGTCCAGAATCCTGCCATGGAGTTGGCAGTAGTGCGCGCGAGGATCTTGCGCTCGGAGCGCCTGCGGTGCGTTCAGTGGCCTCATAGAGTTCCTCATATCGGCTTCTATCCAATCAATGTGTCTGAATACGGTGACGTTGCCGTACGCTTGCTAGAGGGCCCTACTGACACCAACTCAAAATCTGATTGGTTGAAGCAACAGTTTAATCGACATTTATTCTGTGTTAGAGGGCCGGCAGAACGGATTGTGAAGGCCTCTCTGCCTGGCAACAAATGACTGCTGAAATGTGATTGGTTAAATGCTTTAATACGAAAATACATGTCTGGAAGCAGCACAACCATCGGATTAAACTTGTCCACGGCTTTATTTAATTTTAGCTCAGACCCAGCACTTAAAAGTTTCTCTCGCACTTTCGTTGAGGGAGGTTTTCCGCAGTAGCTGCACTTATGAATATGCTAAGCACAGTCCTTCACCCGCGAATATTTACCTTATATGGGCAGGCACTCAATTACGTGGGAGGCGTGATGATGCGAGACGCAACTCTGCCTCACACAGCGACCGAGCTGCAGGCTATGGCCATATACAGTATATGGACGAAATTAGGTTCCAGTTATGACCGTTACGCGTAGAATTTCAAAATGAAACCTGCCTAACTTTTGTAAATAAGTTGTAAGGAATGAGTCTGCCAAATTTCAGCCTTCCACCTACACGGAAAGTTGGAGAATTAGTGATGAGTGGGTCAGTGAGTGAGTGAGTCAGTGAGGGCTTTGCCTTTTATTAGTATAGATGTTCGTCTTTTTAGAATATATTCACTTTTTATTTGTTAAGTTTCAGCCAAGTTTCATTCCCTGGCTTAAGCACATTTTCCCTTTTGTTGTCATTTTTTGTTTGTTTTTGATTTACTATTTTTCTTGTTATTTTGAAATTTTTGTTAATATTGTTTTGTTTAAATATTATTTAGTATTTAAGCATTGCGTATATTTGTTTCATGTTAATGTTACTTGTGTGTCTGCATGGAACCCCCCAAGTGGCAGGGCCAACAATGTAACAACCTAAGGAACTGAGGTCTTCACCGGGAATACAAAATACATTAACAGTTGTATTAGGGACATTAACTGCAAGAATCACATTAAATGCCAAGACATTTTTCTTGTTAATAGGGTGAGAAGTGTGATTATTTTTCTCAATCAAACCCTGCTGATTAGACGCTAGAGTCACAGGTAACATAAAATCAGCTGCAAACACTCTGAGGGTACTATTCTGCTCCAGCAAGGTTTATGGCATATAGAATGTACTATTCCATCTAGTACAAATATTGTTCCGGCATTTTTGGCTGCATTTCAAGTTTGTATGGTTTTGAGATGTAAAATGACTAATTTTGAATGTCTGAAATGACCTACTTATCTTTCTGCTGATCACAGTTATATCCAAGACACTATACTGGGAGAATTCCCTGTCAGTCATTGTAAGTTGTAAAGCATGGATGGGCTGAACACACCTGGGATTGCACATTCTTTCATAGTCTTCGTAATGTAACTTGCATTGTCTCTGATACAAACAATCTTTCTTTTTAAAAATTTTTCACGTTTCAAACAATCTTTTGAGTGACACATAGAGCACAATGCGAATGCACACACAGAGCATTCTTGTGAGTGTAAAATTATTGTTGTTCCACTGCAGTTAAACTAAGCATACTCACAGGACTCATATCAGGCAGGTGACATTTTTACCAAGGACTCTGTGCATATGTCCTCCCAACAAGAACAGGGTATTGCTTATCGGAGCTCAAGATGCTCAGCCAGCCATCAATTCTCTGTATCTTCTTCAACAGAAAATCACTGATTGGTAAGAACAATAAACCCCATCGCTTTTGCTGTAATTATTTTAGTCATTGGACTGTCTTTGTCAAATTTCTTAGATTTTTCAGGAAACTGATAAATCAGCTGAGTAGCTGCAGCATTCTTTTTCTTTTTTTTTGTGGTGGTGTAGGATTTTTGTCTTTTGCTTTGAGGAAATCTGTATATTTGTCTTGATGGCGTGTCTTCAGGTGTGTAATTGAAGGATATTTAAGAAGCGGATCCATACTCAATAACACTACCTTGAAAATCAATGTATTCAGTATTTTTAAAGGCTTTTCTTTTTACACATCCCCTTGACCTTCATTTTAAAATACAAGAAGGAATTTTTGAAAGTTTGTGTGGCAAATTAATATATACCATGAATGTGAAGAAATAACTTTAAAATACAACACCTATCCTTTAAGTTTGTGGTGTTGAAATTTCATATATTGGAACCCACCACTGAAGACATTAGTTAAGAAAGTGTTACACACAGCATATTGTATGTCACTCTCTCTTACTTTGAAAAACCTCCGCACTACAAACATTTTCATGTTGTAGCAAAGCGTCGCCTAAACTCTTCTAATGCGGAACACAGTAAATGCCTCATGGCAATGGTAGCGCAGTAAGGAGATCATGGGTTCACGCCCCAGGTTCTCTCTGCATGGAGTTGGCAAAGCACTTTGAATAGTGAGACAAGCGTAATACAGTAATCCCTCGCTATATCGCGCTTCGACTTTCGCGGCTTCACTCTATCGCGGATTTTATATGAAAGCATAACTAAATATATAACGCGGATTTTTCGCTGCTTTGCGGGTTCTGTGGACAATGTGTCTTTTTACTTCCTGTATATGCTTCCTCAGTTGGTTTGCCCAGTTGATTTCATACAAGGGACGCTATTGGCGGATGGCTGAGAAGCTAACCAGTCAGAGCACGCAGTTAAGTTCTCCTGACTGAGAAGCTAACCAATCAGAGCACGCAGTTAAGTTCTCCTGACTGAGAAGCTAACCAATCAGAGCACGCAGTTGAGCTCCTGCGTGCTGAATGCAGTGTTAACCAGGAAGTCTCGTCTCGCTCATTCAGCATCAACGTGTTTCGCTGTGCAAAGAGTTGTGCTCTTTAGTGTTTATCTTTGTGCATAGTCAAGCCCTTCATTATGGCTCCAAAACAATCTGCTACTGCTTCAGGGGCCGTGCCCAAGCGCAAGAAGAAGATGTTAACGATTGCCGAAAAGGTAAACGTTTTGGATTTGTTGAAGGCTACGATTCTTTTTTATTTAAAAAGTAGGAAAGGAATATAAGATCTACGGCTGCAGTGTCCTTTTAACCAGGGTGCAAAACGAGTTGTAAGTGGATGTAATAAGGTAGTAGTCTGGATGGAATCTACTTTAGGGATTTGGATTGAAGACTGCCAGAAGAAGAACGGCAGTGCTACACAATTGCCTGAAGTGGCTCCTTTACAAGGGCTGTAACACTCTCCTTTGTTGTGCAGTAAAATTAAACTCATTGTTATTGGACAAGTCATCGTGTCATTGTTGGTGAGTAACCATAATTAATTTTCTTCTTACAGTGCTTAGTACATGTACGTACATTTAGTGTCACTGTACACACATTTTACTGTATACTATTTTTCTTGCATTGTATGTATTTATTGCTGGTGACCTGTCTATCGTAATGGCTGTAACATGTGATATCGGAGACACTCAATATCTTTAAAATAATATTTAGGTTTTACTGTATATAAACAGTGTGTTTATATACATAATTTCAATGAATCTTACCTAATATCTAAGAGAATACAAAGGGATTATGCTATATAATTCTGCGGGGAATATTTATAAACAGTGCGGGAGAGTTTATAAGGGCTTAAAATATATAAAAATAACCATACAAACATATGGTTTCTACTTCGCGGATTTTCACCTATCGCGGGGGGGTCTGGAACGCAACCCCCGCGATCGAGGAGGGATTACTGTATACATGTATAGAATTATTATTATTAAATATTGGTTTAAATTATTGGCCAAATCTAAACATTGGTCCAATGGTGATGAAATTATTTTAAGTCGTTATTTTCCCAAATATATTGCGGCTGGGGCCCTTGGATCCACACTGGGTTGCAGCGGTGTGTCTCAGACTCCCATAGAGCTTCATGGGAGTTGGAGTTTGGTGCAGCCCTTTTGGGATCCACGGGCGCTGCCAGGGTCCTTTTGGGCAGTGCTTCTGCAGTATAAAAGGAGCCAGAGTTGGAAGGAGGAAGATGAAGCTTGACCAGAGGAGTGGAGAAGAAGAGAAAGAGAGAGAAGAGTACTGTGTTTGTGCTGTGCTTGTGCTGAGACTGTGTTGTACTTGTGGGACGTGCTTGTTTGTGTCGGGTTCAGTTGGCGGTGCCAGCCTGGTTGGTCCACAATATATATATGATTCTGATTTCATCATGTGATCCTCCTTTAATTTTGTTTGAGATTTGTTTTATTTTTACTCAAGAACGCTTTTTATAGCACCTTTCAAAGTATGCATCTTCCACAAGGGAAGAAAAGATTAAGTAAACAGGACTATAAAACAAGATAACATATATTACTAGAGTTCACTATAAGATAAAGCCTAAATTAAATCACAGGAAAAGTTGACACTCTTGGCAGAGCTTCCAAATGTCCATACATCAATTTATGAAGATAAAAACTAATTGGTAGGGAAATTTTTATAACAAAACAGCATCATTAGCACTAGCCAGTAATTTAAATGAGTTACATTTTAACAGGAATATACATTCAGCCATCAACATTATGAATGAACCTATTTTATTACAGAGTTACGGAGAGTCAGTATCTATTCTTGCCACAGTGGGAGTAAGGCAGGAGTTCGCACTGGATAGATCCTTAGACTACACCAGGGCACAGTCACCTAGTTGCAAATACTAAGCCTGTTCAGAGTCACAAGTTAATCTTTTCTACAGTATTTAAAGCATCATTGAGATTTTGTGTGAAGTAAAACAACTGAAGAAAACCCATGAGGGCCACAATAGCACATAAACTCATAAAACAAAGCGCTTGGGCTAAACATCCAACCCAGGTGTTTCAAGCTGTGAGACAGCAACACTAACTGCTTTTCCACACTGAAACATATCTAAAATAAATAAGACGAAACAGGCACTTCCATGTGTTTTTCATTGGACTTATCGATAAAGAATAATTGTCATTTGCAGAGAGTTACTTAGCAGGGCCTTAGAATAGAGAGGTCATCATTGTATAATGTTGGATCAGTGACAGTTCAGAAGCAGGTATGCGTAGAGCTGACAGTTTCAAAGACATTTCTAAGGAAGATGAAGTTAACTTGCATTGTCACATGTTGTCACGAAATGTTCTAGCAACCTAAAATTCAAGAACTACACATTTCAATGTAAGGCTCTATTTTTACTTTGTTGGTGGTTTTATAAATTACATCTTGGTCAAATATAAACAGCCAGTCACTTTACAGACACATTTGACCCATACTTATGCATTTTTGTTTATTGTTTATCTGATAAGTATGCAAATGATTAGATGATGGATTGAAAGTCGACAGTAAATTCTGGAAATTAAAAATGTTGTTTTTTTTTTTTGCTTCATTCATTTTAATTTATGACAAACCCACTGCTGTATGTAACTACACTGCTGTCATTGCTTGGTGTTAAAGATGTGTGATGGGATGGGAGAAAATAAGATCATTAATTTAAATTCTCTTCAAGTTGTGTCAGAAAAGCCAACAAAGAAAGGCTTAGCAATTCCATCGTAAATTTCTTCTGACATCTAAGATATGGAAGAAGTCGGGTTCACTAGCAGATATAGTACGTAAAAATCAAAGCCTCCCCTATAAAGCTTGTGAAGTGTCCACTTTTTTACAGCGAGACTCTTTCACAGCAGATGCATAGCCTCCAAGATCTTGGAGAATGCATGGACTATGTGTGCTTTAAGAGTTCGTGGTCAAGCTGATTTGATAACAATTTGCATATTTGTGTAAATTCACAAACAGAAAGAGGTAAGGTCAGCATTTGCAGCCAGACTACAAATGTTCCCCACTAGTGAGCAGGATTAAATACTTGACAGCAGAAGGTGTTCAAATAGCAATTATCAGCCAAAAGATGACAAAAATGCAATTTGGATTTTTCACAATATCCCATCAACAGAAGTAATTTATGTATTTAAGTGTTTACAGAGCTGTTTTTATTTTTTCTTTTAAAATAATGATTCTAACAAATCAAATGAAAAAGGAGTGAGATTTGTCTTTCTGAAAGATCCATATCATTAATGTTTCACTAATGTGGTATTGTTAGCATGAGCATTTCATGAGTGTTAAATGAATTCCACAACAGACCCTCTTGTACGATGGAAATGTAACAAAATGTAGGCAAGCATGATGCAGATCTAAAGAAATCATAGAATTAATAACCCAGTAACAGAGAACACATAAGGACTGCCCATTAAAGAATACTTATGCATATGAGCCCACACTGGGCCAATTTACAATTTCCTTTTTTTTTTTTTTTTTCCTTTTTATTAATTTTATTGCAATCCATACAAATCAATAAAGTTTTTACAAAAAGAAAAATTGAGTTAAGGACAAATCGATCCCCACCCCTGAGAGAGAGAGCAAGCCCAACGGCGTGAAATTTAAGGCTTGTAAACATACCTAAATTAATAAATTCTCTGTGCTTTATGAGCTTATTTTAAAATATTACTGATTAGATCCTGACATGTTTTGAAAAAAGTCTGTACAGATCCTCTAACTGAGTATTTTATTTTTTCCAATTTCAAATAGTATAACACATCAGTTTTCCATTGACTTAAAAGAGGAGAGTTTGGGTTCTTCCAGTTTATCAGAATAAGTCTGCGTGCCAAAAGTGTAGTGAATGCAGTCACAATTTGTTTGTCTTTCTCCACCTTAAACCCATCTGGAAGAACCCCAAACACAGCTGTTAATGGGTTAGGAGGGATTGTGAGACCAAGGCTGTCTGAAAGGTAATTAAAAATATTCGTCCAGAATAATGTTAATTTGGTGCAGGCCCAGAACATGTGACCCAGTGAGGCTGGGACTAGGTTGCAGCGTTCGCCGGTTGGATCATGCCCTGGAAACATTTTAGAGAGTTTTAGTCGAGACAGATGTGCTCGATATATAATTTTGAGTTGTATAATTGTATGCTTTGCGCATATGGAGCTCGAGTAAATTCTCTGCATTGCTACTTTCCACTCCTTTTCTGATATATTAATTGAGAGATCTTTTTCCCAGTGTCCTCTTGGATCTTTGAAAGGGAGGGATTGTAAAATGATTTTATACTGTATATTGTAGAGATGGTGTCTAAGTCCTTGAGATTGAGCAATATTTTTTCCAGCATGGATGAGGGTGCAAGATGATGAAAATCTGGAAGGTTCTGTTTAACAAAGTTCCTGATTTGAAGATAGTGAAAGAAATGTGTAGTTGGAATGTTAAATTTGGAATGTAATTGTTCATAGGATGCAAAGACGTGGTCTATATAAAGATCTCTAAGAAAGTTAATTCCAAATTTTTTCCAGATATTAAAAACTGCATATGTTTGTGAAGGTTGAAAGAGGTGGTTCTCTTGTAGAGGTGGTACAGATAGAATCTTCTCCGGTTTGATTGCAGTTATTGCTGCTAAGGGTGGCCCAACCAGTCATTAGGTTCAGGGGGCAATTACTTTTTCACACAGGGCCATGTAGGTTTGGATTTTTTTTCTCCCTAAATAATAAAAACCATCATTTAAAAACTGCATTTTGTGTTTACTTGTGTTATATTTGACTAATGGTTAAATGTGTTTGATGATCAGAAACATTTTGTGTGACAAACATGCAAAAGAATAAGAAATCAGGAAGGGGGCAAATAGTTTTTCACACCACTGTATACAGTACCATATCATCTGCATATAATGAAATTTTCTGTTCCAGTCCTTCTCTGCTAATCCCCTTTATCTGATCAGTATTTCGACAATGTATTGCCAGTAGTTCAATGGCAATTGCAAATAGCAGCGGTGACAAGGGGCATCCTTGTCTAGTACCACGTTCTAGTTTAAAGTAGTCTGAGCAAATGTTGTTAATGTAAACTGGAGCTTCTGGGTTAGTATACAGTAATTTAATCCATGCACAAATGTTCAGGCCAAACCCAAACTTCTCCAATGTAGTAAAAAGGTATTTCCATTCAATCATGTTGAATGCTTTTTCTGCATCCAATGATAATAATATTTCCGGGGTGTTTGATTTAGTTGGTGAGTATATTACATCAAACAGGCATCGAAGATTTAAAGATAAGTGTCGGCTCCTAATAAATCCAGTTTGGTCTTGTGATATTACCGAGGGGAGCACTTTTTCCATCCTTCTAGCTATGATTTTAGAGAGTATTTTAACGTCGTTATTCAGAAGTGAAATTGGTCTGTATGATGCACATTGGAATAAGTCCTTATTTTGTTTTGGAAAAACGGTGATTAGTGCTTGGCAAAAGGTTTGAGGAAGAGATTGGTTATCTCTGGCTTCTGTAAATGTTGCTAATAGGAGAGGAGCTAGCTGAGCGGAGAATTTCTTGTAAAATTCTGCAGGGTAGCCATCGGGGCCTGCTGCTTTCCCGCCTTGGAGTGACTTTATAGAATCTAGTAATTCTGATAACGCCAGAGGTTTCTCAAGTTCCTCCGCACTAAAAGTGTCTATTTGTGGTATTTGTAATGTATCCAGAAATGCATTAGATTGTGTATTGTCTTCTTTAAACTCAGTAGTATATAAGGATTTATACTCGTAGTAGTCTCTGAAAGTGTGCATTATATTTTTGTGGTCGACGATTTTATCTCCGTTCTCGTTGGCGATTACTGAGATTGCGTTGCGCAGTTCTTGCTTGTGAATTTGTTGAGCTAAAAGCTTATTAGCTTTCTCTCCATGTTCATAGTAATGATGTCTGGATTTATAAATTAGTTGTTCAGTTTCTTTAATTGTCAAGAGGTTTAGTTGCTTTTTCCTATGTAGATTCTCGCTTGGTAGTCTGGCATGTTCTTCATCTATTCTAGTAATTTCGCTCTTTATTTCTGCTACTTTCTTGGCTTCGAATTTATTTCTGTGGGAAAGATATGAGATAATCTGCCCTCTTAAGAAGGCCTTAAGAGTTTCCCAGAGTATTCCTGCAGAGATCTCAGAGGATGTATTTGTCTCTAGAAAGAATTTGATTTGTTTGGATATAAATTCCGTACAATTCTCGTCTACTAATAGAAGTGGGTTGAGACACCATCTGCGGGGTGAGTATATGGGTTTTAGTAATTTTAGCTCCAAGATCATAGGTGCATGGTCAGAAATAACAATAGCATCGTATTTGCAAGATTTAATCATAGGCAAGAAGTTATTGTCTATAAAGAAGTAATCAATCCTTGAGTAGCAATGATGTACTGGTGAGTAGAAAGAATGTTCTTGAATTTGGGTTTAAAAACCTCCAGGGGTCTGATAAGTTGTGATCAGTTATAAACTTTGTAATTATCTTTGCGGTGTTAGATGCCGTTCCCCCTGTGGAAGAAGTCCTATCTAAAAGTGGATTTAGAACACAATTAAAGTCCCCAGCCATTATAACTTTATGAGTGTTCAGATTGGGAATGGATGCAAATAAATTTTGTATAAATTCCTTATTATCGACATTAGGTGCATAAACATTTATCAAGATCATTTTACAGTTAGATAAGTCTCCCATGACCATTACATATCTCCCTTCAGGATCCAATACTACGTCTGATGCTACAAATGGTACTGTTCTATGTTTGAGAATTCCCACACCTCTAGTTTTCTTTGTAAAACTAGAATGGAACATTTGGCCAGTCCAGTCTTTTTGCAGCCAGAACTGATCCTTGCTTAATAAGTGGGTCTCCTGTAAAATACTATTTTAGCGTTTAGGCCTGTTAGGTGAGAGAGTACTTTCTTTCTCTTTAATTCGTGATTCAAGCCTTTAACATTCCAGCTCACGAAGTTAACTGTCCTATCATGGAGACATTGATTCTGCGTTTTTGATGTCATTTTATAGTCTTAACTGGACATGAGACAGCTTCGGCCTTAATTTCCTATTTCCCCTAGAGTTGTTGCCATGCATTTTATTATTACGTTGGTAGTTATAATTATAAAGATTAAGAGGATAGATTAGGTATAGATCAAGCCTGTTCTCTTTATTTACCCGCCTTAAATTTTGCCTCCCCAAGTGAGGCTAGAACCTTCTTCACACAGTCCCAGTCCGAGACAGAGCACGGCCAAAGCAAAACAAGCCCCCACGCAGCGGCGTTTTAGGGTTAAAAGATAGAGATATCTATTACCAATATAGTCTAAAAAAAAAAATAAAATTGTGCACTTAAAATATATATAGTCTTCAGCAATCTTAGTGCATTAAGATAATATACCCAGATAATAAACCCGGGGGATGATGTTAGAAATTTGTCCAGAATAAGCATAATAAGTCTTAATGCAATAATAGCAATAACAATAAACCAAGGGTATGATGTTGAACAGTCTCGTTTAGGGTAGAGATAAAATAATTAGCTAATAAAATAATTAGCAATTTACAATTTCCGATCAGCCTGTCCTGCTTGTTGTAAGGATGAGGGAGGAAAACCACAGTACCCAGGAAAAACCATAATTAACAATAAGAAGTATTTGGGTCTTCTTCTGGATGGTTTTCTTCCTGCATCCTCAAAGATTTACACAATAGGTTAATTGCTAATTGCAAATGAATGTGTGTAAATGAGCCTTTTACCGGGCCATTTCCTGCTTTGCAGTTAGTGCTGCCAGGACAGGCATGGAGCCTCAGTGGCCTTAAATTAAACGAATGAGCCTGACAATGGTATGTTATGTTATGTAAACATCTTTTTTTATCTTTTATTGAATTTATTAAAAGCATGTAACATTCCATATAATCAAGTCAAACTTAACAAAACTAAATTCATTTTAACCCCCAGCCATGAGAAAGAGAGAAAGGCCAACAAACCACAATAAAACTTTTGAGAGTAGTAAAGAGGGAACGGAGTCTTTCTCCTCAATATAAATGCTTATTCTAAAATGTTATTGATTAGATCCTGTCAGGTTTTAAAAAAGTGTTGAACAGTTCCTTTAAAAGAGAAAATGAATTTTTCCAATTTCAAATAGTATATAACATCAGTTACTCACTGACTTAACAGAGGTGGGTTAGGATTCTTTCAGTTGAGCAAGATAAGTCTATGTGCTAATAGTGAAGTAAAGGCAACTACAGACTGTTAGTCCTTCTCTACTTTAAGTCCATCAAGGAGTACACCAAACACAGCTGTTAATGGATTAGGAGAGATTATGGCACCAATTCTGTGTGATGGTCATTTAAAAATCTGATAGGCATTTAAGAATTATGTTAATTTGGTACAGGCCCAAAACATGTGGCCTAGCGGGGCTGGAGCATGATTGCAATATTCGCAGTGGTATGTTATGTTATGTAAACGTCTTGCATGAAAAATTATGTTTTGATAATGTTGTTTCAAGGCACAGATACATTGGTTCCCATCTTACTGGAATGAGAGGTAGGTGGCTGGTTAATTTCATAATTAAGGATGCTCATTCTGAGTTTAGTGGAAAGAACTTTAGGCATTTGTGTAAGAAAGCCTTAATAATCCTACACTAGGTGACCACTAACCTCTGATGCATGTCTGTCTGTTTCTGCAGATACCACAACACCAAGAAGTGGAACTTTATCTACCCTACAAGCCTCATCTGTTGTTCCTCTCATGTTCTTTAGTTCAGCTATGTTTTCCTTCCCCCTACTTCTACTGTCACCTTTTCTCTGAAAAAATAAACTAGTTCCATGAGATCATAGTATGGGAGCCAAAATGCAATAATGTCCATGGAAGAAGAAGACCATACAAGGCAAGCTGTGAATAAAGGTAATCTCAGGAGGTGACTGTGGTTGCAAATGAGGGAAATGTTGAAACTGACCCAAAACATAACTGAAGATTCATTCTGGGACTGGAACAAAATGGCAAGGAGAATGAAATTTGAACTTGATTAAAACGGCATGAAGAAAGAAATATAAGCCTGAATAATAAAAACAAAGACACTGGTTTGTGGAAGTAAACAAAAAGCATGAATCATACTTTATCTCAAGAACTGGACCCTGCACATGGATTCTAAAATTGACACTTCAAAGTGCCATACCTAAAACCTGGAACTGAGCGAAGGGCACTATGAGACACTGTGAGAATGACAAGTCTTCAGCTGGACCATATCCAGTAAGAAAGTGGTATGTACTCAAGTAAGTACTCAAAGGTAACAAGTTGTTGTAAATGAGGCAGAGGACCACAACTTCTTGAAGTAGGTGATTGGAAGATTTTAATCACCACTGGTACTGGTGCTACATACACAACTATATGTATTATTATAGTGGGTGAGCATTTATCATTTTTAAGTTAGAAGCTGTGGTTCTTTCTGAATCCTTTCTGTTGATCAAATTGAGACACGCAGCTTTAAATGAAACTCAGGCAGTTTTCTTCCTACATCCCCCAAAATATGCTGGTAAGATAAACTGGAGATTCCAAATTAGGCTGTGACAGATAGGGGGCGCTATCGCCCCCTTGAACCCTCAGACCAGATGCCAAACACCAGATAAAAGTCCAAAGTTTGGATTTATTACAATAATAAAATGCACAAAGCACCCTCCACTCCACTATACTTATACACAATAATAAATCAATAATTACTACGATAATCTTCCTCTCCCAGACGCGTTGTTCTCTTCCTCCCAACTCAGCTCATCCGTCTGGGATTTCCCAGAGTCCTTTATAGTCCATGACCCGGAAGTGCTTCTGAGCCCTCAGTCCATGTAATTATCCAGCACATCCGGGTCAGGTAAAAACTCCTCTTCTTCAACCCAGAAGCATGTCATTTCCTCTGTCCATGTGACTGGGATGTACTTCTGGGCTGTAGGGAAAATAGAAGTCTCTGGGCCTCCCTGCAGCATCCCCTGGTGGCCCCGACGTTATCCAGCAGGGCTGTACAGGTAAACTCCACTGTCCAAGATGCCCTGCTGGAATTCGAGGCACCTCCATGCTGTAGGAAGGGCTCCATCTGGCGGCCTGGGGTTATTGGCCGGGATGAATGGCCGGCCATATATCACAAGGCCTTATGACAAACTGTCACTCTGTCCAGGGCTGTTTCCTGTCTTGAGCTACCAGGGCTTCCAAGATAGGCTCTGGTTCACTGTGATTCTAAGTCTAATTAAGTGTGTGAGAATAAAAAAGATAATTTTAGAACAGCTTCAAGAACTCATTTGGAGTTCATGAATATGTGCTAAGAGCTACACTATAACTGTATATCTTTTCTTGCTTTGGATTAGGTTTTAATATTGCATGGCAAACTGTACAGTCAAACAAACACTCGAAGTAAAAAAGATGATAGAAAAATACAACCCTTATGTGGCCACAATTCAACATAGAGTTATTTCACTAATTCAAAAATGTTAGACTATGATATGTGTCATTTTTGCAATTCAAAATCAGACAAGGAATAGAAAATTTCTTAATCTATGACTTGGGCAATTTTTTGACATAAGAAGTCTCATCGAACATTTGGGGCCTTGCAGCCATTGTTAAGCCCCCACATACACAAACACATATACAGAAGGGGGGTGAAGAGAGTGAGTGGTTCTCAAAATAGGTGCACACTTAGTGCCCCAAATGAAGCGTTCCTGCGTAACACAATAATATATACAGTATGTGACAGAATGCATCACTAGCACACTAGGCACTAGAAGTTCCAGCTTTACATTGTTCTCAGCATGCTTTGTGCAATCTATCAGTCTTCATTTTGTAAATCACCTTTTGCAGTAGCCAGTGTCCCCAAGTGAAATGCCCTATACTTTGAAACTATGCTGTAAGAAGACTGAATTGATACTGCACTTTCACTACATAGAGGAATGTATTCATTCAGTTCTGCTTACCTCCATGCCCCTCTCTCCTGAGCTTGTCATCTTTCAGGTAGTTTTTAGTTGTCATTTCACTTTAACACCCTTAATTAGAAGGAAACTGTGCAGTTGTTGACCATGTACAATACTGATTTTCACACATTACTTTCTTGAGTAGCCACAGAATCAGCATTGCTTCTCATTAAGTCCTTAAACTGGATGAGGTGGATGAGGATGTTGCTGCTAGGGTCTGTCAAATGCTGCCTACCACCTCTGTTCTTGATGAAACACCAGAGGGGAGGGATTTTCCTTTGTGATACTCCTTCAGTTATTACACATTGAATAAACATTTAAGGCTTAGAATGGGGTCACTCCAAAGAAAAAGATTGTGCTGTTTAGAAGAAGCAAAGCCCCTCTAGCGATCTGGAGCAGACAGGCATTTAGGATTGGCACGCTTTGCCTCCTGTCTGAAATAACTGCAAAATAAGCAGAGGCACGTTTTAATGATTACACTTGAAAAGTGTGTGGCAAAGACAGGTCAGGATCCTGGCTGCCAGATACAAACAGATGTTCTCAGTTAGCACTGCATGCTCCCATGGGCAGGGCATATTTCCAGTGCTGGTTGATAGCCGTATAGGGGGAGTTTTGTTTCAGTTCTTACCAGGAAGTACTGTGGTACTTTTTATTAGTCTTGCAACTGTGGGTGGAACGGAACAAAATAATTACCTCCTAATGCATTCACAGGCAGGAGAAAAGTGACCACAAAGTGTCAACCACCACACCGCCACAATTGCCTTTAGTCCTCCCCCACACCTCCACCAAGGGAAAATCAAATAAACACACACTAACAGTGCTCACTGAATACTGGGTGTGGAAGGGATGATTCCTTGTGGCACAATGGGGTGTTTTTTCTGTTCCTTCTTTTTATAGCCATCTGTAGGGGCATTCAGAGCCTTGGCTATATGGCACTGGAAGAGAGACTGTAGTGAAACTATGTTTAATTGCCCAGGATACTGGATTTACAGGTTAGAGAGATATGGCCAACAAGAACCTGAGCTGCATGACAATTTGGAAGGATAGTTGTGCTACTGTAAAAAGGCATTCTCAAAGCCATTTAATTTAATTCCAGGTCACTGGGAGACAGTCCTGGTAGCACTGGGCACAAGGAAGGAACCAGCTCTGAACAGGACACCAGTCCATAGCGGGGCCCATCTCAGCTCTCTCTGTGTCAGCTTCTACCTTTTCTGTGCAGTGTTGCCACTGCAGTCCAGAAATCAAGATAATTAGACAGAATAAAATTAATATCATTAAAAATATATGCTAAGTTGAATATGCCAGGTATGTGAGTATTGAAGGTTGAGTTTTTCCTGTCAAAATAGGAATCCACAAATTGCTACTGGCCCTTATATATGGAATGATTGTAGACATAATTATAAATCTGAGACAAATGTGTATGGAATTGAATTTTTATTTAAATCAACAACTTCAAATTTGATCACAATAAGTTATCATATCTCTAATTTCTAACCAGCTAATTTGTGTCAGGGTCACTGGAAAGCACCCACCTGTGCCACCCATTTATAATGTACAAAATTCACTCATAGTAAGCAATTGGCATATGTATGTTTTTATACAGTTAGCAAAACAGCACAGCTAAATGTTTACGAGTAGGAGTCTCAGACATAAGAAAAAGTGGTGAGGTCATGTCAGCATGGCCCTGTCTCCTGAGGTTCCATCCACAAAACACATAGAATGGCTGAACATTTAATGAAATAGGGCACAAATGATAACCTTAACAGAAATTAAATAAAAAAATAAAAGTAATATTTGAAAATTTACAAAAAAACACAATAAAACAAAAAAATCCTGGCTGTAATATCACTCTTAAAGGTACCGTACGTGCAAAGAACATATCTTTAAACTGTTGACATAAGATGACTGAACATAAACCAAAAAAGAGTTACTCAGCTCAACTCACATTGTTTAGGTACTACATTTTCTAACTATGTTTAACTAATGCAATCTTTCCACATGTAAGAAACCCAATCTGTAGACCAGTGCTTCCCAAACTCGGTCCTGGGGACCCCTGTGGCTGCAGGTTTTTGTTCCAATCAGCTTCTGTTTTTAATTGGACTTTTGGGCTAATTAAGTGAACTGTTATTTCCCAAATTCTGTGGTTTGGGAACAGTATAGAAATTAGAAAACTAAGTTTGGTAAAATAAAAAAAAATATTAAAATGTACCAAGCAGTTATATTGGAATAATGTATTTTTTCTTTTTAACAATATTTTCATCTTGATTTTCATTCTCCTTTTCCAGGTGTTCTAATTGTTTAATTAATCTATTATTTATGTATTAGTGGGTCTGACGCAGAGTCAGTCAGTCAGTCAGTCATTTTCAAACCCGCTATATCCTAACACAGGGTCACGGGGGTCTGCTGGAGCTAATCCCAGCCAGCACAGGGCAGGAAGACATCCCAGGCAGGGCGCCAGCCCACCGCAGGGCTCACCCACACGCCAAGCACACACCAAGAACAATTAAGGATTGCCAATGCACCTAACTTGCATGTCTTTGGACTGTGGGAGGAAACCAGAGCACCCAGAGGAAACCCACGCAGACACAAGAAGAACATGCAAAATCCACATAAGAGATTTAAGCATTTAAATGTATAGCAAAAGCAGAAATGTTTCTTAATGTCTTATAAATGTAAAATCATGCTGGTGTGCTTTTTTGAATGTAGAATAAGAGAAAATAAATATCAGCTAATTAATTGAGATCAGTGTTATCAGGTGTTGTCACCGATTATGAAGCTGGATAGAACAAAAACCAGCTGCCACAGTGGGTCCCTAGGACCGAGTTTGGGAAGCACTGCTGTGGACTATTAGAACAAAAAAAAAAGTATACCATTAATGTGGACAACAGAATTAAACTCACAAGAATTCTAGTGTAATAGCATTCAAATCAATCACTTCAGGCAGGTTTCTGAACCTTTAAGTCTATAAGTCTAAGTCTAATGGAAAAAGCAGCTTGAAGTAATGTGGAAATGGATAGTAGTTTTATAATATATTTTGACATTCAAAGATACTTCCATCACTTGGTTAATGGTAATACCTTCACAGTTTAATATTGATTAGTCTTGATTATATATTGCAGGGATAAACACAACATATCCTAGCAATCAGGTTATTCATGTTGTACACAATCAATAAATCAAACTGTCATTTGGGTTTGGGTCACAAGGTTTGTATACAAGTGCAGGCTATTTCTCAGATCAGAATGCAAACACAAAGGAATATTTAACATTTACATCCAGGAAAGGCATATCAGAGCACAATTATGGCACTAAGGCATCACATTTCAGCATGTATCCTGAAGTTATGCAAAGGATCCAGCTTTTCAGGCTGAAGAACCATCCTTCCATTTTAAAACCCTCTCAAATTAGTTCTGTGTTGTGGAGGCTAGACACTGTGCTTGCTGCATTAAGCATAAACTAGTCACCAGCCCTGGCCAGGGTGCCAGGCATAGTCCTTGGATTTAGACTAGTAACCAGAACATCTTTAAACAACAGCAACTGTCCATGCCCAAGGCCAAACATTTTAATGAGAAAAAAGAAAAAATCTCTTTAGATTCTGACAAATGTATTCCTGAATTATTACAGCTGCTTGTAAAAGAAACGTTTAGCTGTTGAGAGATGTGAAATCATTCATAGTTATTTGCTGTTGTAGTAAATGCAGACTTATGTTTTGTGTTTTTATAATGTTTAGAACCAAAGCTGTCACTATGTAAATAGGACAGAACAAATACTACTCTTGAAACGCATTTGCAGATAAATTACATAAATAGACATGTTTTTGTTAGACAACTACTATTGTTATGAAATGGATAGCCTTCTGTTCCAGGAGAAACAGCAGGTTTTGTGTTTGTCAAGAACAACTTATGAACACTTTGAAATCATTTCAGTTTTTCTTTGTCCATCATCTCTTAACTCAACAGCATGAGAAAACCCCCAAATATGATATACAGGTGATCCAGCTTGATGTTGTGTTATGCAAAATGTCGAGCTTTTGGTGTTTCCCCCTATTATTTTTGGCCATTTGTGGGCCATTTTTTTGTGCAGGAAAGTACATCCTCATGATAAAGAGTAAAGTAATAATGTCTTCAGCAAAAATTATCTGAAAGATTTTACGTTATATGTGCCACAACAGCCAACACCAGGAGTTCATCCCCTAATGAGATATGAGTTGTTAAAGATTGACAGATAGGTTGGAAGCAGGTATTAATACAGCACCTTGCCACACCCACCACAAGATGAACAATCTCAGTATCCTAAATTAGGAAACAAGCGCAGCCATACAATGAGTGACACCTTAGCACCATGCTAGTTCAAATGGATTGGAACAGTGTGAGATTTTTTACAGTAGCTGGAGTGCCAATGCTGCCACCAGTCTCTAAATTTTTCCCTGCAAGTATCCACAAAACTACAAAAAGTGGAGTTTGGTTATATAGGTATACTAGCCAACCCGCGGCGTAGCATATGCCGCATATAATTATTTATTGATGAGTGAACACTTCCTGAAAGACACAGATGTCCAAATGGGGAGGGTTTGAGGATATAACTGTCAGTGAATGAAAAGATGGAACTCTGGAGAGAGCAACATACAAACCGTATTCCAAAAAAGTTGGGACACTAAACAAATTGTGAATAAAAACTGAATGCAATGATGTGGAGATGGCAAATGTCAATATTTTATTTGTAATAGAACGTAGATGACAGATTAAACGTTTAATCCGAGTAAATGTATCATTTTAAAGGAAAAATATGTTGATTCAAAATTTCACGGTGTCAACAAATCCCAAAAAAGTTGGGACAAGTAGCAATAAGAGGCTGGAAAAAGTAAATTTGAGCATAACGAAGAGCTGGAAGACCAATAAACACTAATTAGGTCAATTGGCAACATGATTGGGTATAAAAAGAGCTTCTCTGAGTGGCAGTGTCTCTCAGAAGCCAAGATGGGTAGAGGATCACCAATTCCCACAATGTTGCGCAGAAAGATAGTGGAGCAATATCAGAAAGGTGTTACCCAGCGAAAAATTGCAAAGACTTTGCATCTATCATCATCAACTGTGCATAACATCATCCGAAGATTCAGAGAATCTGGAACAATCTCTGTGCGTAAGGGTCAAGGCCGTAAAACCATACTGGATGCCCGTGATCTCCGGGCCCTTAAACGACACTACACCACAAACAGGAATGCTACTGTAAAGGAAATCACAGAATGGGCTCAGAAATACTTCCAGAAATCATTGTCAGTGAACACAATCCACCGTGCCATCCGCCGTTGCCAGCTGAAACTCTACAGTGCAAAGAGAAGCCATTTCTAAGCAAGATCCACAAGCTCAGACGTTGTCACTGGGCAAGGGATCATTTAAAATGGAGTGTGGCAAAATGGAAGACTGTTCTGTGGTCAGACGAGTCACGATTCGAAGTTCTTTTTGGAAATCTGGGATGCCATGTCATCCGGACCAAAGAGGACAAGGACAAACCAAGTTGTTATCAACGCTCAGTTCAGAAGCCTGCATCTCTGATGGTATGGGGTTGCATGAGTGCGTGTGGCATGGGCAGCTTGCATGTCTGGAAAGGCACCATCAATGCAGAAAAATATATTCAGGTTCTAGAACAACATATGCTCCCATCCAGACGTCATCTCTTTCAGGGAAGACCCTGCATTTTTCAACAAGATAATGCCAGACCACATTCTGCATCAATCACAACATCATGGCTGCGTAGGAGAAGGATCCGGGTACTGAAATGGCCAGTCTGCAGTCCAGATCTTTCACCTATAGAGAACATTTGGCGCATCATAAAGAGGAAGGTGCGACAAAGAAGGCCCAAGACGATTGAACAGTTAGAGGCCTGTATTAGACAAGAATGGGAGAGCATTCCTATTTCTAAACTTGAGAAACTGGTCTCCTCGGTCCCCAGACGTCTGTTGAGTGTTGTAAGAAGAAGGGGAGATGCCACACAGTGGTGAAAATGGCCTTGTCCCAACTTTTTTGGGATTTGTTGACACCATGAAATTCTGAATCAACATATTTTTCCCTTAAAATGATACATTTTCTCAGTTTAAACTTTTGTTCCGTGATTTATGTTCTATTCTGAATAAAATATTAGAAGTTGGCACCTCCACATCATTGCATTCAGTTTTTATTCACGATTTGTATAGTGTCCCAACTTTTTTGGAATCCGGTTTGTACAATTCTCTGTTACTGAAAACTGGTTTTGGCGGATACAGGCATATCTTTTTCAAAGTTTGGCCCTGTGCCGTATTAATTGTCATTGCAAAGGCTAGTCTAACAGGAAATTGTCTGCATGTGAAAGTAAAAGGCAAATTTGAATCTGATCAGTTTGTGAGGTAGCAGAGGTGATAGTCTTACACTACATTGCGATGAATGCTAGTAACAGAAAGTCTAGTGCCATTACAGAGACGGATCTCCTCAACCATGTGCAAATCCATTCAACACAAACATTTGCCTGCAGCCATGCTGATGTGACATCACCTTCCCACTATCCTCTTACTGAAAAACATTTACAAACGCATTTCACACCGGAATTTCAATGCAACTTTTGCTCAAAAACCTTCATGCTCCAGAAATATCTCAAAGCACATTTAAACACACACTCCACTGAACAAACGCATTCCACACAGGTCTTTCAATGCACTATTTGTTTGAAAACGTTCCGACTGCAGAGATATCTCAACGCACATTTAAAATCACACTCCACTCCATTAATGAGTTGTTGCGTGCGAGGACATGAGCAGGTAGTGCAAATGCCTCGAGAGCGACGCTGGACGCAGGAGGACGGTTACAGTTGCCGTGTGTGGCTCTGTTGTGCGTATCCCATGATGCGGTAGGAGGGTTAGAGTTGGCAGGCAGGGCTCTGTCGAGCGTATCCCATGGTCTTAGAGTTGGCGGGCACGGCTCTGTGTGTTGGCGGGCGTTGCTCTCTGTCTTGCTTTCACTGTCTTGCGTGCCCTTAGTGAATTATATATATAGATGGAGTGTCGTTTTATGTTATTTCGAGGTTGCTGAATATATTTTTGACATCTTATTCTTTACCAGTTGTCATAGCCCTCTAAGAGTCACTCCCAGAAGGTTAAAAATGACAAAATTTAAAAATAAGCATGTTGGGGTATTACAGTATTTTAGACAGGGCTGTGGAGTCAATATGCAAAACCTTTAACTTTAACTTTAACTCCGACTCAATTTATGATACCACCGACTCAGACTCTGATTTACTATGTTGATGGAAAGCACATAACATACAAGACACAAGGCATTTCATCACTGCTAATGTGAATTATCAGGCTACTTTTTAGCACCCTAACCTGTTAAAAGTTTGGGTTTAAAGGCTCTCACAATGTCATTGTGGCTTTTTAATATTATGTGTTAAAGAAGTTACAAACATTGAGTAACTTCAAACAAAAAAGCAAACTTACAAAATTAAAAAGGGGGCTTATTTTTACGAAAAGCATAGAAGAAAAGAATAGTTTAATCAAATTAGTATGTTGGTATATGTGAAATTGTAAATTTTAAAAATTTTATTACAATTTACATTTAGTTGCAGTTGGTACATTTTTTCTGACTCCAGTAATGCAATAATTACTTTCAAAGGTTTTAGACTATTTCAAGATCATCCATCCCGCTATATCCTAACTACAGCGTCACGGGGGTCGGCTGGAGCCAATCCCAGCCAACACAGGGCACAAGGCAGGAAACAAACCCTGGGCAGGGCGCACACACACACACACACACCAAGCACACACTAGGGACAATATAGGATCGCCAGTGCACCTAACCTGCATGTCTTTGGACTGTGGGAAGAAACCGGAGTACCCAGAGGAAGCCCAAGCAGACACGGGGAGAACATGCAGACTCCACGCAGGGAGGACCTGGGAAGTGAACCCGGGACTCCTAACTGCGAGGCAGCAGCGCTACCCACTGTACCACCCCTATTTCAAGATCAGTGATTACAAATTGAATTATGATCCTTTACTAGGGATTTAGCCCTCTGTGCCCTCAATCAGAGGGTAAAAAATGACAAATTTCTAGCTTCAATTGAGAATATTTAAACTTTAAACATTTAAATTGAAGCACATATTTTAATATTTCAGATATCTGAAATAACTATTCTTGTTTATTACATACTTTTACCTCAGGAAATAAGTTATTAAATTTCTTATGAACTCCCCAAACTATGCTAATTCAGTTTTTTTTCCTTTTTAAATGTAAACCTGCTCTATCGATAGAGCTCGAAAGGGCTGTCTAGAAATGTGTCTAGAATTAACATAAGTTGAATTGCATATAGTCAGTATTTAACACATATTTGTTGTATTTAGTTATTCTTGTCTGGGTAAAAGGAACTGGTATACATAATTCTTCTGCCATTTTTTTATTATATGAACTGGAATTTTATGAGTGTTTCACATATCTAACTGAATGTTCTAAATGTCTAATCATCAGAGAGTGGTTTGTCATTATTTTTATTTATTTTACAGATGTCTTTATCGAAAGTGATTTGTAAAAAATGATGTAAAGTTAATAAATAGAATTTAATTTTAAATTAGAAAACCAAATGCTTAGCACTACAATTAATTCCAAAACTAATGAAAAGTAGCAATCTAACAAAACCTCCACTTCTTGACAGTTAATAAGATCACCAAGCAATCCGAAAAAATGCTTTGCAAAAGAGCATGTTTCTATGAAATGCTTACCACATTTATATTGGAGCTGCACCACTAAATCAAGAGCTTAAACTACAAGCCTTTAATGCTTTGCATTTGTTCTTCCCATCCTAACCAGCCAAGGTTCACCAACATGTAAAGTGTTAATTCAAAACGAGCTGCAACAAAACTCTTAAAATACAAGAAAATATATATATATATATATATATAAATATATACAGTATACGCATGGCCACCCTGCTGTGAGTTGATTCTACAATTAAATAAAAATAAAAAGAAGAATAACCTTGGATGTCAGTCTTCACCCTGAAAATGGATAGTAGACGTCACGTAGTATATGAGTACCAAATTTCAGATCAATAGTTCAAACGGTTTGCGAGCTACAGGTGATTTAAAATCTTGGACAGACAAACAAACAGCCACGATAGTGTATTATATATAAAGATTTTTTTTTTGGTTTCTTGTAATGTTTAATCGACACTGAACTTTTATTCATAATCAAACTACTTTTTGCTGAAATGTGACCCACAAAATGTTATGATAAATTACAAAAGCTTAATGAAAGGGCCAGTTCCAGGGAAAAAATAGGGAAAAATCAGTAGGTGGGCATCAGAAATTCTAATTAATTGATATTTGATTATTTTATTCAAGCAAAATGTAATACGGTTGTGTCTTTGACTTCCACCATCATTTACCTTTGCCTTAACAGATGCATACTGTAATTGTTCTCAGTTATGTTAAATGTTAGGTTAAATGTGCATATATGAAATGTCCCCATCTATTGTAATTAGGAAACTCAATTTACTTTTTAAATAAAAACTACTCACTGAGAAGAAAAATAAAATAGAAATGAATACACTTTACCCCATAACAGATACAGAAATGTTGAGAAATTGGTGCAAAACTACACAGGCTGCGCTGTTTTTATTCTTGCTTGTGGATGAGAGTTGAAATCTGTGAACTGGACAGATGAACGCTCTGTGGGTGTTTTGCTTTTGGGATAAATTAGGGGTTGGTGTGGATTTTTCTGCCGAAGGTAGGAGCATGCCAGGTTTAATGAATAAGAGACCAACTAATTTAACTCAGTCGGAAAAGCCCATGAATTGAGATGTAATGTGGTGGAAACCACAAACAAACACTTACAAAATGGCTTCATGGAAAGATGTGAAATAAACTGAGATACTAAAAACAGAAGGAAAGCTAGAGGTAAATTATATAAATGGGTTCACCAACTTGCAAAACCCCTATGTAGTTACAAAATATCCTGAAAAGGACATAAAATACCATGTTAAAAAATTATTGAACAGTCCAGATCACAAAATCAATACCTTGCTACTAACAATGTACAAATGTGTTTTAGCACTCAATTTATCTAAGTGAATGTATGCCAAAATTCTTTCAAGGGGACAAGGTAGTGAAGTAGTGAGGGCCCCTTTGCCCCTTCAGGTACAGAGTCTGTGAATATTGTAAGCACAATATGCTAATGATGTGTGTAAACCACAGAAGGAATATACAAATAGCATAATGTGTCTGAACGAATACCTGTTTTTAATATACAGCATCTGAATCTCAGCTATGCACTCAGATAGCAGTTTTCTTCTTTCAAACAAGCAAAAGCAAAAAGAAACTACCATACAAACAGGCAGAAAATGTGTTTCCCTGTTTTGAAACAAACAGGATCTGACAGAAAAATGGACTAAGAGTTTAAAAGAGGGAACATAGTAAAACAGTCATCAAAAAGTCATTACCAGGGAGTTAAAACAATCAGGCACCAAAACCATAAAAACAGAAACCAAAAACCTTAGCAAGGGGAGCAGAACAAAGCCAAAAATAAGTTAATCAAAAGTCAAAGTTCAAAATAGGGCTGTCTATTGTCGATGATATAGTCCATTTGCAATATCATTAATGTAAATAAACTTTGTTGACTGCCTCCAAACATTTCCAGACATTCCTCGAAGTGACAAACCCCAACCGTCACTTTTTTTTTTTCTTACACGCCTCACAAGAAAGTTGTCAGGCATTCATATTTGCAGCAGGAGGTACTTGAGATTTCTGTACTCAGCTAGTTAACAGAAGTATGCTGTTGCTGAGGGAAGGCATCCTGATCACTGCACCACCACAAAGTTTAAATGGAGAGTGTGTAAGTATTTCAGTTACACCACACCGCTATGGTACTCACTGACTCAGAGTGCTCTGAGTACTTGAAGTAGTTACCGGTGTCCTAATGGCTCTTAAAGCTTCAAGGGCATACCCCATCCCTTCAATATCATATAGTAATATAAACGTACTCCAACCTCCATGGAGGAGCCCCCCCCCAGCCCATCGTATGTAAGTAATAACATATGAAATAAAAATTCTAACTAAACAAAGTACTTCAGTAATTTGGTTCCACTTCAAGCACTGCTTGTGGGCAAATAGTGTGGTGTCAGAGCTGTGAAATGGCACCTCTGTAATCTTAAGAGTGACTGAAGTAAGCATCTCTTTTGTGCATTGGCCAGTATTAAGGTCAGCGGCACACTGACTTTAGCATATGCAAATTAAATCCAGTGAAAGAAACTTGAGGACTGAGGTCACCGGGATCGCTAGTGCCAGTAACGCTTACAGGAGAGGGCCCCATGCGACTATCTATGCAAAGAGGCGAAAGGGTTCAAAATGGGGGCCCGAGCAGGCTACGGAAGTTGGAAGGGTCAAAAAGTAATGAACAGGACTGAAAGGAGCAAAACGTCACGAAAGCAAAAGTGTGCTTTGGGGCCAATTGAAACACAAGATCAGCAGTCAGGGCATTCTCCATTGTCATAGTTATTATGTCTTTTAAAGGAGAATAAAAATGTCTATTTTTTATTATTTCCACAATCCACATTGTCCTCCTTTCTCTTCTATTAACACAGAGGGTCACTACAATACCAATATAACTGTTCTGTGTTCACAAGATAATAAATCATACATCAATAAGAGGAGCCTTCTCTTTGGACTGTCCGGCAAGAGTAAATGAATGCAGTAGATGTTCTAATGGTTGGGGCATCCGAATATGGCCCCCCTTGAACCTCCAGTTGCAGTTATAATCGACTGAGAACAAGATGCTTAAAAACTACCATTTGCTTTTTTTTTTTTTGTTCACCCTGCACACATGCATGCATGCCTCCCTGCTCCACCACACTTTAAATCCTCTACTAGAGTGTTATTTATATATATATATATATATATATATATATAGTCAGTCATTTTCCAACCCGCTATATCCTAACACAGGGTCACAGGAGTCTGCTGGAGCTTATCCCAGCCAACACAGGGCACAAGGCAGGCAGGGCGCCAGCCCACCACAGGGCACACACACTAGGGACAATTTAGGATCGCCAATGCACCTGACCTGCATGTCTTTGGACTGTGGGAGGAAACTGGAGCACCTGGAGAAAACCCACGCAGACACAGGGAGAACATGCAAACTCCACGCAGGGAGGACCCGGGAAGCAGACCCAGATCTCCTTACTGCGAGGCAACAGTGCTTCCACTGAGCCACTGTGCCGTCCCTATATAT
>JANRMT010062854.1:129151101-129185005 GCA_026402145.1 Polypterus bichir lapradei | reverse complement strand
TATATATATATATATATATATATATATCACCAGCCCCCCACTCTTCAAACATGTGTGTGTGTGTATGTAACGATGGGATATATTTTTTTCATTCGCCCAGCCTGCATGCACATGCACCTCTCTACTCTGCTACATAATCTTGCACTTACTTTGTGCGCCAGTTGATAAGAAGAGCCTCCTGTTTGGATTATTCTGCTCATTTACATATATATACTGTACATATACATTCAAATAGCAATTTGGGGCCTTTGATGATTTGAGCTAGATTTAAATATGTATATTAAAGTCAAACAGTGAATGATCCGGTCACACATAGAAACGTCGAGGTGCTTGAAAACTATCATTTACTTCCAATACCAAAATGAATGAAATGCTGGTACCATACCATTTTAAAAATGAGTTTTTACTGTACTTTTTCAGTACCAGTAAACTGTGCAACCCTAGTGCCAGTACAGCATCTTGATTTGTAGCAATTTTCAATGAAGTTGGAATGGAATGAATCATCATAATAACATTACCGAATAACGCTACGTGTGCTGAGCTGTGAGACAACAAAACTACTGCATCCCAAATTAAAACACCACTGATGTTTTGAAATGACAATTTGATGATTTTAACTTTTAAGACATCGCAGAGCTCCAGTTAAAAATGATCACAAGGTAAGGTTTTAGGTTTCATCCCAGTACTAGAATACAGACCTAACTGCACCTCCACCATCAGCAGAACATAATGTCACATGTCATATGACACAGGTCACACAATTAGCAACCAGAAGGTCCAGAAGGAGAAACTAACATCATCCATGAAAATGAAAAATGGATCACAGTAAAACAAAATTAAATAAAATAAATAAACATTATCAGAATTAAATATGTGCAAAATGAATCTTTAATATTGAGAAATGTAGTGTCTAGACTACGTTAAACTTTTTATTGAAATGCCTGCTTTCATTTTTTCATTAGTTTCATTAGTAATTTGGAATTTCTACCTTGTGCCATCAATTGATCTGTCAATAATGCAGTGCTTGTGTTTTTGTGGTCTGACTGCACATTTACTGCAGAGTCACACAGAGACCTGTCAGTAGTTTTTCTTCATTAGTAAGCTACAGTTGTGGGTACCTGCTTCAAGTAATTGAGTTTATTTGAGGGTTGTTTACCTGTTTTTTGACATTGGTTAATCTCCCCTTTATTAGAAATGTATTGAAGAGCATCTTTTGAATATTTCAGAAATGATTTTACATCCAAACATTTTGCAGAAATTTAAATGATGATTAAGGAACATTTCAGCAGTTACATGCCTAAGGTAAATGCATAGAAAATCTCAAATGAGATGAAGTGCACTACTTACCACTAGGAATATGTTTCCTCCAAGCCAGGAGGTGCTGAGAATTTTGTGTTGCCATACTATTAATTTCAAAGTGACGACTGCTAAAGTAAAAATGGAAAAGCATTTTATTTGGGCTTGAAAAGCACACACAAGTATTACTTGATTTAAAGTGTTTAATTTTTAAGAAAGCACAAACATTTCTGTCAGTGTTTTACCTCCTGATTAGTCTCCCTGAATGAGAGTCATGGATAAAGTGGGATTGGTTATAAAAGAACTTGTACAATGTGAGATTGTAAGAAAAGATAAAGAACATTTTAAGAAAATAGGAATACTCATTTTGAGCTTTCCTTTGTTCTGAAGAGGTCATGCTGCCTATTAAAGAATGATTTTTCACATTCCTCTCTTTTGTCTTTGTTGCAGGTGTTTCCAGCTGGCCTTCTACCTTAACACATCTGTGCACGGCAGTAAATTGCACTATTTTCTTTCCATCCTTCACCCTAGAGTGATGTTTTATTTTTCGTGACACTATTGCAGCAGTGTGGTGTACTCCTGAGCACTAGCCAACAAGTGAGCTAGCATTTTACTCACTGTCACCGTAAGTTGACAGAAAGCCCAAAAATATAAATTGGGTTGATGCTCAGAGGCTTTCTGTCCTGTCCTATTAATTTTGTATGGTATAAGGATTGGAAACATACCACTACAGCCCACCTCAGTTGGACAGTTTTCATTTGAATCAGTCTTTCCTTCAACAGAATCATTTTCAACCTCATCTACTGTTTTGTTTGGATGCAGGACGTCAAAAATGAAATGCTGATAAAAGGAGGCTTCAGAATGATGAATTTAATATCAGCACGCTTGCATAGCTGTTAGTAGTTTTTATTTAAACTACTTTGCAAATGTAAATACTGGTTAGCAGTGTCTGGAGTGAAACTGAATTTTAGGATGTTACTTCATTCCATGCCAGCCCAAAAGATGACAGTGCTGCTCCACTTCGGAGTAGTTCTGTAGATGTGGGATCAGCACTCATCCAGCTTGTTTTATAACCCCTCCTCAACCTTGTAGAGAGCCTTGAATGAAGGCAACATTAGGGATATTCGCATTAACTCATAAAACAAAGTGTTTACAAAAGGATTTTAAATGGTCCTACTTTTAAAGATTCATGTTTAATTTGAATATGTTTAAAATGCAAAAAGCAAAATCACAACTAACTGAGCTGACACCTGTTTTGTGACCATTTAGGAACAGCCCTTAAACCTAAAAAAAAATATTTCGCTTTCTTATAATGTGCCTGCATTCTTTATTGTAAAAGCAAGGCTTTTGGGCAGTCCACAGGTGGCTCAAACTCATATCCTGTTCATTCAGATCATTGTTCCAGTCACTTTATACATCTTTTTTAATCTTAAGATTCAGCGCTCTTAATTGCTCCCGTTTGTTTAACCAGCTCCCAATTAACAATGAATTTACACCTCTCTGTATTTAGTTTAGAACTTAGAAATACTAATTCACCTAAGACCACAAAATATTAAGCTGATATTCTCAAAAAATAAAATCTATAATATTAGAACTGCCTAATGTGGCAGAATGAGAACGCTCAAAAGTCTTAAAATTGAATAACAAGTTTTGTTAACAGCAACAACTTGCTACTAATTAGAAAACTAGCAAAAAAGTGCTGGCTTCAAGGAAAGGATTTTAAGACCGCTACAGTACAGTTGATCAAAGCAGACCCCTCTCAAACTATCGGGCCCCCATTAGGTACACACGTCAGTGCACTTCTGTGAGCAGAAGATGCTAACCCATGTATGCTTAGGACCAGCCTCCTTGCCACCTTCTCAAAAAAAACTGCATTTAATTTTTGAGATGATCCTTCTTTTCATTCTCAAGTGTTTAGGGGCATTTCTACAACTGATTGATAAGACCTATCCAGGGCAAGTCTTTAAAAGGGTCCCACATTTAGGCCTTTGAAATGCAATGCAACTGTAGCGCCCTGTGGCTGTCTATAACCATCCATGCCTACTCACAGCCATTTGCAGGGCTGATTGTGAGATAAGCACAGTGCTGTATGGCCTCTAAGCATATGGACGTAGTAAGAAGTAGCACAGTTACAAAAGAGACAAAGGGCTCACAAATCCTAAGTTTGCCTTGTTAGCAGGTGTAAAACCTAAACCTGAATCTCCAGGTCCAGAAACAATTAGTTAAAACAATTTTATTTTATTGAATTGTAATCGTTTTTACATTTTAGTAAAGATGGATCATTATCTTCTGTGAGGATGTTTTAATTTTTCTGTCTCCTGTGGGGTAGAGAAGACTTTGGAATAAAGAGATAATTGCTGCTCCCAGGCACTCCGTCATCCTTTCTGTTGTTTATACAAAGTGTATTTTGTATATCAATCCATACAAAAAAATGAATCAATAAAAAAAGTGAAATGCTTGCCTATTGTATCTTTACATTTTTGCTCACAACAGATACTACCTAGTTCCGCCAGCCATTTTGGAAAGTGCTTAACTCCAGTTTTTAGGGTCACTTAAAGTTGTAGTCTGTCCAAGCAGCATAATTAGGTGGAATGGTGAAAGGTGGGAATTTCTACACCACTGTCAAGCATTAAGGGGCACAGGGGTGGCGAACTCCAGGCCTGGAGTGCCGCAGTGGCTGCAGGTTTTCATTCTTACCATCTTCTTAATTAGTGACCAGTTTTTGCTGCTGATGACTTCTTTTAATTAACTTCACTCAGGCCCCATAGTTGTTTCTTTTTCTTTAATTAGCAGCCAAACAATAATGAGACACAAAACAAGCCACCACATGACCAGCTCACACAATATCTGAAATTAAAGAGAGGTGATGGTCTTGGTAAGGTTGATCTCTCAGGTTCACCAAAACATTTTGATGGTTCTCTTAGGAAGAACAGAAAAACAACAGTTTTTGAAATGTGTGCTGTGGCAGAATGAGAGCAGCAACAGGCCAAGGAATTAATAATGGGTTTAATTAACAGCAAGAACTGGCTTCTCATTAAGAAACTAATTGGAGTGAAATTGGTTGGAGTTTGAAGCCCCAGATTAGCTGGTCATCTGTTAGCTCGTTTCACATCTCATTTCTGCTTGGCTATCATTTAATGAAGAAAAGAATCAATTCAGAGGGCTGAGCTCTTCTAACAGGGCTTTTAAAGTGATGGGGAAAAATGTAATTAGCAGTGAAATCTGGTCACTGATTAGGAAAAGGGTTAGAATGAAAACCTGTAGCCACTGCGACACTCCAGGCCTGGAGTTCGCCACCCCTGACCAAGCATGTACATCTTTACGATGCAGTAGAATACTTTGAGAATGCAAAGGGTACATGGAAACCCTATATACAATACAATTTATTTTTGTATAGCCCAAAATCACACAAGGAGTGCCGCAATGGGCTTTAACAGGCCCTGCCTCTTGACAGCCCCTCAGCCTTGACTCTCTAAGAAGACAAGGAAAAACTCCCAAAAAAACCCAGTAGGGAAAAAATGGAAGAAACCTCGGGAAAGGCAATTCAAAAAGAGACCCCTTTCCAGGTAGGTTGGGTGTGCAGTGGGTGTCAAAAAGAAGGGGGTCAATACAATACAATACACAGAACAGAACAAAACCTCAATACAATATAAAAATAAAAAGTTTAGAAGTACGTAAAAGAATTTAACAATGGGTGACATCACATAATATGATTTGGATTTGTTTATAATCCTGGAGACCTCATCCATCAAGCTGCCTCCCCGATTTGGCCATTCCACAGCTGAAATAGTGCTGGGCCAGCCAAGCCAATGAAAGGACCTCTCTTTCCCATGATTCCAGCGATCCTCCATCAGGGATGACTTTAACATAAGCAGGCACAACAACTTGGCAGGTTGGCCATGGCACCAAGTGCCACATTTGAGTACCGAGAAGAGAAACAGAATAGGTGAGGGTTAGTATCAAATTATAACTATCATGTTACTTATGTTTTAGTGCTAATGACTAACAACAGAGATGCAGTATGTAAAGTAAATCAGCAGCTCTAGTCAGGATATGCTAAACTGAAGTAGTGAGTCTTCAGCCGGGATTTAAAAGCTGAGACCAAAGGGGCATCTCTTATTGTAGCAGGAAGACCATTCCACAGTTTAGGGGCCCTGTAACTAAAAGCTCGACCTCCCACTATTATGTTATTAATCCTTGGAATTAATAAAATAAGCAGACCGGCATCTTGAGATCTTAATATGCGCTCTGGTTTGTAAGTCATAATAAGTTCAGACAAGTAAGCCAGACCTTGGCCATTTAATGCTTTATCTGTTAAAAGAAGGATTTTGAAATCTGCCCTAAACTTAACCGGGAGCCAGTGTAAGGATATAAGAACTGGAGTTATGTGTTCGTATTTTCTTGTTCATGTGATAATTCTTGCAGCAGCATCTTGGATTAACTGAAGGCTGTATAAAGAACAGTTTGAACAGCCAGTGAACACCGCATTGCAGTAGTCAATACTACTAGAAATAAATGCATGAATTAATTTCTCAGAATCCTGTTTATTTAGAAAGCACCTTCATTTCCTAACATTTTTAAGATGGAAGAAACATGATTTGGACAACTTTGTAATATGTGCTTTAAATGACACGCTAGAGTCAAAGAGAACTCCGAGATTTCGGGCTGATTCAGTAAAATTAATGGAGATTCCAACTGAGTTAATTGATGACAGAATATTTTTGTGATCAACGTCATATAGTCATACAGACTGACAAGGAATCAAACCCATTCCCTTGATACTGCTAGACAGCAGCACTAACCACTATGCCGCCACACTTACACAGGACCAGAAAATACAATCAAGAAGTTTGCACAGAACATTAAAGGAAATGAAAAATTGGTCCATGCACTAGTATTACTATCTAGAAAGTAAAGGAGCATTTAATGATGTCCGTCCACAACAGAGTCCTCCTTTATTAGCCTTCCTAATTCTTCATCACTTTCTGAGGTTTGCCTTTCAGCCTTGCAAATTGAGAAAAGCTATACATTTATTTCATATAGAGGCCGGATCATTCCAGATATAATCAGTAGTTTTAGGGGCTCCACAGAGAGACCCCCTGAGGTGTGGGTGTGAGGCGTCTTTATTTGAAAGCAGAGCCATCTGTGTTCTGTGTAGGCTTATAATTAGAGCTGAATTCTCAGTACTGCAGGGAGTGTCTGTGAAGTCTGTCAAGACAGCCATCCTGAAACACTTGAAAGAGTCATTTTCCCTGCAGGGCATACCAGGTGTCTAAAGTGCCCTGGGTTTCTGGCCTTAAGGCTACACCACCTTGCTTTTAGTTAGTTTTCTTACCTGGGTGAAACTCACTGCCTCCCATCAGCCAGTTGTATGTATTCAACCAGACACCGGTAGATTATTTTCAAAGTTCTGCTTTACATTTGTCATTAATTTAGCAATTAAAAACTAACAGTGTCATTTTCATCTTCCTCATTTACATTTGGAACCTGAAAACATACCCAATTAATAGTTATAGGGTTTCATGGAACCGGAGCCTATCCAAGCAGCAATAGGAGTAAGACACCAACCAGCCTTGAACAGAGCACTAGTTCATTACAGGACACATTCATACATTGGCACACTAACATATGGAGGACAAGTTTATATTATCAGTAATGTTGGACCAGAGTCTTTCCCACCAGGTAACAGCCCTGGATGACCAGGAAGGCCCACACATGATCATGAAAGGCTAATATGAAATCATCAAATAAATGAATCGGCAAAGGATGTGGAAGGAAAACCCAAGCACACAGTGAGAATGGTAAACTCCGAATGGACATCCAGACACGGAATTTGAACACAAGATGCAGAGTCAATGAAGCAGAAGCATTGTCCACAGCAAGGGCTAGTTTAAAATTTTTACTATGACATGTACAGATTATCTCAGTTCTTTCAAGGTCCCATTTAAGATTCGAACTTATGATGTAGCTGTAAATTAGTTTAGGAAGCATGATATCTAACAACAATTGTCCATTCAGGTCTTGGAAGTTTCACTTGAATGGCATGTCCTGATTTGATCCCTTGATTTTGAAAGATGATGTACAGTAGAATGTTTGACCCAATTTGAAGTGATCACTAAAAACGGACTCATGGGGCATGAAAAGAGGACAGCTACAAAGCAGTGAAGCTGAGTAAGCCTCCTGCCTCTAAGCGTATATCTGATGGAACCTTGAATGAAGATTCTTGACTGCCTTCACTGTGGTTACTTGAGTAACCAGGAGGATTCCAAGACTGTGAGTTATGCGGAAAGATTAAGAGCTTTGACGCTTTTTCATTTAAGCAAATGAAGCTTAAGAGGTGACTTGATCTAAGTGCTCAAATTATGAAGAGAATTAGTGTTGTTGATCCCAGCTTTCACTTTAGACCAGAGGTTTCAAAACTAAGGTCCGCGGGCCAACTGTGTCCTGTGGTCCATTTTAAATTGGCCTGCAGGAAATTCTAAAAATATAATGAAATATGGCTCACACATGAAACTTGTTTTTAAGTGTATTGTACTTCTTAGGTTTAACACAAGGCGGAGGTACTGTCTTGATCAAGGCATCATTTTTACAAACAAGTGCAACCAAAGAACAATTTTGCCATGGGTGACCAAAAATGAACCAAACCAAACCAGAAGAATTAAATAAAACGCACAATAGCAAGTGAGTACAGAAAATTTCAGACACGGTGGGAAAATGAATATTTCTTCCTAGAAGTCAAGGGCAAGTGTGACTATTTGATTTGCAATGAAACTATTGCATTATAATTTGTGTGGCGACGCTACAAAGCCAAACATCCAACCTACACGTCCTACACTGGTGCCAAGTGAGAGCAGAAAGTTAAGCAAATGGCAGCTAGTCTGCTAGCTCAACAACAGGGTTTTTTCCCATGCTAACAAAACACAAGAAAATGCCACATTAGCCAGTTACAAGTTAGCGCAACTCACTGCCTGACACGGGAAACCTTTCTCAGATGGTGACTTCATAAAACAGTGCCTCAGGAATAATGTGCCCTGAGGAAATGCAAGAATTCAACAACGTTCGCTTGTCCAGAAACGCAGTTGTGCGGCGAATTGAAGATTTGTCAGCTAACTTAAAACATCAAGTGTCAGATAAATCTTGTGTTTTTGATTTTTACTTGATTGCATGTGATGAGACCACTTCGTAATACAATAAATGAAAACCCATTAATGTTTTTTCTTTAAGCATATTCAATTATGAAGCATAATTTACCTATATTTAATTGATTTTGCTAGCTTAATACACAGGAGGTGAAGCAATATACCTCACCTCTAGTGGGTGGCCCAGCCCTTCGTATATTCCTCTGTATGTGGCCCCCAGTGAAAAAAGTTTGGACACCCCTGCTTTAGACTGAGCTCTTCAGCAGGAACAGAGACACAGTTGGAAACTGAATAAGGGTGAATTTTGCACCAATATTAGGAATGTTGTTGTTATTATGGAGATCCACAGGCACATGAAATAAATAATCTAGTGTGGTGGACAGTGAGATTTTAATGCCACTTAAAACTGGATTTAATGTTATTTTGGAGAAAGTACTCCAATAGAACTGATGAGCTTTATGGGTTGAATGGCCTGTTCTCATCAAAATTATCCTAATGTTGAGAATTATACTGGACTGTACAATTAGTAGTTGATTCCCTTCTCCCATGTGGGTCAGAGCACCTTGATAAGATGCAGCCTGGAAGGATCTTGTTTATCATTTGAGCAGCAGAGCTTGGCTCTTCAAGTAAGAATATGGGCTTGTCACATTAGATTAGTTTATACTGGACAAGATGTGGCCTTCCCTCATGGATCATTTTAGCATATTGATCATTTTATCCAAAACTACAGAGGTCTCACAAACATTAGTGGGCTCAACTGAATAAAACAATTAGATAGTAAGCCAGCTCATCTAGGCCATCAGATGTGGCCTAGCACTGAGGCCCAGTACAGTCTGGTCATTTCTTAAGGCCTGAAACAGAACGGCAGAGAGACAGGGAGAAGGAAAGAGATACGCATGTTACTGTCAGCTGAGGTGAAACCTGACTGCAGTGACAGCAATCGATTGAAGGCATACTCTCGTGGACGTGCAACCATTCTCTGGAGCTTTGATTTGCCGAACAACTGCTGAGCTGAAAGCAGAGAAGAGCTCAGCCTGAAGCCACTCACTTGGCTCCCTCATGCTCCCTCTTGTGCCAATGTGCCAGAGACATTCTGTGTCGACCCCTGAATTAATATCCAAAATTTAATAATAAAAAAAGAATGTAAGGCATGTGGTCAGAATGTGTTTTTTATTTTTCTAAGCCCCTGAAACTGCTCCTGACTAAAAACCTTGAGGACTGAATACACATGAGTCCATTGCCCTCTTGCGGTGTTTGATCAATAGAGTCACAGGTATCCGAATTTTTAAAATAAGTGCTACCCCATTAAAACCAAATCCACATTAGGGAGAGAAGAAGAATGTTACTTTTAAAATTAGATTAGTTACATTATACTTTACTTGCAAAAAATAATTATGAGATATGTTACATAGTTGCACTGTTGTAATGTGTTATAGTGCATTACATTTATGTTAATTTAGCATTTGTTATTAAATCCTAAGCCCATGTATAAACCTTCATGAAACCAACCAGAAACACAAATGTAAAAATATGTTTTTTCTTAATCCCTTTTTTCCATCCCCAACTTCAGAACCCAAAGATTCACAGTATGAGGACTGACCACTGTGTCACCAGATCACACTGTTTCAACTCATCAATAGCGGATAGCAAGATTAAAACTAAACTAACACCTTCATTTTTTTTTTTTTTTTTTTTTTTTTTGTATTAATTTTATTACAATCCATACAAAGCAATCAAGTTTTTACAAAGAGAAAAATTAAGAACAGATCGATCCCCACCCCTGAGAGAGAGAGCAAGCCAAACGGCGTTAAATTTAAGGCTTGTAAACATACCTAAATTAATAGATTCTCTGTGCCTTATGAACTTATTTTAAAATATTACTGATTAGATCCTGCCATGTTTTGAAAAAACTCTGTACAGATCCTCTAACTGAGTATTTGATTTTTTCCAACTTCAAATAGTATAACACATCGGTTTCCCACTGACTTAAAAGAGGAGAGTTTGGGTTCTTCCAGTTTATCAGAATAAGTCTGCATGCCAAAAGTGTAGTGAATGCAATCACAATTTGTTTGTCTTCCTCCGCTTTAAACCCATCTGGAAGAACACCAAACACAGCTGTTAATGGGTTTCGAGGGATTGTGAGTCCAAGACCATCTGAAAGGTAATTAAAAATGTTTGTCCAGAATAATGTTAATTTGGTGCAGGACCAGAACATGTGACCTAGTGAGGCTGGGACTTGGTTGCAACGTTCGCAGGTTGGATCTTGCCCTGGAAACATTTTGGAGAGTTTTAGTCGAGACAGATGTGCTCGATATATAATTTTGAGTTGAATGATTGTATGCTTTGCGCATATGGAGCTCGAGTGAATTCTCTGCATTGCAGATTAAATTTAACCCTCAGCAAATGCAAATGCTTGGGGTACTGAACAGGCAAAAACCCATTTAATTCCAACAAAAAAAAAGGAAAAAGGTAACAAAAATATGCCCTCATAGACACTCTCTTTGCTAGAAACAGTTCACTTGAATCAGTTCTCTGTCAGGGTCGCTACTTACTGTCTTCCTCTCCCTCCAATGTTCACTATTGTGGTCAGGTCCGTAATGAGACACCATCTTTTGGGAGTATCTCCCTTTTGTATTGAGCAGATCAGAAGGGTGGGGCAACCTCGGCTTCGTTGCCCTCAATGGGCAGTTTCTTGAGGCTGAGAGGAAAAAGTAGACAAGACTTAGCAACAGCGTCCCCTTTCATCCCAGAGTAGTGCCACATACCTCAGGCGAGCCTGAAGGGCAACCTCCTGGTGTGCCTGTGTGACAATGTATGCTTATAACTTTTGTTCAATTCTTGTCATGTGATTATATGCTACACATGTGCTTAACTTATGAATTTCCCCTTGGGATTAATAAAGTATCTATCTATCTAACTTAACCTCTTCCTCACTAGCTGTCATGAGACAGCAGGAACACACAAGTACACAGTGTTAACTGAATAAACATTTTGTTTATTTGGAGTGTCAGGAATAAGCTTTGGTAGTAATGCAGGTATTTTAATTTAGCTATCCATCCATCCATTATCCAACCCGCTGTATCCTAACTACAGGGTCACGGTGGTCTGCTGGAGCCAATCCCAGCCAACACAGGGTGCAAGGCAGGAAACAAACATCGGGCAGGGCGCCAGTCCACCGCAGGGCGCGCACACACACACACACACCAAGCACACACTAGGGACAATTTAGGATCACCAATACACCTAACCTGCGTGTTTTTGGACTGTGGGAGGAAACTGGAGTACCCAGAGAAAACCCACGCAGACAAAGGGAGAACATGCAAACTCCACGCAGGGAGGACCTGGGAAGCAAACCCGGGTCTCCTATCCAACTATCTCTTTATTTTATTCATTTTTTTAATTATTTTTTTGTATTGCCCTTGTAAGCTACATTGTGTTTTATCATTTTATATTTTATCTTCTTATATCTATCTTTTGTATTCTGTGTTGCCCTTGTATGTTGCACCAATACTTCTACTTCCCAGCATTTGACGCAGGGTTTGCTTTTCAGCATATCGTTCTCCACTTATTCATGTCCAAGGCATCTTCAGGTGCAGTGTTGGTTTGTTTCATGTCATTGTTCAACTGATCCAGCCATCACTCTTTGGGTTTTTCACGTGGCCTTTTGCAACTAGGGTTGAAGTGAAGGGCTTTCTTGGCCACCATCTGGTCGTTGCTTCGAGTGACCGTGCCACCGCATGCGCGCTTCTTGCATTTTTGCTGTGATTGGCGCCACTCCCATCACTCTTACTATGTCTTTGTTCATTACATGATCCAACCAGGTCAAGCCTAGGCTTCAGCATAGCATTCACATAGCTCAGGGTTGGTTGTCACTGCCCAATACTCCTTACCCTAAAGGGCCACTGGTTGGACGATGGACTTGTATATCTTAGCCTTGAGGTAGTTGGGCATTCTACAGTCACAAAGGACACAGGTAATCTGGTGTCATTTCAGCCAGGCAACCTTTATCCTCACTTGGGCATTGGGAAAAGAGTTGCCATCTGATGAGATAAGTGAGCTGAGATATTTGTAGTCATGGCTTTGTTGGGTATGCGTATGGTTCCGGATGTCTGTGGGCCACATTGCATGTATTCTGTCTTTTGATGTTGAGCTGAAGTCCATTTTCATCCAGTTGGTCTTTCCATTGCTGCATCATCACTTCCAGCACCTTGGTACATTTCCTCATTTTCAGCGTAGAGGAGCGTCCATGGAATCTCCATGCAATTGAGGTGTTCATGCAGATGATAAATAGTAATGAAGATAGGGCCAATTGAGGTGTTCATGCAGATGATAAATAGTAATGAAGATAGGACCAATCCTTGGTGGATGCAAATGCTGCTGGGCAGCACATGACACTGGTGACGCTGTCGTAGTGGAGTTGGATCCACTACACATACAGTACATGCCATGCAATCTGCGAGCATACCAAATGAGCTCACAGGGAGACATTCTCCAGATCCAGAAACACCATGTTCAGCTTCTTGTTTTTTAACTGATGCTTTTCCAGCAATAGGCGTGCTGCATGAATGGCATCTGTTGTTCCACAGCCTTTGATGAAGCCGCTTTGGCTCGGTGTCACATTGATGATATTCCTAAGCCGACTCTCCAGAACATGTTCAAAGATCTTCACAGTGTGCCAGAGTAACAGGATCGGTCAGTAGTTCGCGCAGCCAGTGACGTCACCTTTGCCTTTCCAGATTGGCATGGTGATACTGGTCGAGCATGACTGAGGTACTGTGCCATCTTCGGTGATTGAATTGAACAATGCAGCAAGAGGTCTGGCTTTTTGGCATCCCAGCATCTTCCTGGTCTCAGCTAGGATGTTGTCAGATTCTGTTGTCTTCCCATTTTTAATTTCCTGGATTGCTGCCCCAAGCTCTGAAGTCTTGTTCAGAGGGACTGGTCCATGGTCAGCCTCTGCAGGTGGTATGGGCAGTTGCAGGCGTTCCTCGTTAGAAATCTTTGAAAAGTATTTGGCTTCAGCACTTCAGAATGGGTGATGGGTCCCACAGGACTTGCTTGTTATCATGTTTGATGTTCTTGACATGGTGGATGCCTTGGTTTGCACGGTGTCCAGAGTTGGTAATGTAGTAGATGTTTTTGGCACTTTCAGGCATGTCCAGTTGGTCATAAAGTTCATGATGTTTGGCCTTTGCTGTGGCTTATGCTTTCTTCGCTGCTGCCTTGGCCATCCTACATTGCCGGTGGTCGGCTTCGAGGTGTCTGCTTCCATATCTTTTGTGTCATCCTCTTCTCCTTGACTGCGGTTTCCACCTCTTTTCTTTTCAGCAAGTTGCTTGTCAGGCTTCTTCTTCCCAAGGATCTCAGAGGCAGCGTCACAGATGTTCCCAGTGGCATCATTCCAAAGGGTTTCTGCCGGCTGTTCAAGATTGATACTGAGGGTGCCAAAGACTTGCACTATCTGGTCCTTGTGTTGGGGAAGCTTTCACCACTTGATTCTTTCTAAATCGGTCTTTCACACTCTTGAAAGGCATATGAAGTTGAGTTGGAAAACCAGGGTGGTGTTGTGGGGCGATGTTTGTAGATGGGATCACCTTTGATACTAGCTTCAGGTCACATCGCCGTATTAGCCAGTAGTCGATTTGTGTGGATCGTCCACTGCTGGTTTAGGTGGCAAGGTGTGTTGGTCACTTCTTGAGAAAAGTATTGGCAACTGCGAAATGGCGTACACAAGTTGCTGCACTCGTCATTGTTCTGATCACCCAGGCCAATTTTTACTGATGGCTATCGCAACTCCATTGAGATTTGCAGTTTGGCCAGTGTAGAATAGCCAGTAGCCATCGCCATTGTCCTTTGTTTTCTTGTCTTTCCACTTTGTTTCTTGTACTTACACAAGGTCGATGCATTGTTTGTCCAAGATGCTTGCTGGCTCTCTGATTTGTCCAGTGAGAGTTCCAGAATTGATGGTGGCTAATTGGAGATTGTGTTTTCATTGTTGAAGCTAGTGGACTAGCTTCATTAGCCCATTCCATCCTTGGGCAGGTAGCCCTCGCATAATGTTCATGCCGTGATGTTGATGTGCGTCACCTAAAGGGTATGCCCTAGCTCCTTGGAATAAGTTTCATTTTGATGATGCCATTATGCGACCAAATAAGTGTTCCAACTGACGTGTTGCACTGATTGACGTTGGCCCCACCATTAGCCAAGGTCCCTATGGCCCTTGTTTCCATCCGACACCAGGAGGAGGTGGTGGTGGGATTCCATTAGACATGTTACACCAATACTATTGAGACAAATTCCTAAAAGTGGTACACGTTAGTGTAACTGGCCAATAAAGTGAATTCTGATTCTGATTTTTACTTCAGTAAAATAAGCTTTGCTTACTTTAAAAAGTTATCTGACTACTTAACATGCATTACTTTTGACACGTTTGACTGACTGTTTCCCCCAACACTGTTAGCGAATGATCTAGGAGGGGCACCACTTGGTGCATTCATTGACTGCATAATTCAGCACAGTGAAAACAAAAAATGTGCAATTTTTTATGAATAAAAGAGAAGAAATAGAAAAAATCCTTCCATATATCCAATTTTTGTAATTGCACAGGGCAGACGCATGCACAACACCAACCCAAACCCACCATGATGGGGTCAATTTAGAGTTGGCAGTTAAGGATTCACAATGCGTATGCATTAAAAATGTAATTTTGTATCTACAATGCTCCCCTCAATTTGCAAAGTGAAGTTCAGTTTAAAATGTGCTGTTCTGCTTATGGACAACACAGTAATGCCTCAACTTAACTTATACTGCATTGGAAGTGTGTCACTGCTTGCATGTTCATTATATGTCCTAATCGTGATCTAGTGCCATGATTCGAGTTTTGCAGCCATTTTTTAACTTACTTGTAATTGTGTTCAATTAAATAACAGATTCATTGAGAGAGGGGAGATGAAATTCTGGATGGACCAGCCTAGACTGCACATATTGACATTGTAATAAGAGGCATAACTAACATTACATTACTAGGAATCACTCTCTCATAGATCCACTCTGTCATGTCTTACACAAATCTCAGCAGGCAATGATTAAAAGAACAGGCATTTTAAACGCCATGTCGCCATATAATTTCAGTTTCCAAACGTGAGGACAGGCGTTCTTAATATATTTAAAGTATGCAGACACTTTAATTTAACCCACAAGTTAGCCTTAATTATTAGCCATCCTATAGTCATTCTCATCTGGTGGTTGAGGGCTCAAGTTTACTTTCCTTCCATCTCATAAGGGATTCATCCTTCAAGTCAGGACTCGACTCATCAGAACACAGAGATCTAAAATGAACCAATAATTCAACCACTGGCATTCAGTCTAGTTGGCAGCTAAACCACAAGGGGAAGTTATTTGGCAACGTCTCCTGCAGATAACATTTCCGGCTTACTTCCAAGAGTCTTTTTTTTGTTTTTATTATTTTTTTTAAACTGTGTTATGCTCATCTATCCAGATTGTTTATTATTGAAACGTTCCACAAATGCACACTCATATACAAATAAACCCCAGAATGTAGACATTCCTAGCATTGCTGAACTAATTGCCTGGAACCACTTCTTTAAAAGCAAATAAAATTATTTAAAATGGTGAAACTTCTGCCAGTGGACACACTTTTGTTTTGCTAAAAAAAAAAGAAGTCCTGTGTGGTATACACAAAAATTAATTTGTTTAAGTGTTATTTCTGTAGATGACTGCGGATTGAAATTAAATTGCCCTGTTGCTCCCAGTTGTCACAGAATGCGTGTTCCCCCACCACATTTCAAGCAAACCCGGCATGGTGTCTGTCCTTGTTGTATCACTAATATTGTGGTCTGTATTCATGTAAGGTGGGCTGTTTCTTTACATGTCCTCATTTTCTTTAAAGATATTCAGCTCTTTTGTAAGCCTCTTTTGGTTAGGGGCAGTACAGGAGCAGAATGGTTCGCTCTACTGCTTCCCTCCCTGGTCAGCTTTGCATACTCTCTCTGTGACTTCATGCATTTTCTCCTGATGCTATCCCACAACTCAAAGACATGTTACGGTAATGTAGCCTATTGAAACTGGTCCGGTATGAGTGAGCAAGTCTATATAAAGGGGGCTGTACAGCTGACGGTGATCTCATTTAGAGCTTAGGTGGGGGTAGCTGGTTCAAAAATGGATGGATTTCTTAAAGAAAAGGGGCCTCAACTGCTGATGGCTTCTGTCCGTGTTTGCCGTTTCCTCTTTGAGCCCCAGTGAGTTGATCTTAAATGAGATATCCTCAGCATCCAATGTTGAACCTCGTTGATGTGGACAGCCTTTAACTACATAGTTGACATAAAGTGAACTTTAAACTGAATTCTAACACTACATTCCCAGACAGAACTGAAATAATTGGATGCTGACCAAGTACACTGCATTCCCAGTATGCTTTGGTAGCTTTTAGCGGAATTAGAACACAAACACTTTAAATCTGGCATTAGGCAAGATGAAAACAGCAAAACAGTGCTTCTCCATTAATGTGTCATTCTCTCCCTGTGAGCTTCACATTTTCCCAATCAAAAAACATTACTAAGTGATGTATGGGAAAGATTAAAAATATATAAAATGCATGATTATTACATTACAGTGCATGAGATTAAAAGATGATTATTGTATTACAACAGCATCACCATATGAGAAATTGACATCATATGTTCAGTTATGGGTGAAGACAGCAGTCTGGGCAACAATTTGGTGGTCCCTTATTATATACAAGAAGGTGGGCATATTGATGCCCTTTCACAGATACAGCATCCTGGTTTTGAAACACCATGCTCAGTCATTATCGATTTGCATTAGTCTTCCTCGCACATCCCCAAAAATGTGTAGGTTTGCCATTTTTTGACTGTGAAATGGCCCGCTGTGTAGGTGTGGTGTTTACATGAGTTTCCTGCTTTTTTTGTCTATCCAGACCTCCATGATGTGAGCAAACGTGGCTGAAGAAACCAATGCTCCTGCCAAGCAAGAGCCAGGAAAATAAATAAATAAATAAAATCTGTGCCTGGTCTCGTCACCCACCCCTCATCACCATAGGACTTTGAATGAAAAAGGAAAGGGGGAAGAAAGAAGACAAAACCTGTGTTTATTTGGTGGTGACATGGGTCCACAATTCTCAGCTATGCAACTTCACTCCAAAGTATGGTCCAAATGACAAGGAATCCAGATTCCTGATGCAGCAGGCTCTGCTTATTTGATAGGTCATTGCAACACCAACTTACAAAACTTGCATATGCACAGAAAGAGGCTTGAAAGGCAGTTATGCAGCTTTCCATGCAAAACTTGAGATTTATAAAAGAAAACTTGATAGAAAAGCTTACGTATAATTATGGCAGCTCTGACCCAGAAGTACACAACATTTTGGTCAAAATGGGAAATGACGACACCCTCGATCGACGAAAATGCAGCTAAATGACGACTCAAGTTTAAAATAATTCATATCACCTAGCCATTATTATTTGTGTTGAAGTGCCTAACATTTTAAAGATGTGAAGTTATGATTATTATTTTTTTTGTTTCCCTTAAGAAGAGACAATGATGTATTTTTGCCATTTTTATATTGGTAAATTGTTCTTACTTCTAAGAATTAGAAACAAAAGTGGAGTTAAAACACAGACATGATTCACTCCCTGCATACAGAAAGCTCTAAATACCCTACAGCACATTTTTAGTCTAATGGGGTTTGACACAACATGGTTTGCTTGGCACTGCTTGAAGACTATGCAACTGGTCATATATGAAGCAAACAAGCTTTTAGGAACTGGTCGGATTTTTTTACTCAGCATGAAGATGACTGGCTTATGAGCTGATTTAGACCTTTATGTACTGAGTTGGTCTCAGGATTAGAAAAACAGATTGCCCAGGCTCTACCTGCTCTTATCCAGGTTTAAACAACAGTAAACTTTTTGGCAACAGTCACATACCAGAGAAAAATGGCCAACAGATCAGGAATCCATCCATCATCCAACCCACTATATCCTAACTACAGGATTGTCATCCCAGCCAAGCTTCAGCTCCATCATGCCCACTATGCTGGTGGCCATAAAAGACTGATGAGGCATTGTATTCAGTTTCCATAAGGCTTGGTTGTACATACTAACATAAAAAGGTAATTTGCAGCAGTGTCTGGTTTTCCTAATGTAATCGGGAGAGTTGACAGCACTCAAATTCAATAAGGACATCTAGTGAGAATGACGCTGCTTTTGTTAATCAACAACAACAACAATTTTTTTTTTTTTTTGTATAGCCCAAAATCGCACAAGGAGTGCACATTTCTGCACATACTCAGATTAATTTGATAAATAGGAACTAAACTAGATGCAGACATTGCCTATAAGCACAATGTCATTTTTCAGTAGTAAAATAGAAAGGTCAGTGGTGTCAAATGCTGCGCTTAAGTCTAACAACGTAATTACAGTGGAATTTTCATCATCAGAGGATATCAGAATGTCGTTTACAACACACATTAGTGCTGCTTCTGTACTATGACTGGTGCAGAAGCTAGAATTTCTTAAATAAATTGTGATATGTAAGGTGAGATTGAAGCTGATTAGAGAGAAGTATTTTAGAGAGAAAGGGTAAATTTTATATGGGTCTATAATTATTAAGTATGTGTAGGTCTAGGTCTGAATTTTTAAGTAATGATTTGATAACGGACACTTTTTTGGTTACTGCACCATGCATGAATTAGCTGTTGATAATGTTAAGAATGGGTGCTGCAAGAACATCCATTGTGTTTTTACTAGTTTTGCTGGCATTGGATCTAAGGAACAAGTAGTAGGTTTTATTTAGAAATTAAAGTTACGACTTTATGTTCTGTTGCAAGATTAAAATTTCTAAAGTGTTGAATGCAAGGTGAGATAGGAATTGCCAAGCTAACATGCGGTTTGCACTGAAATGCTGAGATCTGGGATCTTATCTTTTTAATTTTCTCATTAAAAAAGTGCACAAAATCTGTACTGGTAATGTTTGTTGGTGTTTTGCAGTGCATTATTGTATTGTGTTCTGAATTCAAATTGTTAAATTAGCTGACTGTTCTAAACAGTACATAATGATTATCATTGTTGTTATCTTTTATCTTCTTATATAATACGTTCGTTTGTCTGTCCAGGATTTGAAATCACCTGCAGCTCGCAAACCGTTTGAGCTATTGACCTGAAATTTGATACATATATACTATGTGACGTCTACTATCTGCTTTCAGGGTGATGACTGACCTCCAAGGTTATTCTTTTTTTTATTTTTATTTTATTTCATTGTAGAATCAACTCTTGGCAGCGGCAAGCAGGGTAGCCGTGCAGCGCGTGCGTACAAGTGCCGTTCTCATCCCTACCACCTTCGCCGTCACTTCCCCTACCTCTTCATATCTTAAATCATTCTTGAGGCAGATTGAAGTCTTAAGTGCCAGCTTAAGTGAAAAATGAAGGAAAACATACTAAGTAATTGCAACACAAACACTGACTTGATCAGTTTTAATGCGAAAACATTCCGACGAAAGACGAGAAGAAGCGGGCAAAAAACAAGTACTGCTCATGAAGCAGCAAGCCCATCAACCGCTGAGCAAACGAATGCTAAACGTGCAGAGAAAGAGGATGAAAACTAGGAATGCTCAAGTCTTATCGTGCAGTGTGCATGTTACTGGTTTTAGAATAACAGTCTGCATGGGCTTTAAACAGAGCCTTTTTATATTTTTTAACACTTTCTGTCCATGCAGTTTGAAAGCAGCTTGGTTGCTCTTCATCTGCGCTGCAGTTTTCAACATTCTAATTTGAGAGCTCAAGTGTTTTCATTAAACCAGGGTGAATTTCTATTTCTTGTTCGCTGATCTAAATTGTTTTCAACGATTACGCTTGGTTTACTCTAAATATCTATACAATTTGAAGCAGAAGTACAATCTAGATGTCGGACCGCCTTTGTTTTAATCTGTGAGTGTATTGGTTAGGGCAGAACCAAATCAAACGTAATTAAGTAGTGATCAGAAATAATTTAATGGTGTGATATTTATTCCATTTTTGGAGTAATAATTGTAAGCAGTGACATTCCATTAACACACAAGTCATCTGTGATGTCAAGATGACACTGACAAACCTTGTGGCTTGGTGGCCTGGGTCATCTCATGATTCATTTGTTCAGTCTGTGCAGGCTGTGCTTCATAAGAGATGGACCTACACCCCATCTAGAGCTTATTCAGGCTTTGCACCCAGTGATGCTGGGATACGTGGGGGCTCCCACAACCCTAAATTAGATATAGCAGGTTTTACAATGTTGTGTTACTACATAAAAATAAATCACTGATTACTTCATCAGATTTCTATAAGAACAGAACCAAGTCCTAAAATGTTACTGAAAATGTTTTCCTTCCCAGTATAAATTAGTAAAGAACGCAAGAGAAGCTGATATTTAGCCTTTATTCTACTTTTCCACTATAAAAAGGAACCAGGTGGAACTAAGGCTTGCTTTATGCTCACTACACACTGTGAACCACAGGTTACATTTTGTAGCTCATGTGGCTCATGTGGAGTCTACGCTGAACTCCATCACCTACACCCTGCTTCAGCCTGTATCAAAATGTTGTTCTGCTCTGTGACATTTTAAAACACTTGTTTTACTTACTAGAATCCTACTAGAGATGTGGAATACGTTTTTTATAAAGTATCATATGCATGCAGAATTCAAAATGTCACATTACAGCAGCTCAAAAATCCATCCATCCATCTTCTAAACCTGCAGTGTCATGAGGACACAGGAGCCTACAACTCAAAACTGACATATTTAATTTTCAGTATTTTCTTTGTGTGGTCCCCTGGACCACAATGTCCACCTTGAATGTCTGCCAGCATGACATGGAGCATCTGCCAGTTACTTCACGTCCTATGCATACAAATATTTATCATTTCAGTGCCACTCCATTCTAACCTAAGGTCAGATTTTCTTATTTAATAGGTGTTATGACTAGTTGTCTTTTAATATTTATTTTTCTTGAACTCAATACATTTTTGTTTGGGACTTACTATTCTTTATCCAAACCCTTTTGTTCTTCTTTTTGCCCATTTTTTGAATGATTGTTTTGTGGCTTTGACCCCTGCTAGTCACTGACAGTTCTTCTCTCCAAGACTATTGCCTCCTTCTACTGGTCTGTTCTCAAGCTCAAATTAACTATGGGCTTAGTTTAATTCTGCCCTTAACAATATGGGAAAGAAAACACACAGAATCTCAGAAAGACAAAATTCACAAAAGTTGGAAAAACATAAATAACAGGACTTCCTCAATATGCAAGATGCTAAACTAAACTTGTGAAACAAAATGGCTTTGAACAGGGAAGCAGAAGCCTGTTGCTCATCACCAGTTGTAATGCATCTGTAAAGCAGCCCAACAACACCCAGTCACATTTTTGCTTACAGTTTACAAAGTTGGCAGCCTACCTTGGACCCTTGATGCCACTCTGATAAAAATGAAGCAAATTTTGCCCAAAGCTTGTCCGTTATGTAACATTATTCTATATTCATTAGTTGCCAAGAGCATTTCCTTAGCCCATCTGTCATTCATACAGCGGAATGTCACCATCACATAGGAGCATGTATGTGTTCATTGTGGTACAGCAGCCACTTGTTAGGGCCTTATATAATGTCTGAAAAAAATTTCCTTTACCACACAACCACACAAAAGACTTTACACAGTTTCTCCATCATGCAGGTGTTGCTTGCCAACATGGCTTAATGTATTCAGGCTCAAGATAAATGAGCAGAGATTTGAAACCAGCATCCTCCTCATGAGATATTGTCTGCATGTCTATGGCACTCATTTTCAGTATTAACTTTTGCTATTGCTTCAGTTTGTGCACCGTTGCATCTTCATCACATAAAGCTGTCAGGCATTCACTGATGTTTGCAGGAGCAACTCTTGTCTCTCTTTGTTACTTGTGTCTCGACTTTGTGCTAACACTATAGACCAGTTTGCTCTGCTCTTTATCTGTTTTATGAAAAAATATAAGGCTTTGGCTTTGCCTTGGTGTGCTCATGTTGGTAGCCATTTTACTGACTTACTGATGGAGTGGGCGGTGGAGGGGGTAGGAAGAGTGAGGGGCTGGAAGTTGTAGTTAATTTTCTTAACAATTTTCATCTTTAAACCAGCTAAATATTTCCATTTTTTTCACACCTCTATTTTCTGGGATTGGATTTGCTTTCTGTGATGTTCTGTTTTGCAAAATAAAGTCACAAATAATAATAATAATAGTAATAATAATAAGAGGAAGAAGAAGAAGAAGACGAAGCATTCTTTATATTTATATAGCACTTTTCTCACTACTCAAATACTCTGGACCACCAACACTTGTGCACTTGTTGTAGCTAGAGGTGATCAACGTGATTTGGAAACTTCATAATGAGAAGTATGTTGACAAATATTAAAGAGGTGGGAGCTATGTCTGCCATAAAGCAGCCCTTCAAAGAAAGTCTCTGATAATGTAATATTTCAAATCTAATTAATTCAATTCACTTAATGGAGTAAGACATCAGTTGAAAAGCAGGCATCAGACGTGGAGGGGTGGCAGTCTACTGCAAAGCAAAGCCCACTTAAGCGCACACTTAGACAGGTACAATTTAGAATCAGGAAATAGAAAACACACATGTCTTTGGGGTGTAGGTGGAAAAGTTTACAGTTCATAAGGACAACAAATGGACACAGGATTAAAATACAAAATATCTGATCTGTGAGGCTACAGTGCTAATGACTGCACCGCCATGGTGAAATGTAAAAACTAAAACAAGAGTACTCCATGACCTTTTATAAACTGGATTCAGAAAATTAAAGGATAAGCTTGTTAATTTTTAACTTGTAGTTATTTATTCGCAATCATGGCATATACTGTATTAATATTCCACATGAGATTGTGTTCTAAAGTGAAGCATTTTATTATTTCAGCGTCAAAAAAGCATTAAAACTCAGTGAATAGGTCTTTTTTGCAAGCCAAAAGTGTTAAGATAATTGAGCTGCATCTTTAGATCGCACACAGATTGCAAAATAGATTTTTTGTGAGATTCAGTCATTTTATAAAGAGACTGGCCATGCACTTCACTTTGCTTCTCGTCTTCCTTCAGGGCCAAAAGTGTGGTTTCACCACTTTGAGTTGTCTTCAGACACCATTGTTGACATTTTTGAATACTGATGCTCAAATGTGAACTACAGACAACTAGACAATACAATCACTCACAGTTTTTCACTATACAAAAGCTTATTCCCCCTACTTACAATAAAAAATAGTTCTTGTGTTATTTTAAAAATTATTGCCTGTTGTCACTGTTATCATGATGCATGAAAGGTTGAGTACACATTTAATCAAGTGGCAAGAAAAGAACAGACGTTATAGGCAAACATTAAGTTTTAATCAGGTTAATGTTTGGTAACTTTAGAACAGAGTGGTAGCGCAGAGTTGTCATTCCTGCTTCACAGAGCTAGGGTCAGTTTGGGGTTTACACTTTCTTTTGATCAGTGAGTGTCAGGGGGTTTTCTCTTTTAGAAGAATTGTCCTCAGTTCTTTTATTAAAATATCCGCAGCAAGTGCGACTCAGCATAAGCTAAAAAAATTCAATAATTGGTTTGTGGCGCTTCAATCTGTTTCATCATGATTTGACACCATTGCATATTCTACCATTTTAATTTTCTCAGTACTTTTTAATCATGTGTGTGCCACTATATGGTCCAGTGAACTTATTATCAACGTGCTGATGACTTGTGTATGGGGTGTGTGACTGTGTCAAATCCCTCACTCACAATGCCCTTTGTGAGCAAACCACATACCCTTCCCTTAGGGAAATAGTGCCAAGAATTTCTGTTAATATGAGCTTGTACATGTCACAAAAGTATGTCTCAAAAATACGAGAGTCTTTGCTGCTTCACATTGTACATATTTAGTAACTTTAAATTGTTTCATTTTCACATTGGGACCCCAATTTCCTTAATCGCCATTATAAATCCAAGTGTATGTTAGTTATTTTTTAAAATTTCTAAATATTGATTCACTTAAGAATGCAGTGTTATGTGGTAAATCAATAGATATGATTGTGACGAAATGCAGTGTTAAAATCTTGTTATAGAACATTAGTTATGATACACTTTTATTGTTGAAAGAAATAAGGTGTTGTACCATGTTAACCATTATGGATGTAATGAGAAGTCAAGCCAAATGACAAATTTTATTGGCTAACGAAAAAGATTACATTTCGTCTGAAGAAGGGGCCTGAGTTGCCTTGAAATCTTGCATATTGTATTCTTTTCAGTTAGCCAATAAAAGGTGCCATTCTGCTTGACGTCTAATTGTTGAAAGAAAGAAAGAAAGAAAGACGGTTCAAATGTCCTTGTTTCTACCGTACAATAAAGATGTCTGCTCCTAGAACCGAACTATCAAATTATCATCTGGGCTCTAATGGACTGAATGAATGCTGAAAACTGATCTTCAGTGTTTTCAATGTATTTTTATTGTGACTCACAGAGTCATAAATAGAATATTAAATTTTAGAACTATAGTAAATATATGTAGAAGACAGATTACACTTTATTCCATATTACACGGGTGTATAAAATTACTTTTATTAAGTTTTCAGCCATTAGAAACTTTAAAGCCATTTTTATTAAGGTAGAGGTTTCGACAAAAGTTGCCAATTAGTGCATCTAACAGCATCAAGTGAGGTTACTCAGCAGTGTGGTGCTTAGTGCTGATGCCTCCTGGGTTTTAAGCACTGCCCTGGTCCCTGTCTCTGTGGAGTTTGTATGTTTTCCCTATACCTGCATGTTTTAAAGATGTGTGGGTGAGGTTTAGGTGCGTGTAAAGTGGTCTCGAGATGGGTATCCTCAACAATAGATTGGTAGGCACAATCCACAGCTCATTCGGGACCAATGCTGTTGGTGTAGGTATCAGCCCTTTGAGAAACGAATAAGCAGGTTAGAAATAGACGGACTACAAGAATGCCCCCTATCATAATTATTTATTGTATTCTTCTATTTTTGGTTCCTGAACATGAACACATCTTTGAAAGCTACATAAGTCTCCATTAGCCTCCATTTCAGTAAATTAATGTTATTTAATATAGTGCCAGAGAGTTTCATACTGATTGTTATCACAACACAACATTCAGATGAAAACAAAACAAAGAAACACAAGATGTAAGGAAAAAGAGAACTGCTGAAGAAAAATGACTTAATGCCCAGTGAATACTTTAGAACAAGATTCTGGAATAATATTTTTGAAGGAATTTTCTTGCAATATCCATTTCCAATGGAGCCAGCTGATATAAAGCCTTAACATACAATATTAGAAAGTAGCAACATTTCTGATGCAGTGACATTCTTTTTTTTATCCATCCATACATTTTGTGCACAGGTCTTTCGGAGTAGAGGATGGGAAGTGCTGAGGCCCATCACCCAGGTAGTTGTACTGAAACAGTTCTAGATCAAGGAGGCCTCAAAAGAAATCCACAAGAACCAAGGGACAGCATGCATACTGCAGAAATGAAGCATCTAGCATAGGTTTGAAAGACTGTTTTATTTTTTATAAACTGTTTTATAAAGCAAGGTTCCAGCATAACAAGCATGAGTGCATAGGCCATTAGTTTTAAAATAAAACTTTTGCACAAGAAGTACATCAATTTTTAATGCAAATTAATCCACTATGAAGATGGCAAAAATAGAGAGCAGCTTCACAACATCAGTATCTTACAAACAGCTGCATATTTTTGGGCTATTTTTTTAGGGGAAGCTTGGGGATGCAAATGCCATAGTCATTAATTGCTGTCTCTAGGGGACGCCACTGTGACCTACCTTCAATAATAACAAGTGTTCAATATAAGCACCTTCTTCATCCAGAATTAATTGCATTTGTGTGGCAAGAGAAATTATGGCACCATTACTCATTTGACGGAGAGTTTTTGCCTCCTGAATTTGCGATCTGTGGATGGAGGTGTCTGCAGCAGTGCCCCCTAGTGACCACAGGTAATAAATATTATGTTTTTATAAAGATCTAGTATACCTTTTTAAAAATTAATTTTGACCTCATATGCAGATTGCTTTAACCATAATTGTATGCATTTACTATTACAAAAAAACAAAAGTATATTAAATATTAATGTAGAAAACTATGTACAAACAGTAAAGATAGGAAATCAAACTATTAACCACATATTAGAGAACAAGACAATAATTTGAGTGGAATGAATAAAGAAAAAGCATTAATTCATTCATTAAAACATTTTCTAATTAACGTGGGTGTATGGTGCACAGTGGTTCATGCTACTGCCATAAACTTGAAAAGACTGGGATCAGCCTACCAAAGAAACATCACCCAGTGACATGCTGACATACTCCATTTCCCCATTATGAGAGAGTTTAAATGTGCACTTGTGTCTTGGCACCACTGAAGGCTGATTTTGGCAGCCAGTGCTGACAGTATATGCCCACCAGGACCCTGCATTGGAAACATGAGGCAGAGCAAAAAAAAAAAAAAAAAATCAGACGTGAGTGTCAGTAGGCTCTGCGCCCAACCAAGTTATCCAAACTGTTCTCTAATATTTCAATAATTATTTCCCACTCTGATGCTGATCTTTCTGATCATAGAATAGATCATTGCGACAGCAATTGACGAGAAGAATTCATAATTAATTGCATAATTACGGTATTTAAATGTTCCTCTAGATTGCCTCTTTCTCTTGCATGATTTAGCTCAGAAACTAATCAGCACATTGTCATCACATAACAGGCTTAGGTTTCGAGTTTGGTATTTTTCTCTCCAGCCATTTTAGCTCTAGACCATCCTCAAAAAACTGTGACACACAGACACACACACATAGGCAGACACACACCCATTTTCGAGATATCAGTCATTTGTGTGTCAGGGGACCCTAAAATGTTAAGATCCGTTGAAAACTAGAAATCAAAATTTTTGACGAATTTAAAGCTTTAGCTCCTCTCACATAGATGATAGGTTATGGATAATTGGAAATTTTGAGTCTGTTTATGTGAACCAAATGAAAATCCATGGGGTAACCAATGGGGTCTTTAGTTCCATCGTGGTGACCATCAAGCAGTTCTGAAGAATGACAGGATACAGTAAGACATGTTCTGCTGCTGTGAAAACCAACGTGGGTGCACAATTAGAAAAGGAGGATATCTTTAAGAGTTCTGGGGCACGTCTTCATTTCAAGCATCCTTTATTTTACACTAGCAGGGGTACCCAGCACTGCTCAGGGTGAAGTCACTAACTAAAATCCCTGTAAAAAACAGGCAATCTGGGCAAAATTTAGTAGAGATAAGTTAAACAGTGAGGATTTGTATAGCATACAAACACACACATTCATATTCAGCTTTATGTATTACATATATTGCATTTGTCAGTAAATACCATTACAGGTCAACTGTAAACCCACACAATATAACAGAATACATTACAAGGCTCAGACTAAGACTTCATGCATAGCATTTATGAAGAGCAGATTATAAAACAATGAATGTAGAAGTTGATTGACTGTAAGAGTTGACAGACAGCCTAGCAAGATTAGTACCAATCTGGCAAATGTAACAAAAGGAAAACACATATGGCAAACGGCTCTAAAAGCATGAAAAGGGGGGACTTTAAGCAAGATTAAAATGCAATGATGAATGGAGTTCCCCTAAGACAAATGAGCAAACAAAGTGAAGATGGCTATCTGGAGTCCAACCAGGGCTAGTAAGGGAACTGACCACAGCACAAGTTAATAGCAGTGCTTTGAGGATGATGCTGTATCATAGAGTTGCAGGCTACACTGCAGTTGAGATGGACTCCCCTGATAAGGTCCTGCCAAATGGTATTGTGATATACCAAGTTGGTCCTTATCTTGCATATGATTCTGGAATGTGAAGCTTCAGTTATCAACATAAAGCAGGTTTCAAAAATGTTTGGATGCTTGGTCTCGGAGATGAAGGAAAGTGTTTCTTACTTTGTGATACTAAGGAGACCAGCAAGCAGCATTGTGGTCTACCTCTTGTGAATGAATCATGGGCAGAGGTTAGTTAAAAATAATGTGGCCATATGAAAATGTAAATACATCCAATAATACCAAGGCATAAATAGGCATAAATAACAATCATCAGGGGCCTCATGTATAAATGGTGCGTACGCACAAAAATGTTGCGCAAGAACTTTTCCACGTTCAAATCACGATGTATAAAACCTAAACTTGGCGTAAAGCCACGCACATTTCCATGGTACCTCATACCTTATCGTACGCAACTTCTCCGCTCGATTTTGCAGACTGGCGGCACCCAGCGTCAAAGCAGTTCTACTGTTCCTGTGTGGTTTATCTTTCTTTTTCAGGTCCACATCCCTGACGCGGCTTTATAAAGACACTGCAATTAACCGCATATTGCTTATTAGTATAATGCATCTGATTGTAATTAACCTGTAACAATATAAAGGTCCACAGAATGGTCAAACTATTCCAAATACCATAACTGCTTTAACGTTGTTACTGTCACTGCACCTTCTTCTTCTTTCAGCTGCTCCTGTTAGGGGTTGCCACAGCAGATCATCTTTTTCCATATTACTCTCACTGCACCACTCGGAGTAGCTGATTGGAAAGAGAATTATCGGTATACAGCATCACACAAACGGTGCCTCAGCCATGCTTCCTATTTGAACTGCTTCTCATATGACAAACGCTTCAAACCTTTCCTGTACGGACCTTGCGGTTCAGAAAGAGTTTCATCCCAAGAGCTCTAAATGCACTCAATCAGTCCATCAACTGCTCCTTGTAGAACTGTTTGTACTTTAAGTACAATCACCTCACTGTAAACTTGCACTACAGTTATTATATTGCACAACCTGAGCCACTTTATAAAGCACATATTTACATATGACGACGATATCATTTTTAAATGCAGCAAAATATGTTTATTATATTATACAGATAAAACTTTAACTTCATTTAAATAATTTATATTGTTAATAATTAAAGGACACGGCGTTGCTACGCTAGCAAGGATCTTGCGCTCCGTTCACGGATTGTTCATGCCTCAAACTGTATGCTTGACTGGGACTGGCGTGAAGGATAGAATAATTAAACATGACCTACGAAGATATTTCAATGTTCCCTAAAAGTTTTGAAGAATCGACGTTATAAGCTTACAAATGGCTTAACGTCTATTACAGAGCTGATTGTGTGGCGATCGGTTACTTGAAGAAAGAAAAGGAAGGACAGGAATTGGAGGTTAGTACATTTGAAAGAGACAGTACTGCAGGGGCGGCCTTAGGCATGTGCAAACTGTGCACCTACACAGGGCTATCACGCCAATATATATTGAATATAAAACAGAAAGAGAAAAGAATGACACAGCTAAAAACGCAGCGGCAAATTTCGGCAAAAGTTAAACGCTTGTGTCATGAGCGCGAGGCGTCTATGCAGTGTCCACAATGTACGTGGCCATAGGCCGTGCATACGATACCATACTGACATTAGCGGGCGAAGGGGCTACCGATTCTTTCTCTGCCCAGGGCCGCCACAAGCCTAGAGCCACCCATGAGTACTGCTGCAATAAATTATTTCATCGAAGGTCGCGCACAATCACTGTGCCACCGTGAAACCCATGTTTAATAACGCGGTTTAACTCCTATCATCATGAAAATTATATCACGTATACATTTCAGTATTTTAGTTATTCAGAGAGCTGTAATATCACGAATGTAATGGATTCTGTGTCCTGTCAGAGGTAGAGAAAGCCGGTTTAAGAAGCACGTAGTGATTCATACACATAGAGCACATAGAAGATCACATACAAAACAAAGCATTTAATGTGCTACTTTAATTATGATGTGATTTGACAAACTGGTTAATTAAACGATTTTAAGATGAAGTTTATGATGTTCTACTTTAATGACAAAATAAACTACGTGATTAAAGTGGAAACTTCAAAATTGAAGTTGACATTTCGTGCTTTTTCCCCACTGTGTTCCTTTTTTTTCTCTTGTGGAACGAAGCCCGGACACAGACAGACGGACAATGGTTTGTCACCCAGCACACACATGTTTATTATATACAATATTTACAGGTATAGTCAAGTCCGTGCATCAACCCAGTGCCTTCAGCACCGATTCCCCAATGTCCAGGCCTTACAGTCCAGTGCCTGCCTTCTGGCTGCCTCCACTCCTCTCTCACCAGACTCTTGTCTACTTCCACCCGACTCTTGACTTCGAATGAAGGGAGGCGGCCCCTTTTATAGTAGCCCGGATGGGCTCCAGCTGCTCCCCGACACTCCTCCGCGGACACTCCCCTGTGTGACGGAAATGCTGGCTGCGCACACGGAAGCCCTCAGGTTGTCCCCAGTCTTCTTCCCCCCAGCACTTCCTGGTGTGGTGGAAGTGCTGAGGTCCAGGGCTCTTCAGGCACCAGGGCTCCCCCGGCGGTGACCACGGGCCCCTACAGGGTTGAGCTTCCAAGCTCTGCACCCGTGGCCCCCAGTGCAACCAGGGCGGTCGCCCCCTCGTGGTCTGGAGGAGGCGCAAGCCCTCCTCCGGTCCTCCTGGGTGTCCTGGCTGGGTACCACCCCCAGCCGTCTGCCACACTCTGTACCCTAATAAGCTTTCATATGACACTCATGGTGGGCTACGACTCACCTTTTCACGGCGACTTTGATATCTGACAACTTCTTTTATATTTCAGGCACTGTGCGACTTTGTGAACTTGAGCTTTCAAGTTTCTCCAACACGCTATGTCACTCGATCAACTTCCTTTTGTTGATTATACCACGGTTTAACAAATAGTATGTTTTTCCTTTGCATCCACTTGGTATTCGCTGAAATTCTTATATTTTCCCCCGTGCTTTTCCCATTGTCTTTTCACAGAAGGCTGAGCTTAAGGGTTATTTATATTGATTTCCGTATTCAAAGAGGCATAATTTTGGAAGGAATTGGGGCGGGACAGCACGCGCATGCACGAGCGTTACTTTTCACGCTGACCGGGATTTATGTAGCGGAACAACGTGTAAGTTGGAGTACGCACAGATTCCTGCATCTGGATTTTTCTGTGCGTAAGCACATTTCGGCTTTTGTGCTTACGTCATGTTATAGTGCGAATTCTACGCACGCCGTTATGCATAAGGCCTCAGGTCTTCATCAAGCCCTACAACTGATAAAAATAAAACAAGGTAACACACAACATGTAACCTATTTTTCTTTTTATTTCTTCTTCCATATCAATTGTCAAGGATATGTAAAATCATAATACTCACTTTCTGTCATGATTGTACCATTAGCTGAAATACCTGAAACAGGGAAAGAAGAAAATAAAGGTAAATGACACCATAAAAAGATTAACTAGATTTTTGGTAGTCTGGACCCTCAGGTCAATGGAATAATAAACACAAGACAAACTAGCATCAGTCCATCATGGGGAAACCCATACCTCTCTATTTTAGTCTCAAGACTCGGTGTGAGTGCAAGTCACTCAGCAGCAAAGAGGAAATCCTGAGAGCCCAGGAAAGAATCCGAGTGAGCTTGAAAATGTACATACAAACTCCTCAAAGAAGACAGAGGACTGAGCTGGCCCTTCTTGCTCAGTGAACAAGCTCACATTATGAGAAAGAAAAAAAAAGAACAACAGCAAAAAAAAATTAGAGATTAGGATGCAGAGAACCAGATATGCAGCCTACCCTAGAAGCACTGGGTGCAAGACTGGAGTCAGTCCTCAATGGGACTTGATGAGAGGGAAAACTGGCTTTTTCTGTTTTTAGTTATTCACACACACACACACACACACACACAACAGGGCCAATTTAACTCTGCCAATCCATCTAACCTGTGTGTTGTTGGACTATGGAAGGAAACCAGACCACCTGGATGAGACCCATGCAAACATTCAGAACATTCAAACTCCATGTTTGAATCCTGCTGTCTTTGTGCTATCCCTGTGCCACTGTATCTCTTTCTCTCATTCTTTCTCTTAAAATATTGTAAGACGCTAGGGATCGCTGTCACCCCTTAAACCCAACAGACAGACACACTGAACACAGGGTAAAATCACCAAGAAGATATTTGTTTTTTTTTTCTTTTAGTAGTGCCCAGAAGCACCTCTGCCAACATACGCAGGCAAAAGCAATAATAACAACACACAAATCTCTCCTCCACTCCTCCCAGCAAGCTCTGTCCCACTACCTCCCAACTCTGGCTCGCTTGCTGGGTCTCCAGCAGTCCTTTATATAGTCCTTGACCTGGAAGTGCTTCTCTCTTCTATTCACATGACTTGCCAGCACTTCCAGGTCAGATGGAGAACTTGCTTTCTTCTTCAGTCAGGAAGTACTTCTGTGCTTCTGTCCCCGTGACTTTGAACTACAGCCGGGCTATGTAAACAGTAGGGAATCCTCCGTCTCCCTGCAGTGTCTCCTGGCGGCACCCACGGTACCCAATAGGGCTGTGTTGCCAAACTCTGAGTCCCATAGTGCCCTGTGGGCATATGGGGCACAGCTGTAGTCCAGTGAAGCTGTCATCTCTTGTCCTTGGGGAGGCAGCATCCTTGATAAGCTACCTTCCCCCATCCTTCCGTTCCTGGGGTGTCCGGGCCAGGATAAACTGCCAGCCGTCCCCTACAAGATATATATATATATATTGTGAGTACCATGTTAGGATGGACTGGCGTCCCGACTCAGATGAAGGGCAATTCCTTGCCTGGCTGGGATGCCATAATGAGAGAAAATGGATGGACAGGTATTCCAGCCCCATGATGGGAGACCATAGTGGAAGGATAAATTGGGTGGCAGCATTCCCCTGGCAGAGCTCCCTTTGGAACCCCCACATGGCATACTGGGAATTGTGGTCCAAATGGTCAACCCTGTTGGTGTACTTGGGTCCCCCCACTGGGGGGCTACAGGTGAGTAAAGCATTATGGCACAGGAAGTACTTCCAGGTCCTGCAAAAAAGAAGCCAACTAATCTTCATCAGGGAGTTGGTATCGGGAGAGGAGCTGGAATTGAGGAGAGAGAAGAGAAAGGGTTTGCTTTGCTTTATTTTGCTGTGCTATGAACTGTGTCTATGAGGTTGAGTTCAGGGTTTGGGGTGTTATGTTTTGCTCTTATGCTCCCTACTAGTCCCAATACATATATTTATATACATTATTGTTTTTATGGCTCCTAATAATAGTAAAGTAAGGTTTGGTTTTATCTCTGTTGCTTTTGTAATGCACATTCCTAGTTCAGAGTTATTGGGATCCACAGCCTATCCTGGCAGTATTAGGCACAATGTTGAAACCAATTCTGGGAGAGGTGCCAGTCTATCACTAGACACACTGACATATATCCGGCACACTCAGGCTGTATGAAATCAATATTGTCATATAACCTAATACATTCATATTACAATAAACAAAAAACATAGATAGATAGATAGATAGATAGATAGATAGATAGATAGATAGATA